>JAMPIV010010639.1:0-290004 GCA_024509875.1 Oreohelix idahoensis
CCTCGGTCCTTCAAAGACTATCCAATGCCGTCCTCCCAGCGGACTCTGAGTCGTCCTGGGGGTCTGGATCCCTGGCTATTTGTTTCCCATGCTTGTCGTGGTAGCCGATCTTCTCCCATTCTGCAGACATTGCCAAACCATTTTAGTTGGGACTGTTCTACTTGGGTCTGCAGGGGTGAGATTTTAGGCCTTGACGTATCGTCTGGTTGCGGACCATGTCTCTTCTTGTTACTTCACCCACCTTCCTCAGATACCTCATTTCTGAGGTTTGGATCTGGCTTTTGAGGGTTGTAGTCAATGCCCATGACTAGCATCTATATGTCAAGACTGGAACATAGGTGGAGCGGTATACAGCCATCTTCGTTTTCTTACTGTGATGGGACCTTAAAAACACCCCAGGGGCCCCCTCAAGTTTATGTCATATTTATGTGTTTAACGCCATATATTTTCGATGTGCGCGCTCCATCGAGTACGCCAGCCCACGTGACTACGCGAGGGCCACAAATAAAGCCCCAGCTTACGTGATTGTGCGAGCCCTCATCGCTGGCGTATGAAAAGTCTAACGCAGGAGAAGCGGTCAGTTTGGTGAAATTCGCAGTAGAGGCAAGATGTGAGACACCCAGAGTAAGAAACCAGAGTCGATCTGTAGATGCCTTTAACACGTGAGTTAATTTAGGTAGAAGGTTATTCCTCTACATTTGGGACCCCAAGATGCAGCAATAGTGAATGCAGTCAGCGACTCATAGCTGTACTGCCTGCGTCAGCAGCAGCGAACCAGAGCTGGTAAAGACCGCACTCCACCTCCACGAGGTGGTTCTGGAAACAGTCTGCAGCAGTGCAGTCTGGCTGAGCGAGTGCGGATCAAAATGGGAAGGCAAACCCGGTCCCTAAAAAATGCCGTGCTGAAGTCGGATGTGTCGACCGAAAGGTGCAGATATCACAGCTTAGGCGTAAACAGACACAACGCAACCACCGTCCTTTTCAGGGCGAACGAGGAAGAAGAAGATTCCTCTACATCTCGGTCCATAGTGTTAGGAAGATATAGGGATGTAAGTCTGCCACCTATTTGGTATCGTATTTATGAAATAGATAAATAAATGTGTTTCCTGGGGAGATTTCTTTTAGAACATTAGAGTTAGTTTTGAAGTGATAGATTAGTGGATAGGTTTTATTAGGCACGTTAAGTCCAAATCACAGCTGTGAGAGTTTAGTAGCAATTATTTCATTCATTAGACCGGGCAAGAAAAGCGAATTTCATTCGTGAGGCCGGGCAGAAAAGCAGTCTACTACTAATATTAACTGTTGGCAAGATGGTAGCCAGGGCCACGTTTTAAATGTGCATAATGATGACGCATGTGAGCGACATAACATTTTTTAGTTACCACGTGCTATACGCCCTATGATGTTAAGCTATTTATGTGTTGAGAGCGCAGTGGGCTTATCATAACGTTTGCTAGTTTTTTTATGCTATTGCAGGGGTTGTTTCGGTAACGATGTGTTTCATATGATGAGTTCCCAATCTCATCAGTCGGCATATACGACATGCTTCAGAGTGCAGGGACGACTGTTGATATGGATCAGTTGCGAGGTGGTGGTTTATTCTTATTAATGAGAGTATTCGTTGTACATATCGTTTAATATTATTTTATGCATATTTCATTATTATTTAGTTGTTGTTATGTGTCGAGTAATTTATGAGAGCACGTGGGTCCATGTTGCTGTCATTTTCGACGGAGTCATCTGTCAAGTTATTTGCTTATGTTTGTATCATAAGTATAATTGTGTCTTTACCTGCGATGTCAGGTTGATTAGGGGTTGTCTTCCCTTGTTTATTCATTCATTGTGTTTGACCTGTAGGGTCAGAGGTTGACAGTTCGGCGTAGGCCTATGGGAAGGTTTTTTAAGCGGGAGTGAGATATACTTCCGGGAAGCCGGGA
The DNA here is from genome assembly GCA_024509875.1 of Oreohelix idahoensis. Lineage (NCBI taxonomy): Eukaryota > Metazoa > Mollusca > Gastropoda > Stylommatophora > Oreohelicidae > Oreohelix > Oreohelix idahoensis. The sequence goes on from JAMPIV010010639.1 coordinate 1,938, forward strand.
GGTCCTGTTTTTCTGAAGGGACCAAGAGTCCATTGTTTTTCGGGGAGAATCTTCGAAGTAACTGCTATGGCAGTTTTCCCCAGTGAATCTCTGTGCGTCGGGATGACGACAGAATTCCTTGTGATGTTCTGAGGATTCATTTGCCAGGTAATACCGACCTTTATGCATTATTACGCTTTTCGGTGGCAGAACATGTAAAGGATTACCTGGGGTGAACAGCAGTTCACTGATCCGCCATTTCAGAACTTATATATTTGTGCTCGAGGTAGCCATCCAAGACTGTTAGTCTTATATTGTCCAGAAATCCAGTGACGAAGATATATTGTGGAATTCCGCAGATTGGCGGAATTCATATCTACAATAAGTATTACTGCAGGGTTGATGATAACCTATTTAACAGAAGTACATGGCCGACGTCAGAACGAGGCCTGTGCTTTCGGCTATTATACTACAGCCTGATATGTGCAATTGGCGGGGAGTGCCAAGTTGCACCTGTGTGTCAAAGTAACTAAGGCATCTGACGCGTTTAGTCAGAGACGCCAAGGGCGACGTTACGAACTGTCATTATTGAAGAACTTTGCTATTGACCATGCACGTCTATTCTGATGTTTACCTTTTTGAATGCCAAATGTATACCTATCGATGTCAGGTCAGCATGACCTTGTTACACTGACTGTTCCTGTTGATGTTATGTGTGTTCCCGTCAATAAATGTCTTGAAACATGCCTGCAGTGTCAAAGCATCCTTGATTACTGCATGTGAGAGTATGGGTTGCAGGATCTACATCTATACGAGCCTAAACACATTCGCGTCTTCATTCGCACCCACACTCAATTCATCATACGCTCGCACTACACATCTAACAACATGTATACTGTCTTGGGCCAGTGATCACATCAACAAGAGAAAAAAGACAGTTACATTTCTGGTGGACCAGTTACGTGGGCTCTTATGATACATTTCTTGTCGCCAATGTGGCCTAGAAACTTACATTTCTGATGGACCAGATCTGTGGGTTTAAAAAGAACAGAGCGAGCATTTGACATTATTGTTGACATTTATGGATCCAGAAATTTACATTCCTGGTTGGCTGTTACATGTATGATGTCTCCAGTTTTGTCGAGAAAGTTACAAGAAGGACAAGTACACATTACACTTCTGATCTGTGGGTCTAAGCTACACACGGGACAGCCGTAACACACAGCGCTAATTCTACACTTGCAAGTTTTGGCTACAACAGGACAGATATAGGTCATCAACGGTTGACCCAAATAAACAGTACGAGCATTTATATTATAATGCTACATAAAGCATAACAAGACATGTACTGAAGTTAACTACTAGGCATTTGCTACGTGGACCATAACTGCATAGAAGGCGGGTTCCTATTATAAACAGTACTGCTGGTTGTTACACGTTTCATTCAACAACAGACTTTTCTAGGTCAGAGCATTCAAGCTACATTGTTGGAGGTCAAGTGTCTGTAAACAGTACGTGAAAATAGTAAACATTCAATGTGCAAGCCCTAATTTGAGAAGGTCATAGTAACTTTGGTTCGTGAATACCACTTTATGTTACAGTGGATTTGACGTTCAGTGCGCGTTTGACATTTCGTTTCTGTGTTCGCAAGGAGCAAGGAATTTATTTTAGTTTCAGCTGTGACTGAACTTGTTCTGCAACACATTGAAATTGATTGCTATATGTTTATGTTACTTCTACTGTTTTTGGTGTATTTTTCTGCGGGTTTTTCGGTTGGTGGGTCTTACGGTAAATATGCCACTTGATCGAGGCTTACTGTAAGCGTTCTGTAGGTGCAAATTTTCTTAATTTGGAAATTTGCTAGTGACAATTGGTCGCTATTGATGTTAGCTGTGATGTAATTGTACTTAACGTTGTTTTTGTAATATTTTGTCTGTTTTTCAGTTTTGATTGTCGATTTGTTTTGTTTGTATTCTGTAGGTCTCTCCTTTCTTGTGTATTTCTCTACACATTTTTGGTTAAAACAGTGTTGCCATTTGTATTGTTTTGTATCTTTGTCTTTGTATTTTTTTTTTTTTTGTACTACATTACTGTCATACACAGTCTACATACACATACTTGGTCATGTTTTGATATTATTGATAAGGTAGACTCTTCATATAGAGTTTCTTAATAAAATATTATTATATAAGATATTTATACAAGTTCTTTGATAAAAGACTTGTTATCTACAAAGATTGAGACAAGGTGAAATACATATTCAAGTTCTTTATAAAAAAGACTTGTGCCCATAGTGAGTGGGATATAAGGGAATTTTTTTTTCCACAAGTACTCAAGTGATTTTTTGGGTACATTATAAACAAGAGGAACATACAAAGTCTTTGTCTAAGACTAAGACAGTAAAATAAAGTGAAGTGAGTATACAAGTCTAGCATTTCAGACTTGTCTCCCATTGAAGTGGGATAAGGTAATTTATTTAATTTTTTTTTCAGGTTTCTGATCTCATTAGACAAGATGTCTACATTGGACTACTTTATTACACAAGGGAGAGCCCTTGATAAGACTGGTCAACAGTTAGAACAATGGGTTGTTGCTCAGTATGACAAAGCATTAGCTGCAGAAGAGAAAAAAGCTCAGGCTGAAGAGAAAAAAGCTCAGGCTGAAGAGAAAAGATTAGAAAGAGAAGCAGCTGCTGAACAAAAAAGGCTAGACAGAGAAGCTGATATTGCTGCTGAACAAAAGAAATTGCAGATGCAGGTGGAGGAAAGGAGATTTGAAGCTGAACAAAAGAGATTAGACAAAGAGGCTGCTGCAGAGGAGAGGAAAGCTCAAGCTGCTGCAGAGGAGAGGAAAGCTCAAGCTGCTGCAGAGGAGAGGAAAGCTCAAGCTGCTACAGAGGAGAGGAAAGCTCAAGCCGAGGCTGAAATTAGGAAAATGGAACACGAGGAAAGACTCGCAACTTTGGAGTTAGAGAAATTGAAATTGGCGAGTACGGGTGCTCAGCAAACAACTTCGAGTACGACAAAGGAGTTTGTTAGTAGGATTAAATTGCCTCATTTCAATCCTTTAAAGGATGACGTAGCAGATTATCTAGATAGATTCCAATTTTTGTGCGATACGCATAACATAAAAAAGGAAAAATATGTTGAACAACTGATGCCATTTTTTACGGGTGACACAGTGACTACTCTTATGACAATAGACGAACATGAGAGGACTAATTATGATGTTGTCAGGGCAGCATTGCTAAAAAAATATCAACTAAAACAAGAAGACTATCGTCTTCGTTTTAGGACAATGTTGCCAGAAAATGGAGTAGATTTCTCTGATTTTGTTACAAAGATACGTCGTACATTTACACGATGGGTTGAGTTGTCTCAGATTGAGAAAACATATGAAGGTCTAATGGACTTATTATTGCGAGATAAGGTTTTGTCATCTGTTAATGATTCTTTTCTTGCATTCCTTCATGAGCGTAAGCCTAAAAACTTAAAAGAAATGGAGGAATACTGTTGTCAGTATGCCACAGCACATCCCCATGCTACAGTTAGCAATTCTAAAGTGAAAGAAGGGTTGCCAGCTGCTTCGGCAACACCATATGGCCCTAATTTCAGAAAAAAAAATTTCAGGGTGCTCAACAAAATTGGAATAGGGGAAGTAATCAAAATTACACTCAGAAGCGGAGTAATCCAACACATGATGGTTCTTCGTCTATGCAGTGGAGACAAGATGGTAGTTCTCGTAATTTTAGTGGTAATAATTTGAGACACTTTCGCAAAGGCTATCCAAATAATAACTATTCAAATTTTCGAGGTAATCATTCTCGACGTCAAGATTATGACGATGGTGAATTTAGAAACCGGGATTCAAACCGGAATGATGATTACAATAGGCAATATGATAACAATTACAGGGGAAATGATAGTCGAAATAATTACAGGGGAAATGATAATCGAGGTAGACCTAGGTTTAACAAGAAAAGACCTTACCAACAGGCAAACTCTGCGCAACAAGAGTTTGATGGAGCCTGTAATACAGTAAATGATAGTGGTAACTCTAGGGCTATCACTGGTTGTGCTTTCGATTTTGGGAGAGCAACTGAATGCCCCCAATGCTTAACATTGTTCGATTCATCGACTGTATCTACGCTAAGTTGTGGTCACCCTCTTCCTGCTCTACCTGCTACAGTTGCGCATGATGGGAGAGGATCTCTCATCTTACATAAAGGTCTAATAAATGATAGGCTAGTCTCAGTACTTTTCGATTCGGGATGTACTACCGTCGGGGTTAAGAAGTCTCTGATAGATCCTTGCTGTGCCACTGGAAAAACAATCAAATGTGTTACATTTGGTGGTACTATGGAAAGCTATCCTACTGCTATTATTAGGATTGACACTCCTTTCTTCACAGGAGATGTCCATGCATGTCTTCTTCCTAATCCTATTGCGGATCTTATAATCGGTCGTATTCATGGGGTTAAGGAATGCACCCCGCAACAAATTTCTAGTTGGGAAGAAGAAAACATTCAAACGGTCAATGCAGTGATGACAAGAGCTCAAGCTCTTAATCCCCCAACTTCATCTGATAATAGTAATGAAGTTGATAGCCAAGACGAGCACTTGGTGATTTCCCATGACTCGTTTGTTAAACGTCAAGAAGAGGATCCTTCTTTGAAGAAATACTTCCTTCTTGCAAAGAAAGGGGATCCCAATCAAAATACGAATCACAAATCGTATATTACTATGAAGAATGGTATATTGGTACGAATGGTACAACACTCGGACAAGTCTATGCATTCTCAAATTCTTGTGCCTAAGTGTATGAGAGCCTTAATTCTTCGGCATGCACACGATTCTCAGTGTGCGGGACACATGGGTTTTTCCAGAACTAAAACTAGAGTCCTTGCGTCATTCTTTTGGCCATTCGTGAATAAAGACATCCGAATTTATTGCCGATCTTGCAAAATTTGTCAAGAGGTCAAGTCTAGGGGTCCGAGACATGCTGCTCCTATTCAGGCTGCAGATATTCCGATTCGGCCGTTTCAGAAAATGGCTATAGACATCATTGGTCCGTTCAAAATTAAGTCAGCCAGAGGACACCAATTTATCCTCACTTGCGTGGACATGTGCACGCGTTGGCCAGAGGCTATTCCTCTGAAGAGCATATCAACTGTCGATATCGCTGATGCTCTTTGGCTCGTATTTTCTCGTCTGGGATTCCCCGGAGAAATACTGTCGGATCACGGCACTCAGTTAATTTCGGACGTTATGTCTCAGGTAATGGCTACGCTAGACATTAAAAGGTCTCTCAGTAGTATTTATCATCCAATGTCCAATGGATTGGTAGAACGTCTTAACAGGACACTAAAGAACTTACTTGGCAAGATAACGGAGGATCATCCTGAAGATTGGGACAGGGTTTTACCTGCAGTCCTCTTTGCCTATAGAGAGGTTCCCAACGAGCATACAGGGTTTTCTCCTTTCGAACTTGTCTTTGGCGCGCAACCGCGCGGTCCAATGTCCTTGTTACACGATTTGATAACTTCCGATAATATTGACGATGATACACAATCGTCATATGAATATGTTATAGCTCTTAGAGAAAAGATTATCGAATCGTGCAGGTTAGCAACTTCATCTTCCGAATTTGCGAAAGAAAAAGCTAGGCGATTTGCTAATAAGAAAAGACGCCTACGTCAACTTTGTCCTGGAGACAAAGCATATGTCTTACTGTCCTCAAGAGAGAATAGACTTCTCATTTCTTGGAAGGGTCCATACACTATAGTCTCGAAAATTTCTGATGTCGACTATATTGTCGATGTGGATGGAAGGCATAAAACCTTCCATATAAATATGCTAACAGAGTTTATTGAACGTCCAGACTATTTACAGCCTATTTTCCAGGCGACGGACGACTCTCCAGTTCAACATGGTCACATCTCATCCCTGTCCGTTATACAGGATGAGGAAACTATTTTTTCTGACGTGAACTTACCTCTTCCTGCGATTCCACTTACTTCAACGGAATCGTGGAGAGACGTTACAGTCTCTTCCAACTTGTCTTTTGAGGAACAGCGTCAAGTATCCTCTACGTTACAATCATATCAGGATGTCCTTACCGACATTCCTGGACACACAGATGTCATAGAACATGACATCATACTTACTGATCGTAATCCGATCAGAGTAAGACCATACCCAATACCTATTCATTTTCAAGCACAAGTCGAGAAAGAATTGGATGAAATGATTCAACTACAAATAATTGAACCATCCACTTCAGCTTATTCTTCGTCGATAGTTATTGTTCGAAAGAAAGACAATAACATACGTCTTTGCGTTGATTATCGCAAATTAAATCAAGTTACGAAGTTCGATGCTGAACCTATGCCGTTATTAGATGATCTACTTATTAGACTTTCTAAAGCTAAATTCTTTACTAAACTAGACTTGTCGAAAGGTTATTGGCAAGTCCCACTGACGGAACACGCCAAACCTCTCACTGCTTTTTCGACACCTAGGGGTCTGTTTCAATGGAATTTTATGCCTTTCGGGCTTATGAACGCCCCAGCGACTTTCGTGCGCATGATGCGACGAATTCTATCAGATCGTGCAGATGTCATTGCATATTTAGACGACATCTGTCTTTTCAGCGATACTTGGGAAGAACACTATGTGGGTCTAAAGGAATTGCTATCTACTCTACGTGAGCATAGTTTGACTGCTAAACCCTCTAAAGCTTTTGTTGGGTTTAGTGAAATTTCCTTCCTAGGTCATCGAGTTGGTCATGGTCTGTTGAAGACAGAGGACCAAAACATTTCAAAGATATTAAATATCTCGGTTCCGAAGACAAAAAAGCAAGTGCGTAGTCTCTTGGGATTGATACAATTCTATGGAAGATTCATTGAGAATCTGTCCTCCATTATGGCACCACTTTCAACGTTATTGAAAAAAGGTTCTCCTAATATGGTGCGTTGGTCCCAAGAATGCCAATCTTCATTGGATCAGGTTAAGAATTTGTTCTCATCTCATCCTATCTTAAGACTACCGACGATTGATAAGACTTTTGTCCTTCGTAGTGATGCCTCTTCCACTGGCATTGGAGCGGCACTAATGCAGGAATATTCAGGAACTCTGCATCCTGTAATGTATATTTCTAGGAAGCTGAATGCGGCAGAAAGGAATTACTCGGTTTTGGACCGTGAATTGTTGGCTATGGTTTGGTCCATTCTTAAGCTACAAAGGTTCCTTCTGGGCGCGCATTTCTTTATGGAAACCGACCAAAAAGCTCTTACGGCTATGCAAAGTAAGGATTTGAAGAGCTCGAGATCTACTCGTTATGCTATTGCTCTTCAGCCTTTCCATTTCACGGTGCGAGCTATCCGTGGTTCGGATAATGTGATGGCGGACATATTGTCTAGATGCCCACATGATTCCAGTTAAATCTTGTGTCCTAGTTTTTCCTGATATATTTTCAGACTTAGGTCTGTCCTTAATATCATAATATGTTGTAATACAAATGTATTTGGATGATGTTTAGATAATTTAACAAATTTCATTTTGTCCATCCATCAGTGATATGTTGCTAAAATAGCATTGACATTTGTATATTGCTATGATTATATTATTTAGTAATGTTTGATATATGATTGGTATTGCCAGCAACTTAGGTTTCTTGAATGGTATCCCTTAGTTTGTTTGGCTTAAAGGAAATATTTTCTCCTATGTTGAGAGATGATTTGTACCCTCTTCTATTGTACCTGATATTAGGTTCATTGTTTGCATGAGCACAGAAGTGATACTGGTGCTATCTTGCTCATGAACATATTAAAAAAAAAAAAAAATTGCATTTTTTTTTTTTACAGGGGGGTGGTAGTAATGTTGCTGTCATTTTCGACGGAGTCATCTGTCAAGTTATTTGCTTATGTTTGTATCATAAGTATAATTGTGTCTTTACCTGCGATGTCAGGTTGATTAGGGGTTGTCTTCCCTTGTTTATTCATTCATTGTGTTTGACCTGTAGGGTCAGAGGTTGACAGTTCGGCGTAGGCCTATGGGAAGGTTTTTTAAGCGGGAGTGAGATATACTTCCGGGAAGCCGGGAGGTCCTGTTTTTCTGAAGGGACCAAGAGTCCATTGTTTTTCGGGGAGAATCTTCGAAGTAACTGCTATGGCAGTTTTCCCCAGTGAATCTCTGTGCGTCGGGATGACGACAGAATTCCTTGTGATGTTCTGAGGATTCATTTGCCAGGTAATACCGACCTTTATGCATTATTACGCTTTTCGGTGGCAGAACATGTAAAGGATTACCTAGGGTGAACAGCAGTTCACTGATCCGCCATTTCAGAACTTATATATTTGTGCTCGAGGTAGCCATCCAAGACTGTTAGTCTTATATTGTCCAGAAATCCAATGACGAAGATATATTGTGGAATTCCGCAGATTGGCGGAATTCATATCTACAATAAGTATTACTGCAGGGTTGATGATAACCTATTTAACAGAAGTACACGGCCGACGTCAGGACGAGGCCTGTGCTTTCGGCTATTATACTACAGCCTGATATGTGCAATTGGCGGGGAGTGCCAAGTTGCACCTGTGTGTCAAAGTAACTAAGGCATCTGACGCGTTTAGTCAGAGACGCCAAGGGCGACGTTACGAACTGTCATTATTGAAGAACTTTGCTATTGACCATGCACGTCTATTCTGATGTTTACCTTTTTGAATGCCAAATGTATACCTATCGATGTCAGGTCAGCATGACCTTGTTACACTGACTGTTCCTGTTGATATTATGTGTGTTCCCGTCAATAAATGTCTTGAAACATGCCTGCAGTGTCAAAGCATCCTTGATTACTGCATGTGAGAGTATGGGTTGCAGGATCTACATCTATACGAGCCTAAACACATTCGCGTCTTCATTCGCACCCACACTCAATTCATCATACGCTCGCACTACACATCTAACAACATGTATACTGTCTTGGGCCAGTGATCACATCAACAAGAGAAAAAAGACAGTTACAGTCCACTTGGGAACAAATTATGTCTCTTCTCACTCCTTATGGAGCATATGGCCACCAATGTGGCTGCTTCCGTATGGAGACCGTACAAAGCGTTCAGATGCTCTTGCTATAGTGGTTTCGGAAGCAATCTGTGTTACAATGTGAGATTGCCAGCCTCGTGCACAAGACTATACTAGTCTGATTAGACGATATGCATGGAATGAGTGTGTGTGCATGATAGGTGAATGTTTCAGTAGCGAGGAAGAAGGACAGATTGACAGGTGAGAGCATGGTGTTTCTCATTATTTAACTATTATGATTTTAACTAGTCGGTGCTTTGTTTGCGTTTCAGATTAGCAATTGAGCACTGGCTGGGTGTTTTGTTTGTTTGGTTTGTTTGCTTACTTGTTTGATGTTTGTTCATTAGTTTGCTTTGTAGATTTGGGTCACTGAATGGGTTGTATGAATAAATACAGCCCCTGCCTTAGAATAAGTGTTTTATTGTTGTTCTGGTCGGTTGCGAGTGTGCAAGAAAGTGATCACATATCACAACAGCATCCTCATCTCTTGCCCACTCTATCACATTACCAACCTCTCTCTTGCTGAGGAAAAAACTTCAATTATATTCTACAGCGTTGTAAGACTACTTAAATGACATCCAATTTCGTCAAGAAGAAATAAAAGACAGCCAGGAACATGGAACATTAGAACTAAAATATGGAAGAGGCCACATGACTGGACGTGAATTCTAAGATTAGAAGAGAGTAACCCCAGAGACAACACTTTGAACTTTAAATTCTAGGATCCTACTTCAAGTGTACTCATTTAGAAACCTAACTCTCTGTGACGATACAGTTGTGCGATCTCAAGCCCACTCCAGCAGGATTGAATTACATTCCAATGCGAGTGATATTTTCTTATTTTTCTCTCCCCTGTCATTATTTTGTGGCATATTTAATGCAACACTATTTACTCTCTATGCTGGATCAGTAGGGTGAAGTCTCTAACACTCTACTCCCCTACGGAAGTATTTGCTATGGAACTGTCTTTATCTTGTTTACCAATCCTCGGACTTATTTACGTTCCGCCAGGTGAACTGGCGTATTGTCGTAATAATACCCAGTCATTATCACTGGTCAGCGAGCGAGATTCTTATCATGAAAAGACGGTCTCGCCTAATCAACATCTATTGAAGCCAATATTTTCTGTCTGAGATACCCGTCTGAGGTGTGCAGATTACACAGGTGGTAGATGCGTTTATCGTTTCATGGGACAATCCCTGTGTGTGATTATCACGATAATCTGTCTGGAGAGACAAAATTGGCGATAGGTAGCATCTGGACATCAACTGAGTTCACAGATGGTGTTTATGAGTCGTGCACAAGATACCGGCTGAAATCTGACGCAACGATATGAAGAGGTCACGCGTGGATATTAAATTTAATATTTTGAAACGCGTGATGGTATTTTTTTGAATTTGAAAGACTCCTACCCACGTAGTGCTGAACGAGATTCAATTGGATTGGTTTGTTTGAGAGGCTTGAATATACAATGTATCTCTTTGGAAAATTAGGTGGAAACACAGCTAGAATTTGAACTGAGGATTGTGAGATATAATGTCAGACTAGCGACTCCTAAAAGCTAGAAAGAAAAAGGAGACATTGGACTTAGAAATTCCACAACTATAAGTAACAGATCGAGTATTGGGCAACTTAGGAATTTACAAGTACAACTGCATTTTTTATACAAGACTGGAAACTTGGGAATTTGATCATAAGTCACAGAGGTATTAAACAAACCTTCTCCCATGCCAGTGATTTCGCAGAACATCCGCCGTCAGAGGAATTAACTCTAATTTCCCAGACCACGTCATAGAGGAATTAATCAAAACGTTTTCCCAGGCCAGTGATTTCGCAGAACACCCGCCGTCAGAGGAATTAACTCTAATTTCCAGACCTAAGTGATTCGAAGCATCTAATACAGAGCTGTGTCCAGTCTAAATCTGTGCAAGGAGATTATGTATTCCCAAAATTGTAGGGTAAGTGTCGTGCTTAGATAGGTTTTAAAGTTATGTATGGTCCCGCCTGAGTATAGCAGATGGCGATGGTACGTGAGAAGTAAAAGTGTAAGAAACAGAGTTTCACGAGTGAATAGTTTAAAGAGAAGATCTGTCTCTGGACTGAGTAGTTTCTCTAGTCCACCCTATCTATACTACTATAATTTAGTATTAGACAATCTTGCACCACTTTATATTGAGAAATATAAGTTTCCTAAACACTCACACACACACACACACACACACACACACACACACAGCTATGTGACAACAAGACACACAAACGTGAAAAACTATGGTAAAGTTGGGTATGGATCTGACCAACACACAAAGTTTAGTTCTTTTGTTGTTAATTATCAGTAAACTTTACAACATCTAATATCTAATAAAGAGAAATATTAAATACATCAGAATTACATGCATAGAAAAATAACAGAATACCCATGCCCTCCCCTCCTTGAGAAGAAAAGAACCCAAAAAGTTAATACCCCCAAAGGTTAAAGGTTAGCACTAGGTTACAGTATAGACAGTAAAGAAAGAACACAGTTCCCACTAAACGTTATCCAATAAAATTAAACAATAGTCAAACAGAGTGCATATGATACAGTGTTTCCTGTACTAAAGAAAATATTTCACTCTCTCTCTCTCTCTCTCTCTCTCTCTCTCTCTCTCTCTCTCTGTCATACGTGGCCACACAATCTCGCTTCTTACCCTATTCTTGGTGAAACAATCCGTTGGATGTATGATCCATGAATATGTATTTACTGTCCGGAGTATTTATCGTCCAAAATGGGCCCCAGTCCCTCCTTTCAATAATTAAATTTTATAAGGGGAACGCCTAATTTGGTGGTTGATTTTCCTGGATAAACCCTGTCACCTTGGACAGTTAATGCCGAGACTCTCTGAGATCTGGTGTTCACAGTAAACTGTAGGAAAACATCTGATTGCTAAAAAAACTGTTAATTACTGTCACTTGATGATGATGATATATCCTATCGGCTGGCTCTGGTGAGTTCTGATCCTGAAATAGCGTAACTCTTCTAGATACAAATGCACTTGGATACGACTATCAGAAGTCGGGAGAACTGTTATTGGTATTATACCACAATGGGCTGATAAAATTGAATATATATATATTTTCTGGTGATTATAGTCCAGTTACTTTACTGTCACAGTATATATGTGCGACATAATATTAAGTTGGTCACGCTGAAGAGTGACAACCCTGACACTAATTTAAAACCCGTTTTGGTCATGTGACCTGGAGGGAAGTGCGCCCGAATTCTTTCGGGGAAAGTCAGTTGTGTTTCTGGCCATCGACCGGGAGAGGTCGTTCGTTGTTCCCTTTCAGCACTTTGCTGGGATAGTTGGATGCCATTATTGTTCATGGATAGATCTTGTCATTTATTCATGTGGTCAAGTTTAGTGTGCTGATGTCTAGAACAAGGGTGTAGTTTTCTATCAGCATTCTTTTTGTAATTCATTCATGAGAACTCATTTGTAGTTAAGTAATGGTTTCATCTTAGTGCCGGACTTAGCCGGTGAGCGAAAGTCATTGTGTTGTTCACTCGGTATGACATACCCGCAGTTGTGATAGTGGTAAATTGCGTTGTTGATTATTGCAAGTGATTTTTGGCGTTTCTGTTGCATTGTATTGCATATGTATTTCTAGCCGTGTGTGGCTTCATTGTGTGTATATTCATTAAAGGGAACAGAACCTGTCATAGTTGTTATGGTGAGTTTATGTCGACTAGTCTTTGTTGTGGTCGTACTCTTAGACAATGAGTCTTCATATTGCTAATATTATTATCCATTTGCTGTTGGTGATAAATCCACAATATTACTAGTTCCTGACATTTACTCTTTAAAATGTCAGTTAGTCTCTGTGGCCCGTCCTGTTCACAACTGAACTGGAAGACGCGTAAGAAAAAAGAAGACTACTTTAATCCGATCAGTAAATTTAGAAAAGGCCGACATAGACCACAATGGACCAAAATATATGCCACAATAAAGCCACATAAAAAACTGCTGGTGACCGTTGATCAGTCATGCCTATGGATAGAACAACATTATGAAAAATAAGGCTACTAATATATTTTTACACACACACACACACACATATATATATATATATATATATATATATATATATATATATATATATATATATATATATATATATATATATATATATATATATATACACGGAAGAGGACGAGACGATCTCTCATCCTCTCCTTCAGTCCTGATTAAAGTTAAAAGGCGCACGTTGTATCTAGTCTATCCTATCGCGCTTAGCTTAGCGGGTGCAAGTTTGGTTGAGGCATGCAGCCTTTTACCCCTTCTGCTCTGGTCAACTATCAGCGTGTTACGGTATATGATATTAACGCCGTCTGCTAAAGGTTACCAGACGTGCAATTGTAAAGGTTAAGACATTTAATATATTGCGATAGATGTTTCAATTACTGAACGCTTCATACACGATCGATTATGACGTGTATAGCGTTGTTTAGGACACAGTCGGTAACTAAGAAACGCTACCCTTTGTTACTTGACCGCCAAGCTGAATAGCTGCGTTTTTTCTAACCTTCCAATTTAATGGCAGGATATAGCCATTTTATGTGCATTTTTGATGGATCAGGGTCAGTCCTAGAACTCTATATGAGAGGGAAATTATTGGAGGTTAGTATTTAACTAGAATCCTCAGAAGGATGAGAATAATCGTCAAATTCGTATGAATATATTCAGACTCGCAGTCTCACTGTCGGCAGGTAGCCATGTCTATCTGCTCGTGCATATAGCTGTGATGTTCTGACGACAATACTGCATTGTATCCTCATATCGGACATTGACACATAACCAGCAGTCTACGTTGTTGATTAATTTATGCATGACTTATATGGACTTACGCTCTACCCCTATTGGAATTGATCATCATGTATGTATCACTGTGAATAAATGTATGGACTCAATGAACCGACTTATCACGTCAATGGAATTACAAGTTCAATATAATTGCAACTTTCAAATGTTTGCCCACACGTTTTTCTACCCCACCCCGCATTCGCGTAAGGCAACACCAACTGACACGATGAAAATCTTGAATGAAACCATATAAGAACTCAACTAACATGGCCAGAATTTATAACCACTTTATTGACATTATATGGAACACTGTTGTCAAATTGAATGTTCCAGAACAACAGAGAAGATCGCCTTCAACAGATGGTGTCCATTGATTGGGGATCGAAAAAAAATTCGGAAATTAACAATTGTTTACATTTGAAGGACGATCACATGATGTGCTGAATTATGACCTATGACGCAGTACTCAGTATAATCCCTAACAACGTGACGTCACCGAAAATCGTGTACGTGATCTGTCGGAGAAATCAAGCCGTTTCTAAGTCTAACCAGGGGAAACATGAGCCATTTGAAGCAAATACATGATATGGACTACGGAGCGGACAGTCAGGGGCTTTAGCCTAGCTGTTGACGACCTCTAGCACTGATCTAAGCAACAGAAAAGATAAGTCTAGGTGTTTAACTGTTGTGATTGCAAACAGTGCTAACTGAGTCCATGTATTTTGCCTGCATAGGCATGTCTTTTCTGAATGTGTTTAATGTATTTATTTTTTGGGTTGTTTTAAGGTGTTGTTAATTCGTGGGCCGGTTGGAGGGAACTGAAATCTCTGGGGAATGTCGCGAACAGCTGACCACCTAGATTTCAGTCGTTCTTAGGGCAGTTAAACGATTGCACCTTTGGAAACCCCATTGAGGTTTGACATTGGACTTGTTGTCCAAATCTGCTATCGTTTGACGATTTGCGTTAGTTGTACTGTCCCGTAGATAATTGGTGTATTTTATTCGTACTCAGTTAATAATTTTATTCAGTTCTGTACCATGTTCGTTACTATTCGTCCATTCTCCTCTGACTATCATTTATTTTATGATTGTTAAATTTTCGTCCGTTATGAGTCCTGTGACGTCATCATTTTTCGCAGTCATTTTTTTTTGTGTGTGTACTTTGAATAATCAGTTGACCTCGGGTCAGACCTTGACCCTTCATTTGGTCTGTGACATTTCCGCTTGTTTTATTTAGTTCATAAATTCATTTTTAATTGTGAAAATGTCTTGTTTGCGTCTTAACATTGTTTGTACCCCTTAGTTGCATCATTGTTTTGTTTGTCCTCATAATATATATTAATACTACATTAATAATATGATATTATATGCAATAATACACTTGTAATTTAATTTAATTAATTTTTTCTGATAATTAAGGTTAATATGGGACATTGCATAATTATGCAGTGATAGTCCAAGAAAGTAGCACTACAATTTATAATAGATGCCTAGGGCATAATAATATAATATATATATTGACAAAATAAAATAATCTTATAGCTACCTTTGAGGTAATAGACCCATTGTATATTATTTAATATACTTTTCTGGTACTAAGAGAGTGACTTAGTACATTGAACAATATAATTACTAGGAATTATACCCAACATTATTGGATATTGAGATTAATTGTGTGATATAATTACATTATATTTAACAGATATCATAACTATTTATGATATAGTATTATTTAGATACAATATTGTTACAAAATATTGTCTATTAGTTGAACTTAGACATTAAGTTCAGTACTATTGTGATTACTTATATTGAATATTTCTAAGTTGAGTAAGTATAATAATTACTCTGAAGCTACTATTGACTATTTTAATCAGTAATTATCAATAATTACTTACAGATAAAAGTCAAAATGCTTACTATAGACCATTTCGTTAAAATTGGTCGGGAATATGGTTATAAATCTCAAGAACTTCGTCAGTTTGCTGAGGCAGAACTGGAAAAATATGAAAGAAAAGAAGAAGAAGAGAAAAAAGCTGCATTAAAGAAAGAGGAAGCAGAACGTGAGATGAAGCAAATTGACAAGGAAAATAGACTGAGAGAGATTGCTCAACGTGAAAGAGAAGAGCAAAGAACAATCGCCAAACAGGAAGAAGAGAATAAATTGAAACGAGAGGAAATTATTTTACAACAAGAAATGGAATTGGCGCGTATTAAATTGGAGACAGCAAGATTACAAGCACAAAATGCTGATGCAAACCAGAATAATAACGCACAAAATGGATCATCATCCAGCCAACCTAAACATTTCTACAACTTTAAATTACCCATTTTCAACTTGAACGTCGACGACCTTTCATCGTTCCTGGCACGTTTTGAACAGACTTGCAAAACAAACCATTTGCGTGAAGAGTCATGGGTACTCAAGTTAAATGAATTCTTGGTTGGAGAACCACTGACAGCTTCTCAAAATGCTGACCCATCAATAGCAAATAACTACGGTGCTATTAAGTCCTTGCTTTTACGAAGGTTTCACCTGGACGAGGAACACTGTAGGTTGAAATTTAAGGGAATTTTACCTGAATCTCCAAAAGGATTTTGCAGGATTCATTGCGAACATACGCAATACATTTAATAGATGGGTTGAACTGGCAGAAGTCAACAAATCATACGACAAATTAGTTGATTTACTACTACGGGATAAGGTATTATCTTCGGTTAGCCAGCCATTTTTTGCATATTTGCAGGAGCGTAAACCAGGTACTATGGATGAGTTAGAAAAAATTTCTTTAAACTACTGTTCGGCACATCCGAATGCAACCATTTCTAACTCCTCATTAAGAGAACCTCTACCTGTGGCGTCTAATATGGCCTACAATCATAATAACAAACAAAGACATCACAGTGTAGACAGAAGCAGGTTCCAAAGAAATCACAATGTTAACTTTCAGAAGGGACATAATAATGATTTCAACAATAAAAATGAGCTCAACAGAGGTAGATCACGAGATAGAAATTATTCACCTCAAACAAACTACCACAATGGTCAACATAACACTCATTATAATCGATCACATACTCCCAATAATAATAATAACTGGAATGGTAATAATCATGGCTCGAGACATCGAGATAATAGTTACTATAGAGGACGACGAGATAATTCTAACAATTATACTCGGAATCGATCTCATTCTCGGGGATCATCTCATTACAACCATAATACAGGGGCGGCAGTTACAAATAATACTACCCCTACAGCTCAGGTCCCACTTGACAATAATACAACACAGTCTTCTGCTGCATGTTTTGCTATTAATTATAATGTGGCAAATAGTTGCCAACAATGCAATCTTATTTTTCAGAAGGCGAAAGAAACAGTGCTTAACTGCGGACATATTACACCAGAGGTAGGTCTTGCAGTCAACGATGGAACAGGCCTACTAATTTTTAACAGGGGATTAGTTAATGGATCCGTCGTCTCAGTGTTGAGGGATTCGGGATCCACAACGATTGGTGTACGACAGTCGCTGGTACATCCTAGCTGTGCAACGGGGGAATATGTCCGTTGCATGACTTTTGGTGGAACAATAGAGTTTTACCCCACAGCTATTATTCATGTTAACACTCCTTTTTTCACAGGGAACGTAAAAGTATGTATGCTAAAAAAGCCTATAGCTGATCTGATGGTCGGTCGTATACACGGCAGTAAAGATTGTACTCCAGATGAGATTATAGAATGGGAGAAACATAACCTATGCACTGGAAACGCCGTGACGACTAGAGCGCAGACTCAACTCATGGAGAAAGTTGATGATAATAAAATGGATGCAGACAACCAAGAGGAATTTGTAGTCAATTCACCTATTGACAGGGAAACATTTGCAACCAAACAAAAAGAGGATAAATCTTTAAAAAAAAATTTTTTAAGTTGGTTGATAAAGTTGACAATCTATCCTCAGGTAATAATAACAAACATTGTTTTGTTATTAAAAATGACATATTGATTAGATGTTTTAATGACAAATCACAAATGAAACAACAAGTTATGGTCCCATATACTTTTAGACGGTACATTCTTCAACATGCACATGACTCACATTGTGCTGGACATATGGGATATACTCGAACACGATCTCGAGTACTGTCTTCATTCTTTTGGCCAGGGGTGTCAAGAGATATTTCGCAGTATGTACGTTCCTGTACTACATGCCAAGAAGTGAAAGCACGTGGAGCTTTTCACACGGCGCCTATTCAGGCTTGCGATATCTCAGTGAGACCTTTTGACAAGATGGCAATAGACATTATTGGTCCATTGCTACCATCGGCCAGAGGACATAGATTCGTCCTTACGTGCATTGATTTGTGCACACGATGGCCAGAAGCTATCCCATTAAAGACCACCACTACCACAGATGTAGCTGATGCACTACATCTCATCTTTTCTAGAATAGGGTTTCCTAGAAAACTTTTATCAGACCATGGGTCACAGTTTATATCTGACACCATGAAGGAAGTCATGAAAACTTGGGACATTGATAGGAATTTAAGTAGTATTTATCATCCGATGAGTAATGGTGCGGTTGAAAGACTTAACCGTACACTTAAACAACTACTACATAAGGTTACTGCTAAGCACCCTCATGACTGGGACAGAGCACTCCCAGCTGTTCTATTTGCTTATCGGGAGGTACCGCATGAACAAACTGGCTTCTCTCCCTTTGAATTAGTTTTTGGTGCTCCCCCAAGAGGTCCTATGGGACTAATAAAAAACTTATTAATTGACGAGGAGATGACTCAGGACACTCAGTCATCTTACGAGTACGTAATTAATCTTCGGAAGAACATTATTGAGTCTTGCCAGTTGGCAACAGCTTCTTCTGAGGCTGCAAAAGCTAAGGCTCGATCTCTACAAAATAGGTCTCGACGATTACGCCAATTATTCCCAGGCGACGAAGCTTATGTGTTACTTCCTCACAATAACAATAAATTATTGATATCTTGGAATGGTCCTTACAAAGTCATTGATAAAATTTCCGACGTTGATTACGTCTTAGATATCAAGGGACACAAAAAGATATTTCATATTAACATGCTCAAGCAATTTCATACACGTCCTGAACACTTACAGTCAATTTTTCATGAACTAGATGACAACACAGTATCCACTTGTCATTATTCTAACTTATCTGTCATCCAGGAAGAAGAATCTTCTTTTCCTGAGGTACAGTTACCGTTACCTGTACCAGTAGTTCAACCTACTGAATCTTGGCGGGATGTAACCATCTCTTCAACGGTTACACCGCAACAGCGTCTACAGATTGCTAATCTATTACAATCTTATCCAGATGTGTTGACCGACGTTCCGGGTCGCACATCGGCTATCAGTCATGACATTACTCTCAATGACGATACACCTATTCGTGTACATCCCTATTCTGTTCCTTTACATTTCCTTGCTAAAACTACTAAGGAACTTGAACAGATGTTGTCTCTGGGAATCATTGAGACTAGTAATTCGCCATTCTCTTCTCCATTAGTGATTGTCCGGAAGAAGGACAATAACATCAGACTATGTGTTGATTATAGAAAATTAAATGCTAAGACTATAGTTGACAGCGAACCACATCCACTTATTGACGACTTACTACCACGTCTATCCAACGCAACTATATTTAGTAAGATAGACTTAACTAAAGGTTATTGGCAGATACCACTGACCGAAAAGGCTAAGTACTACACCGCATTTTCCACTCCACAAGGTCTATACCAGTGGAATGTGATGCCTTTTGGGCTTGTTAATGCGCCAGCTACCTTCATTCGCCTGATGCGACAAATTTTATCAGGTAGACCAGACGTTATTACATATATTGACGACATATGCTTGTTTAGTTCGTCGTTTGAGGAACATGTTTCGGGACTTAGATATGTTTTCGATACTCTAAGGAATTATCATCTAACTGCTAAACCTACAAAGGTGCAAATCGCGTGTAATGAGATAACCTTTTTGGGACATATCATTGGATCGGGATATATCCGAACGTTACCTAGTACAGTCTCCAAAATTCTAAACATAGCAGTTCCTCAGACGAAGAAACAGGTCAGGAGTTTGTTAGGACTTGTTCAATATTACAGTAGATTCATACCAAACTTGTCATCCATCACGGCTGTATTGTCTTCATTGTTAAAAAAAGATATGCCGGTGAAGGTGACATGGACTGGTACATGCAATGAAACTTTCAACAAAATTATAAATTTGTTCTCGCATGAACCAATTTTAAGACTTCCCGATGCTTCCAAAAGATTTTTCTTACGAACAGATGCTAGTAACTACGGCATTGGTGCATGCCTGCTCCAGAACCATGATGGCATTCTACATCCTACCTTATACATATCAAGAAAGCTGAAGCCGGCAGAAACAAAGTATTCAACAGTCGACAAGGAACTTTTATCTGTGATCTGGGCAATAACCAAACTTGAAAAATTCTTGCTCGGTGCTCCCTTCACCATACAGACGGACCAACGTGCTGTAGCATCCTTGCGTCGATCGAATCATAAAAGCCAGAAACTCGCCAGATATTCAATCATCCTACAGCCATTTGAATTCTCCATTGAACATATTCCTGGCACTGAAAATTGTGTGGCAGATGCATTGTCACGTAATCCTATTGACGACGAATAATCAACATTGACACTCTTAAACTATTTCAATCAGCACTACATTGGATTGAACGAAGTATCAACTATAAAGGAACTAACCTTGCCTTCAATTTAAACTTTATATACACTATATGCATCACAGAATTGAACTACAAGACAATCAAGGTATATATATACTGACATTCGAACTTCGTCTAATGTCCATACACGATATACGAATATCATTGATCAATCATGGAACAATATCTGACGACAAGTCGAACTTATTATCCTAGGTGCACTTAATTCTTGGATGCTAGGATAAATGACATTTCTTTCCAACGTAAACGTTTGAACATTTTTGCCTAAAAGAATTCATCAGGATCAAGACTACGGATGGATCATCATATCCTATACTAATTAATTAGTTAACTTAACTTCTTAATTGAATTATTATCAATAAAATGAAATGTGAGAAAAAAATGAAATGAAAGAACAAAAAAAGAGAACGAAATACTAAAAAGAAGAAATTATGAAAAGAGAAAATAAATCTCACACAAGTATTAGATTAATAATTTTTTTTTAATGTACCTATACATTATTTAGTTAGTTAAATTAGATAGTTATTATTCACTAACACTTAACACACACAATTAAGTTAAAACTTATATTCGAATTTCTTTCTATTTCTTCTTCTCACTTATTTTGTCTTTTTCTTCTCTCATAACATCGCGTTACATTAGAACCTTAATAATTTAACTCTTAATTTAATTAATTAATTTAATTTTAATTAGTCAAATTAATTCCTATATGACATACTAATACGACAGACCTTACTTTAATTTAATTTTATCATTCACTATTAACATTGGACATTTATTTAGTTGATATAATAATATGTATAATATTGATATATAATGTGATTTATGTTAGATGACTATGACAAATAGTTAGTTGACACGACCGCAACACGGTTCTACTCAGAACATCGTCGGCCATATGTCACAATTGTGTTAAATTTTTTTGAAAAATTGTTAAGTCGGATAGATATTGAAAAAAAATCTATCGATTTTTTTTTCCCCGGTGTACAGGGAATTGTTACGGTATATGATATTAACGCCGTCTGCTAAAGGTTACCAGACGTGCAATTGTAAAGGTTAAGACATTTAATATATTGCGATAGATGTTTCAATTACTGAACGCTTCATACACGATCGATTATGACGTGTATAGCGTTGTTTAGGACACAGTCGGTAACTAAGAAACGCTACCCTTTGTTACTTGACCGCCAAGCTGAATAGCTGCGTTTTTCTAACCTTCCAATTTAATGGCAGGATATAGCCATTTTATGTGCATTTTTGATGGATCAGGGTCAGTCCTAGAACTCTATATGAGAGGGAAATTATTGGAGGTTAGTATTTAACTAGAATCCTCAGAAGGATGAGAATAATCGTCAAATTCGTATGAATATATTCAGACTCGCAGTCTCACTGTCGGCAGGTAGCCATGTCTATCTGCTCGTGCATATAGCTGTGATGTTCTGACGACAATACTGCATTGTATCCTCATAACGGACATTGACACATAACCAGCAGTCTACGTTGTTGATTAATTTATGCATGACTTATATGGACTTACGCTCTACCCCTATTGGAATTGATCATCATGTATGTATCACTGTGAATAAATGTATGGACTCAATGAACCGACTTATCACGTCAATGGAATTACAAGTTCAATATAATTGCAACTTTCAAATGTTTGCTCACACGTTTTTCTACCCCACCCCGCATTCGCGTAAAGCAACACCAATTGACACGATGAAAATCTTGAAAGAAACCATATAAGAACTCAACTAACATGGCCAGAATTTATAACCACTTTATTGACATTATATGGAACATTGTTGTAAAATTGAATGTTCCAGAACAACAGAGAAGATCGCCTTCAACACAGCGCATAATCAATTTAGATTTAATTATCCCTACGCGCACTCAACAAATATCGCCTGTCATTAATAACTATTAGATTGTCGGCGTCTGTTTGTTTAGTCGCATGACAGTCAAACACAGTCACTTACTAAATTACGCAGAATGAAAGAAAAGCGAATTTTATTCCGTCAATTAACAGTCGTGCCTAGTGTATTAATTAGTCAACTAAACCGTCTCTTTCTGTGTGATAGCGGGTAATAAAATTTATTTACATTACAACTGAAACGTCTGGAATAAAAATAGCGTTATTTAATTCGCTAGTTTTAACGCTAGAAAGTCACGATGAATTATAGTGGTAAACTTAACACATTAAATCGGTTAAGCACAAATTTATATTACCAGAAATAAAGAAAGAAAACACCACGAAATATTAACAGATCTATTCCCAATGGTTCTAGGTAACGTTTTAGACTCTCTGAAAATTCTGAGCTACACTGACAACTGATTTTGAAGAGCCGCAGGTTATATACCATTATGTTCATAAGATCTCTAGAAGATGTGAATTTTCACACTCTGTTTCCTAGCAGAGAAATCTGAAATCTACGTTTCCCAGATAAAAGGTTTATGGTCACTTCTGTCGGCCGTTGCTACCCGACAACAGACGCTTAACCCGTGTAGAGGGCTTCCTTCCGAGATTTTCCCTGTTTCTCGAGATCGCAGAGTTATCTTTTCCCTGTATGTACGAACATCAAAGGATTAGCTCCCCGTATAGAGAATCTTCAACGGCCGATACACTTCCACGTGTTTTCCACGTGTGGGCTGTCAGTTATCGTAATATTGACAGATCGGCTCGCGTGAGAAACTCAGGTAAACAAACGTGGTTCGCCCCCTGCTATGAATGACAGGTTGCGAAAATTGGTAAACAAACTCGTTTGTTATGGTCAAGTAAGAAGAGGCGTGAATTAAAACGTGAGTCAGACAGGCACAGAAATGCGTGACTTTGTTAGCGAATCTTAGGACGTTAACGGGAAAGCAAAGGCTGTCGGATGCTGTAGACTAGATTTCCATTATACTTCACAGTAAGTGTAAACAATTTATTTACTAATGTAAATTTTACAGGTTTCTTGCGAAGTAGTTATATATGAAACTGGCAACCTCAACATATGAAAACAGTATATGCATGAACCACTACTGCAAGAGCTGGTGATTGTTTATGACTAGTCGTGTGGAAACCCGACAGCAGAGGTGATCCCAGACTCCGACTGGAGCAGTAATGCGAGATGATTACATCGTGTGTACCTCAAGTGTAGCAAATAATTTTTGAGATGTATGTAACTCGTTAATGTTAGTTTAGGAACAAATCATATTCTCACTGTCTATACAAATTTTACCCGTTAATCCTCAGCTAGAGTTAGGTTTCTTGTAAAATAGGCGAAAGCAATGGACTTTTTTAAAAATAAATCCTCACCTACGTCTCCGTGCTGCCATCACCGGTGTCAATTCCTTGTCGAGTTATGGCGGCTTGCGTACCCTGATTACCCCCAGAGCAAAGCCAGCGGGAGTTTTACTCCTGGAAGGTTCCACCAAGCTGGACAGGTTTGCGTGGGCAGGGGTCAGACTAATGCAGACACCTGGTCCTCCAGGTTGGGGGTTTTAGCATAGGGCTGACACCCCTGCCTATGTAAAAAGTAATGAAGTTACGGAAACAATAACAAATGAATAAACTTTGCTGTGGGACGGAAATTCGGAGTCTGAGGCTCGTATGACTGTCACTGGTGAAAGCCGAAAGGAAGCCACTGACATGAAAACGGACGTCCTGACCGCAAAACATGATAAAAGAATAGGATTTTGGAATGTAAGGACAATGAACGAGACGGGAAAACTAAAACAGGTCACGGCAGAAATGAGAAAATATAGGTTACACATTCTAGGGATAAGCAAGAGCAGATGGGCAGGGGCAGGAAAAGTTAAAACAGCAACAGGAGAAACAGTACTTTACTCTGGAAGAGAGGATGGACAGCACAATGAAGGTGTAGCCATTATTCTACAGAAAGGAATAGAAAGGACATTACTGGAATGGAAACCCATCAACAACAGACTGATAAGATTAAGATTGAGAGGGAGATTCACCAATACTACAATAATACAATGCTACGCACCAACGAATGACAGCGATGAAGAGGTCAAGGATAAATTATATCAACAATTGCAGAAAGAAATGGAAGACACACCAAGATATAATCTTATTATAGTAATGGGAGACCTCAATGCGAAAGTTGGTACACACAATACATATAATGAAGGAGTAATGGGGAAATGCGGCAGCGGAACAGCAAAAGAAAATGAGGGTAAATTAATAAGTTTCTGTAGCATTAACAACCTGATCATTGGAGGAACCCTTTTCCCACATAAAAAACTCACAAATTAACATGGGAATCACCAAATGGTCGGGACAGAAACCAGATAGACCACATCATGATTAACGGTAGATGGAGAGATGCATTACAAGATGTGAAGGTAAGAAGAGGTGCAGATGTGGGAAGTGATCACCATTTAGTAGTAGCAAAATTGAAAGTGAAACTAAGAAGGGCTGGACCAACTGTAACTACACAGAAAAGGTTTGACATCAGCAAATTGAAGGACCCCCTTAGCAGAAAAGCTTTTGCGGCTGACATAAAGAAACGATATCAATTTGCCAAAAGTCAGGAAAAGACATTGACTGATGATATGGACCAGAAATTCAACACCATTTCAACAATATATAACGAAAGCAGCAAATCATGCTTGGGATTCCAGGAAAGGAAGAAGCAAGACCGGTTAACACCAGAAACATTAAACACCATAACGATGAGAAAGGAAATGAAAAGAAAGAAAACAGAAGCGAAGTCCCCCAGGTAAAGCAACTATATAGCGAACAATACATTCAGCTGGACAAGGAAGTTAAACGCCAAACCCGAGCCAACAACACGAATTTCCTAGACGATCTTGCAAGACAGGCAGAAGAGGCAGCACTGAGAAATGAACAAAGCACAGTATACAAAATAACTAAATTCATCAGCGGAAAACGAGGTACAAACAAAATTACATTAGTAAGAGATAAGCAAGGAAATCTCATCACGACCGTAGAGAGACAGGAAACAAGATGAGCAGAGCATTTCAGAGAAAATCTGAACAAGGAACAACCAGAGACACAATTGAATGTTCCTGGGGCTGAAAACGATTTTATGTTAATACAGACATTCCACGAAAAGAAGAAATCATCACAGCAATCAAAGGGTTAAAGAATGGAAAAGCTCCTGGTCATGATAACTTAAAGGCAGAGCTATTTAAGACGGCCCTGAGATAGCAGCAGAACGTTTAGAACCACTATTTGCACAAGTCTGGAAAACAGGGACAACACCAACGGAGTGGAACAAAGGAGTAATTGTGAACTTGCCCAAGAAGGGAGATCTTGCAGACTGCAATAATTGGAGAGGAATCACTCTTCTCTCAGTTCCCAGCAAAATACTAGGCAGGATAATTATACAAAGAATTTCAAATGCAGTAGACCACAAACTGAGGGAAGAACAAGCAGGATTTAGAAAGATCAGAAGATGTGTAGATCACATATTTACTCTCAGGAACATTATAGAGCAGTGCTCAGAACGGCAAAGACAGCTGTACATTAATTTCGTTGATTTTGAAAAGGCGTTTGACAGTATACACTGGGACAGTTTATGGAAAATACTGAGGGCTTATGGAATTCCAAGCTGCATAGTGTCAATCATAAAAAGCCTCTATGCCAACTTAACGTGTAGTGTTGGGCAGAGCAACCTAACCTTTGAGGTGACGACAGGAGTACGACAGGGATGCTTCTTATCAACCACTCTATTTTTAACAGTCATAGACTGGGTGATGCGCCAGACAACAGAGGGCAGTCCAAGAGGAATAAGATGGACTACATTTTCTACATTGGAAGATCTGGAATATGCAGATGACATTGCACTACTAACACATTCACATCAACACATCCAGGAAAAAACGGATAGACTTAATAAGTATAGCCAGCAGGTGGGCTTGAACATCAATTTAAAGAAGTTTGATGTCATAACGCTCAATGTGAGCAACCCTGAGCCCATATCAGTAAGGAATCAGCAACTGGTACAGACAGACACCTTCACATACCTAGGATGCATAGTAACACCAGACGGCGGGGCAAGCAAAGACATCAACAACAGAATGAATAAAACAAGAACAGCCTTTTTTAGCCTAAACAACATCTGGAAGTCCTCTCAATACAGCACAAGCACAAAATTAAGATTATATCAGAGCTGTGTGCTTTCTGTGCTTATCTATGGTGCGGAATGCTGGAGAATTACAGAGAAGGAAATGTCGAAATTGTCCTCTTTCCACACAACATGTCTTAGAAAAATTCACGGAATCTTTTGGCCGAATACCATCACCAACCAAGATCTGCTTACTCGGAACAAGCAAGAGTACTTGCACACCATCATAGCTGGCAGACGCTGGAGTTGGGTTAGCCATGTCCTCAGAAGAGATACCGATGCCATCACAAGAACAGCTATGCTTTGGACCCCTGAAGGAAAACGAAAGAGAGGCCGACCAGAAACAACCTGACGGAGGACTGTGGAGGCTGAGATGCAAAGAATGAACCAGAGTTGGGGCACTGTACGAAGGATGGCCGCCAACCGAGCAAAGTGGAATCAATTTGTTGTTGCCCTACAAGACGCCACTAGGCGTGATGGCCACTGACTGCTTTGACGGTCGGCGGCTAAGGATCAAAGAAGAAGACGTCTCCGTGACGAAAACTTATATCTAAATTTCATTAATCTTTCCATTTTTATTTACCTGTTAAAGACTATTTCGTTATTAAAATTGTTACATGTTGTTTTAAAACTAAACAATCATAATCGCTTCAGTTTTAAATATATATGAAAGCAAATGTATGAGACAGAATATTTAACATATATAGATAAATACCTAGACATATATTTACCTCTAAAAAAGCTATACTTTATAGGAGGGATTTCGTTGGATTACACCAACTGGGGGCTTGAACGGATTAAACCATTGATTAAATCCTTCACAAAAAGCAACGGACCAGATATAATGCGTTAACAATTGTTAATCCCAATGCAACATTGTTCGTGACTTCTGGAAATATCTTGTGAAAGCTCCCTTAAAGTAGAAGTGTTATTAATCTTCTATCTACATCTCTGCCAAGAGTAATCTTGCGCGCAAGTAGATACCGTGGAAGAAAATATTAGATACTCTTGAGTTTTGGTCACTGTTGGACCACTACTGCATAGCATGGGAGGCAATCCGTGGCACTCACCTGAAAAGTACGGCATGTTAAACAGTTGCCTTAAAACATTCGGACGTTTACTGTGCAGAACATCTGTGCTCGCCCGAAAAACTCGGGTCAAGTTGTAATATGTACATTTTGTCTTTTTATAGTTGCGTTTTGGCTTGCATAATTTGCTTGTGGATGTACAGTGGCATACACGGCTAGCAACCTCATCACTACAATTAATTTGACACATGAAACACCGCCGCAAGTGCTGGTGACTGTTTCGTGCGGATTTCCTCACAAAGAACCAACAGCCCAGGTGGCGCCAGGCTCCATAGAGAGCAGCGAGTGGATGATGATACCATGGTGTACATATTTATTACACAAGCACTTTAATACATTTCGAATGTTTGTATATATATATATATATATATATATATATATATATATATATATATATATATATATATATATATATATATATATATATATATATATATATATATATATATATATATATATATATATATATATATATACAAGCACTTTCATTTGACTTACTGGGGATTAAATTAACGCTTAGGCAGTGTAAAATTTCTGAGGAAGATGAAGGGGTGGATGAAAGCAGAGTGTTAAGTCCTAATTGTAGTCAAGGGGAGTTTATCAGTAAAATACTTGTAAGTAGAGGCCGGATCTTTGTTAGCTCCCTTGTTTAGCTGTTTATGTGTTTAAAATAACTTTGCGTATCTTCGCGAATGTTCTGGATGCAGAATGGTCCAGAACGTGGGTGAACGAAATTCATCTCAGGCGCTAAATCCGCGCTGAGATGAATTTTGCGCTGAGCTGTTTTTTTGGCGGGGAGATTTTTCGTGACATTCGAATGCGGAGATAGCTGAGAGAAGGGGCTGACGATTATGGTCAGTGTGTCCCCATATGGAGAATAGTTTTGGTGAAAGGGGATTTTGATATTTCCTAAGATTTCATAAAGCCAAGGATATGATGGCTATTATTTATACTACAGTATGTACGTCTTGTTAAAGATTTTCAGGCCGTGGATTTTAAGCCATAATATGTTCATCTCCCGATGAGGGATATTGTGTAGTTAGACAGTCGGTTATAGGGGATTGCTCTTTCTCCCGTGAGTTATACGGATTATTTACCATATTGCCAGAGATGTTTGAGAGCATATTTATATTACTGCAAAGCCAGGAACTTATACGGCTTACGAATAATAATGAAAGAGAACTTAGAGAGAAGCTACCTAGATTACGTCAGAGCCAGGGATGGACTTTTACATATATGCGCCATTTATAATAAATACAGATGAATTGATTTGTCGTTATTCCCATGATGTGCTTAGAACTGTGACCTATTGTCAGTGTGCTGTTATGATGTCTGCTTTTGTTACTGTGGCGTAATAAACAGTATAGAACTGTACTTGGAGTTTAAAACCTTCCTGACTCCCATGTGTGCATTGATGTGTGATTACTATTGAGTTACTTGAAGAGCCTATATGCATTCGCGTCCATATCTACACATGCACACATCAGTCGGCCATCTGTAAGCCCGAACGCTGATTGCCTATATCAGCGCACACAATAACATTTATCATCTTCTTCCTGGATAAACTACCCATTATTAGCTGTAAGTACCCGGCGTTGCCCGGAAGTCTCTCATCCTTCAACAGTACCAAGATTTATCAGAGTTTCCACAGTCTTATCAGTGGTGGCCAGTGTGGGGACAGTTGAGACTTTTCCGACTGCCATAGTCCACATTGCCACACCATTTTTCACTGGTTATATACACGTAAGTTTGCTCAGAGCACCAATCGCCGACCTTACTGTCGGACAGATACATGGTATAAAGGTGTGTACACCAGAACAAATTGCTGCAACATCACCTTACTCATACAACCTTTACAACTATGCCAAAATCTTGTCACCAGGTAGATTCTGCAAACGTCATACACTCTGTTAATTTTGTGCAATCTTGCAGTGTTGATGATACGATTGTTCATCATACTAATTTTGGTGCTTCTTTTAGCCCAGTACGACATACCTCAGTATGTCTTTACTCTAACTCTGATTTTTCTTTAACTACTATTATTGAAGAAGATCCTTCAGTTTTGACTGACACACACACTAACTCTATCGCTACGACTGAATCTACATCCAGTCATGTTGATTACAACTTCTTTTCCGCTACAACTAGTGTTTTCTTTGCTACATGTACGGACCTCGTTGTTAGTACATATCTATACCTTATGAGTGTCTTTACTTTTCTTACTGGGCCGTTTAGCTCAGTATCTTTGTCTTTTACGACTTTTTGTCGTACTTACTGCTTTTCTTTTAAACTTCGACGTAGGTCTAAGTTTACTACTACCTACTTTCACATCTTTATGGTATCTTCCTTACTTTTTTTTTGTCCAGTACACAGGCTATATCTTCAGGTCAGCCTTGGAGATGTACGCATGTGTCTACTGCATTTTCTTTGTCTTGCGCAAAATCTCAGATTGTCAGCCATAATTACAACCTTAGTCATAATGACACTCTTAGTCATCATTACCATCTTTTAGATTTGCCTTTTGACGTGGGTATCATGTGTATATTTACGACTTTTCTCTACATCATTACACACTACCATTTTCTAGATTCCCTTTTAGATTTCGAGGTTATTTATATACCCACGACTCGGTTATACATTAACACTCTGTTAGTACTTTTTTTTAACCCTGTTTAATTCATGATCCTAAATTAGTTTGTACTACTTTCTCTGTTACCTTTTCTAGAGTAACGGAGGAAGGTTTGATTATCACCATACAGGGGACGGAAGTTTACACAGCCACAGTTGGTAGGTTTACGGTAGAATTAATTGTTGTATATCATAGAGTCTTACCTTTACCAAACAGATTTTTTCATTTGTGTTTTTTCACAGAATGTTTTGCCATGAGAGTCTCAGCTACTTTATTATATGATTGAGATGTTTACCGTTGCAATTTTTGCAAGAATGGCCATTTCTGTGGAACCAGTTTGTCGTCTCATTAGATGGTGTTGAGCTTCTTACAGCATGTTTCTGGATCTTTAGGACCTCCAGATGTTGTTTAGAACTTATTTGAGATATGAGATTATATTGTATATGTATATTACTATAATATAGTGTATTAGACAGTATTATATGTGATGAAACTTCTTTACGATAAAATGTTACTTCATTGTTAGGCATCATTATATACTGAAGCACATTAAAAACGCACCACTATTATATATACTGATGCCGAGAAGCTGGAAAAAAAATGTTTGGGAATAGATTTTCCACGTGTTTGTCATGAGGTAGAGAGCGAATGGCTGCTGGAATGGAAAGTGCATGATTCAACCCACGGGTTTGTGTACAGACTACATGAAAACAATGAAAGTTACACGTGCAACACGATTCCCAACAGCTATGACCCTGAAAATGTGTACGAGTTGTGGCAGTATACTCGGTATAAAAAGGCCGTTGAGACAAAACACCCAGTACATGTGCTTGAAATGCCACGACTATCTGAAAACGACCGCCAACGAGCCATTGGTATGTTGGAGACCGGAATGAGATCCCAGGCCATTGCCATAAGGATGAATTGCCACCACAGCACTATTGCACGTCTCAATGAACGTTACGGAACCACTGGCAGTGCCCGGGATAGACTTCGGAGTGGACAACCACGAGTTACTACCCCTGCGCAAGATCGTCATATTGTTCTGAGTCACCTAAGGAATCGTTCTCTCCCGGCAAGTCAAACACCAAGAGCAATAGTTGGTAGACGTGGGCAAGTCTCTCGAATGACAGTCATACGACGACTCAGAGATACAGGCCTTACTGCAAGACGACCTTATGTTGGGCCAAACTTGACTCACAGACATTGTCAGCAGCGCCTGCAATTGGCAGAGCAACATGTCAGATGGACTAGACTGCAGTGGAATGCTGTCCTATTCACAGACGAGAGCAGATTCAACATATCCTTTGCTGATGGACGTATGCGGATTTGGCGACGGTGTGGAGAGCGCTTTGCAGATTGCTGTGTTCGTCAGCACAACCGATTTGGAGGTGGCAGTATTCACATTTGGGGAGGATTCAGTTTTAACCATCGCTTGCCTCTTCACGTCTTCCGTGGAAATGTTAATGCTGTGACATATCGAGATGAGGTTCTGGATGCATTGGTTGCTCCTGCGTTCACAACTTATCCAGACTTACAGATTCTCCAGCAGGATAACGCACGTGCGCACACCGCATGCATTACACAGCAATATCTACAGCAGCAGAACATTGTGACGATTGATTGACCTGCCCTATCATCAGACATGTATCCTACAGAACATCTGTGGGACGAGCCTGGACGCAGAGTCTACAGGCAAGGTTCTCCAGCTAATCTGCAACAGCTCGGAGCTGCTCTTACACGTGAATGGGACTTGATTCCCCGGAATTTCCTTCAGAGACTTGTGCGTTCCATGCGGAGCCGCTGCCAAGCTTGTTTGCAAGCACACGGTGGACATACCAGATACTGAGGATAGTGTGAATGAATTTTTTTATTGGTTGCATTTTTGGTTTTCTCCCTTGCCTGCACAGAGTGCAATGAATTTCATAACAATCAAATGTACAAATTAATGACCAGCATGGATTCATAGGAAAATGAATAAAGATTCCAAATATGTAAACTTGTAAGCACTTATATTTACATTTCACACTCTGTTCCTGGATTATACAGGTGGTGCGTTTTTAATGTGCTTCAGTATATTCCTATATTGTTCGTATACTTCTGAGTTTTGAAATGATGAACACTATGGTAATGATTATACTAATTTGACTTGATTAATCATTGCAATTTATTCCAATATTGTACTTTTTGAGAAATGTGTAGACATGAGAGAATGTATTTTTTCTGGCTTTG
The DNA here is from genome assembly GCA_024509875.1 of Oreohelix idahoensis. Classification (NCBI taxonomy): domain Eukaryota; kingdom Metazoa; phylum Mollusca; class Gastropoda; order Stylommatophora; family Oreohelicidae; genus Oreohelix; species Oreohelix idahoensis. The sequence continues at coordinate 34,625 of JAMPIV010010639.1, forward strand.
TATGTTTTTTCTTTGCCCGGCGCGTGATTGTGCGCTAGGGGATAACTGTATACGATATTAGTACTTTGAGAAGATTTTTTTTTTCTGAGGTTGTGGTGTATTTTTTTCCTCACCCGACGCTTGATAGTGCGTCACCTGTAGCTATGTATAACGGTGTTGTTTATTTTGATGTCCATTATGAGCTCATTATCTGTTACTCCATGAGCGTATTAACTTGGTTGTCATGCACAACAGGCTATTTTTTTTACATGATAGCTAATTACTTATTCTTTGAGTTAGATTGTCATTGTTTTTGTAATGGATGCTAATGTACTATAATGGGGTTCATTTATATAATGCCTTGTTTTATATAATTGTTTTTCCTTGATATATCATTGTTTTCCTTTATTCCTGTAGCATGGTTTTCTTTCTTTGCTGCTCATTCCTCTTGTGTTTCATCTGTTCTTTTCACTTTTTCTTTTTCTTTTTTTTTAATGTCATGGCTAGTCTATACGTCATATGTCTGCATATTCCTTTGAAGTTGATGTACTTCGTATGCTTATTTCTTTACTTTCCTATACTTCACTTCGTTTGTACTTTACTCGTATTTTTTATCCTTCTTTGGTTCATGTTGTAAACATGACTTTATATAGTGTGATTCTTATGTGTAGAGATTAGTAATTTATCGACCTCTATATTTTTTCTTTGATGCATTTTGTCAAAAAAATGATTTTATCATTTTTTCCCCGGGGGGCGGGGTAGACTGTTAAGCCCTAATTGTAGTCAAGGGGAGTTTATTAGTAAAATAATTGTAAGTACAGGCCGGACCTTTGTTAGCCCCCTTGTTTAGCTGTTTATGTGTTTAAAATAACTTCGCGTATCTTCGCGAATGTTCTGGATGCAGAATGGTCCAGAACGTGGGTGAACGAAATTCATCTCAGGCGCTAAATCCGCGCTGAGATGAATTTTGCGCTGAGCTGTTTTTTGGCGGGGAGATTTTTCGTGACATTCGAATGCGGAGATAGCTGAGAGAAGGGGCTGACGATTATGGTCAGTGTGTCCCCATATGGAGAATAGTTTTGGTGAAAGGGGATTTTGATATTTCCTAAGATTTCATAAAGCCAAGGATATGATGGCTATTATTTATACTACAGTATGTACGTCTTGTTAAAGATTTTCAGGCCGTGGATTTTAAGCCATAATATGTTCATCTCCCGATGAGGGATATTGTGTAGTTAGACAGTCGGTTATAGGGGATTGCTCTTTCTCCCGTGAGTTATACGGATTATTTACCATATTGCCAGAGATGTTTGAGAGCATATTTATATTACTGCAAAGCCAGGAACTTATACGGCATAAGAATAATAATGAAAGAGAACTTAGAGAGAAGCTACCTAGATTACGTCAGAGCCAGGGAGGGGCTTTTACATATATGCGCCATTTATAATATATACAGATGAATTGAACTGTCGTTATTCCCATGATGTGCTTAGAACTGTAACCTATTGTCAGTGTGCTGTTATGATGTCTGCTTTTGTTACTGTGGCGTAATAAACAGTATAGAACTGTACTTGGAGTTTAAAACCTTCCTGACTCCCATGTGTGCATTGATGTGTGATTGCTATTGAGTTACTTCAAGAGCCTATACGCATTCGCGTCCATATCTACACATGCACACATCAGTCGGCCATCTGTAAGCCCGACACGCTGATTGCCTATATCAGCGCACACAATTACATTTATCATCTTCTTCCTGGATAAACTACCCATTATTAGCTGTAAGTACCCGGCGTTGCCCGGAAGTCTCTCATCCTTCAACAGTACCAAGATTTATCAGAGTTTCCAAAGTCTTATCACAGAGGTTACCTGATGACTTTGTCAGGAGACCCAAATCTTAGCAGAGACATTTGTCTCCTTTCAGTTTGTAGTACACGTTTGTGGATCAAGTAACCAGCAGTCGACGCTAGACACCAACGTCAGACGTGTCTTGAAGACTTTTGACAACTTTACTAATTATCTTAGCCTTAATGCATGATACGTGTCACAGCCACCAGACTTGACTATCGCAGAGAAGGACAGTCCAAGGCACCCGCGGGAGCCAACAGTAGCTGACGTCACGCCAGCCTACCCCACATCGGAAGCTTATTACTATAACGGCGCAACCAACGAACATTTCAAAATTGTTCTTATTAGCCACCCAAATTTAACATCAACAGATGATGATAAATATAATCGCTTCTTTTTTTTAATAAAACAACTTTATTTTTTACATTGATAAAATGTAAGTGATTAGTAAACGTGTTTATATGTAACTGTAAAACTATCGTTGGTTTAATCAGTACTGAGTGAACTGTATATCAGCGCCCGTATGACTCATATTGTTCTAAATACATACCGAAATAGAATTATTAGATAAAGATTTTGCTGAACCACTTTCAGCTAGGGGGCCCAGAAATAGGAGGAAAAATATATTACTTCAAAGAAAGGGCGGGAGAATGATCAGTTAATGACAGCTTAGATGATCTCAGTTATTATGCTTGCTTTCCTTTAAAACCTTGTGAGGCCCCCTTAAATAGAAGCACCATTCTTCTATTTGAACCTCTGCCAAGCGTAATCTTGAGCAAAGGTTGATGAGCTTTGAAGTCCCTCTATTTTATGCTCTAAGTTTGGCCATTCTTCGACCACTACTGCGGAGCAGGGGAGACAATACCATTACACATGGGGAGACGTGATAATGAACCAATGGATTGGAATTTGATAAATTTGGCCATACACTTTGAAGACGTAACGTCTCATACCACCGATGTTATCAGTCTGTGCATCCATTGATGCAAAACTCTGTTCTGTGCAGAATTATAGGAACGAATGTTCTCAAGGACGTACCGGCAATGTGGATGCTCAGAGATGTGCTCAACAAATCGCTTAATAATGAACTAAACTCGCATATTTGCTGGTGATCATCAATTAGGAAAGAATGGTCTTTGTGACAGCTATATTTAAAGGTGGTGTCGGCTGATTTTTCGGAAGCAAAGTTTAATGAAAGGCAGAACTGGTATTCAACATTCCTCGGGCCACAGTTATAAACTTGGATATAATTTTCATTGAATATATCATGGTTTGGAAAGTGGTGGATTGGAAATACATAATGATATGTTGTCTGGCACCACAGTGTTTCGCTGCAATTCATTACAATGTCTTAAAATTTTAGCATCTTTAGCATGAAGTAATGCAGCGTCTTCCAGTGACCCAGTGGCTTAGTATGATGCAAGACATCTCTGTTAATTAGCAAAAGCTGCAGCTCGTCGTAATGCAGCGTCTTTGGGCATTTATGTCTCTCGCTTTTGGTTGAATCCGATGTCTTGTTTTTTCTGCATCTGCAAATCTTTGCAATGCAGCGTCTTCCGGCCTTTCTGTGGCTAGCGTCGACCGATGTCAGAATCTTCTTTTTTTCATTCTGCGTCTACGACACGGCTCGAACGAGTGTCTTGTGGCGTCTCGCTGGCTTGCTATGGAGCATCGAATCTCCGATTTTAATCTTCAGTTTTAGCTAGTGGTGTTGTAACTTCTTTCAAGATGAATTTTCTTCATGGTGGCATATGTCATATTGTCTTTCCAAAGCTTCATGTCTACAAACTATTGATCAGTTCTGTTGTTGACTTCTTTCCATGGCATGACTGTCCAGAATCTTCTCTCTTTTTCCTTCTATATTTCCTGTTGACACGATATCTTCTTCTTCTTCTTCCGTCCTTAGCCAAAGACCGACCAAGCAGTCAGAGGCCATCACGCCTTGTGGCGTCTTAAGGGCAACAGCAGATTGATTTTCTCTGTTGTAGTTTCCCATCACGCCTAGCGGCGTCTTTAAGGCAACAACAAATAGATCCATCTGCCGTTGTTTCCGTAATCGGTGTGACAAGCCAACGGGTGATCATTGACACGATATGCTGCAGCTTTATTCTTCTCATAACATGCCCAAAGATTGCTTTCTTCTAGCCTGTGGAATAAAATTCATTTGTACTTTAGCATCTTTCAAGACACACTCGTTACTGATTTGAGCTGCCCATGTTATTGTTAACATTCTTCTGTAAAACCACATTTCTGTGGCCTCCAGTGTTTTTCCTACTAATTGTCCATGACTCACTTATGATGACCATATGTTAGGATTGGTTCTATATTACACTGAACAACTCTCTTTCTGACTTCTACTGACAAAGAGTTGTTGCATAAACTACTTTTCATTTGATAAAATACTGCTTTTGCCTAAGCTATTCTAATCTTCACTTGTGAGATGCATCATCCATCCAGTGTTACCAACATGCCTAAGTATTTCAATCTATTGACCTGTTTTAAAACTTTTTCAAATAAGGAAGGGAAACCCGAGGCCTGTAAACAGTAAATTAATATGAGACAAACATTAAGGTATGTTATCAGGCACTCGCAGGAAATAAAGAAGTAGAACACCAGACAACAGAAAAACAACAGACATGAGTGGCTTACCCAGGATTCGATCCCTGGACCTTCCGTGCAACAACTTTTCCATTTACTTTGATAGCGATATCATAAGAATATAAGAAATTAATACGCCCTTTTATTGTGCTTCGTGCAATTTAATGCAATGGCGAGAAGGGCACGACTTTTACATAATTTCCAGACTGCAACTTTGGTGGGAAACATTTTGTGACTGAATGACGTTTCAGAAAACTCTATTAAAGTAATGTATGTGTATAATTGTTGTCAACTGGCTGAAGAATATTCTGACATGCTGCAGGTCTTACACAAAGCAGGTATGTTTTGTCTCATACTGTGTGAAATGTTGGGCTAGGACAGCTGACTAGAGCACCACGTGGGTTCCAGGTGGAAACGGGGGAAAACAATCAGCTATATTAGGACTCCTCCTCTGAATCGTGACATAGAAGAGTTAAACTATACAGATACAAAACCAATCTTGACATTTTTCTTCCATATTAGCACAGAACTGGTCGTGGTGTCATGTGGCCATACAGAACATAATCTGTCAGGCATAGCTGTTTAATGACACGATCTGTGGTTAAGCTAAAACTGCATCATTTGTTGCATTTTATGTTTTTTGAAAACAATTTATTTGATGTATAATTTTTAACTAACGCTAAAAAACTCCATCTAGCACCGGATTTACATCTCGGCTTCCCATTGTATATACGAGTACATTGTCATACAATGAAATTTCATCTCTTCCCCCCCCCCCCCCCTTTTTTTCCCCACACACACACACACACACACACATAATAAAAGTAAACAAATTGGTCAACAACTCGAAAATTTTTTATTATTTTCTTCAATACTCGGTTATCACAGATAACCCCGAAGTTGTAATGTGTTACAATCAGGGAATATAACAGACAACATAAATTAATTAAAATAACATAATTAATCAAGGTAAATTAAAAACAAATTATGTAATGATGAGAACATATACAACAACATATATTACAGCAAGATTATTTGTATTTACAAAAATAACTAAATAATTAGAAAACAAATAATTATATATATATATATATATATATATATATATATATATATATATATATATATATATATATATATATATATATATATATATATATATATATATATATATATATATATATATATATTTAACAGCCAAAAAAAATAACGTTATGTAACATACTTGTATATATTTGCTGAAAACAATTTAATCTTCTTAATAACAAGAAGCATACAGCAAGACAGCTATAAACGATACGCATTATGTAAATAAACACAGCATCTCTTTGGTACAACCAATGTTTGTTTTTTTCCTGCAGAATTGAGATTAACACCCGAGATCATTGCACGTAATAATATGGTGATTGCTTTATGGGATTAAGATTAAAAGAAAACATGAATATATGAATAAACTGGTTGAGATTTAGCCCATAAAAAGACCCGATGAAGATAAATATAAGCTGCGATATTACTTCTCAACACAGATACATTTCTGAGTTTCTTTCTGAGCACTACTTTTTGCATGATTTTTTTTTGTCCTCGTAGCCGGTAAGTTTCCAGTGTCCACATTTTGGGAAGTTCTTGGGTTTTGGAGGAAATTCTGATGGTGTTCCGACTTGAAAGACTAGTGCCATGCCCGTCTCGGCATGAAATTCCACATGGCAATGGAAAAGCCAGAAACCTATAGAGAAAACAAATAATTACTCACTCACTTATGTAAAGATATAGCCAAGTGTGGCATTGACGTACTGGGGATATTATCTTACGGTTGAATGAAATGTTTGTTATCTATTATCGCTGGAAAGATTTTTTTATATTTTCATGAACAGACCAATTTTCATGATTCAGTTTAAAAATTATATATATATATATATATATATATATATATATATATATATATATATATATATATATATATATATATATATATATATATATATATATATATATATATATATATAAATCACGATCAAGTATTCCAGCATTTATATATGTGTAGATGTGCGTATGTATGTTGCGTCAATATATATTCTTGTTTCCTGTCATGACCTTGTAGATACCGCTCGTGCATGACGTCTGCATCAAAGCAATCACGTGATCTTACAGCAGGGGTTTCTTTAGCAACGCGTTTTGTGTGACGTAGTTGGCAGCCCTAGTTACAGCCTCAAACTGGTAGTCTCTTACGACTTGCCTGAGTAAACAGTAGACCTATGTTTTGTCTTGTCAGAGACCACTTTAACTACACCGGAATAGATATTTATGCTTATAAGCGTCCTGTGGCCGAGAGGTTAGAGAGCTTAGCTGCAGCACAGTTAACGCGTTTTGGGTTCAAAACCTGATAATGTGGGGCTCTAGTTTACCCAGCTGTAAAAAAATGGGTACCTGACTCTGCGCTTTAGTTACGGAAGACAAAGGCAACGAGGAAAGGAACTACTCAACTTCCCTCATAAAATGTAGATCTTAAAGTAAATATTTCGCTCCAATACAGCAGTATATTCTACTGGACTACCTTTAACTTTGAGCATCCGAGTGGCAGAGTAGGAAGAGTACTTGCTTTTAGAGGCAAAATGACTAGGTTTGAAACCAGATTGCATTCTATATACAGCTGTATAAAAATAAGTGCCTGACAGCGCTTGAGTTAGGGGAGGGAAAGACAGCGAGGAAGGGAACACACCACTTCACCTCATAAAAACTAAGACTTGAATAGTGAAGTCTCCAACACATCACTCCCTTACATCAGTATCTGCTATAGAACGTATTTTTACTATACGTTCTCTTAAAAGGTTAATACTTCGTGGGCAGACTACAGTAATCTTCAGGATTTCGTTGTTTACAAAAATCCAGGTATTGTATGTATTAAGATTTTAAAGTCCATGTTTTAATAACATGAAAAATACCATATTAAAAGACTTGAATTTTGTAAAAGTTTACCTGGATTATTTGCCCTGAATCTCAAAATTGTATAACCACCATCAGGAACGATAACCGTGTCTTTTATCGGGGCTTTGGTTCTCGATCTATTTAGTTGCCCATTGTTATCCATTTGCTTGACTCTCTCCAGGGTCGTGGATTCATTCAACTGGAACAACACGAAAGATGTCCGCATGTGAGATCTTGAAATCTTCAAGATTTTGATCAATGTTTGACAATAAATGAAGAGTGTTAAACATGCTAGATAGGGGGAATACTGAGAAAAATGAGCTGATAGCCTTACACGGCAATCCGTGTTCTGGAATCTAGATGGTAAAAGAAAAAGAGGGAAGCTTTAGAAAACGCTTGAAGAATGAAACTGAAGACGGACATGAAAGGAATAACGATGATATAAGAAGAAATGTAAAGACACTGACAGAATGGCACACGGCAGTAAGTCTAGATTCCAATTTGCTAATGGCCTATACTCTAAAGGGAGCAGTTGGGGACTGAATGAAAGGCAAAGGTGTTACAGAATAATCGAATCTTACAATGATGATCCTGTAAGTGCGTGTCACGGATGTCCTCCAGAATTAGAAACAGGTGATGCAACATTGGCTGTGCGTCCTTTCACGATGTACTTCCACAGCAAGGCGATGGCGCCTTTTGGTTGGTCCTAGGGTCAATTCCTGGGAAGCCTATGACTTATATTTTCTTTTCTCTTGTCTAGTGTCGTCCTTTATGTCCAACGAGTGCCTGTTGATTACCTTTCTTTATTTATTTACTTTTTTAAAATTTATTAACTGTTCACAGGACTCAGGTTTCATTCATTATTTATTTAGGAAAAAGAAACAGATCCCACAAATCGAGAAAGAACATAACAAACAACAGCAACATCAAAACCCAGGAAACGAAGGTCAACGTGGTAACCAAATATCACTAAATCTAGACCACAACATTCACACCTGGATTCTAATAGGAAGAACAACAACAACCAGACAGAGAAGAAGAAAAAGAAGAATAAGAACAAGAACAGGAACAAGGACAAGAACATGAACAAGAACAAGAACAGGAACAAGAACAGGAACAGGAGAAAGGATAAGAACAAGAACAGGAACAAGGACAAGAACAGGGACAAGAACAAGAACAGGAACAAGAACAGGAACAAGAACAAAAACATGAACTAAAAAAACAGGAACAGAAACAATGACAATAACAGGAACAAGAACAGGAACAAGGACAAGAACAAGGACAAGAACAATGACAAGAACAGGAACAAAAACAATGAGAGGAACAAGTACAATAACAAGAACAGGAACAAGAACAAGATCAGGAACAAGAACAAGAACACGAACAAGGACAAGAACATGGACAAAGACAAGAACTAGAACAAGGAAAAATACAAGAACAATGACAAGAACAAGAAAAGGAACAAGGACAAGAACAAGAACATGTATAAGAACAAGAACCAGAACAAGAAAAAAAATAAGGACAAGAACAAGATCAAGAACAAGAACAGGGACAGGAACAAGGACAAGTACAAGAGCAGGAACAAGAACATAGACAAAAACAAGAACAAGAACAATGACAAGAACAAGAACAAGGACAGGAAAAAGAACAAGGACAGGAACAAGAACTCGAACACGAACAGTAACAGGAACAGGGAGAGGAACAAGGACGAGAACAAGAACAATGACAAGACCAAGGACAAGAACAAGGACAAGAAGAAAGGACAAGAAGAAAGGAAAAGAACAAATAAGAAGAACAAAGACAAGAACAATGACAAGAACAATGACAAGAACAATGACAAGAACAATGACAAGAACAAGGACAAGAACAATGACAAGAACAATGACAAAAACAAGGACAAGAACAAGGACAAGAACAATGACAAGAACAATGTCAAGAACAATGACAAGAACAAGGACAAGAACAATGACAAAAACAATGACAAGAACAATGACAAGAACAATAACAAGAACAATGACAAGAACAATGACAAGAACAATGACAAGAACAATGACAAGAACAATGACAAGAACAAGGACAAGAACAAGGGCAAGAACAATGACAAGAACAAGAACAAGGACAAGAACAATGACAAGAACAAGGACAAGAACAATGATAAGAACAATGACAAGAACAAGGACAAGAACAATGATAAGAACAATGACAAGAACAAGGACAAGAACAAGGACAAGAACAATGACAAGAACAAGGACAAGAACAATGACAAGAACAATGACAAGAACAAGGACAAGAACAAGGACAAGAACAATGACAAGAACAATGACAAGAACAAGGACAAGAACAAGGACAAGAACAATGACAAGAACAAGGACAAGAACAATGACAAGAACAAGGACAAGAACAAGGACAAGATTAAAAACAAAGACAAGGACAAGAACAAGGACATAAACAAGGACAAGAAGACGTACAAGAACAAGGACAAGGACAAGAACAAGATTAAAAACAAGGACAATAACAAGAACAAATACACAAACAAGAACAAGGACAAGAATTAGAACAGGGACAAGATTAAGAACAAGGACAAGGACAAGAACATGGACATGGAAAAGAAAAAGAACAATGACATGGACAAGAACAAGGACATGAGCAAGGACAAGAACAAAAACAAGGACATGGACAAGAACATGAGCAAGGACAAGAACAAGGACAAATAGAAGAACAAGAACAAGGACAATGACAAGAACAAGAACAAGACCAATGACATGGACAATGTCAAGAACAAGGACCGGAAGAAGGACAAGAACAATGACAAGAACAAGGACAAGAAGAACAACGAGAACAAGATTAACAAAAACAACAAGAACAAAAACAAGTACAAGGACAAGAACAACAGCAAGAACAAGGACAATAACAAGGACAAGAACACGGGTAAGAACAAGGACAAGGACAAGAACAAAAACAAGGACAAGAACAATTACAAAAACAAGAACAATAACAAGGACATGAACAAAGACAAGAACAAGGACAAGAACAAGAAAAATTACAAGGACAATGACAAGAACAAGAACAAGGACAAGAACACTGACAAGAACTAGAACAAGGACAAGAACAGAGACAAGAACAAGGACAAGAAAATAGAAAGGAACAAGGACAAGAAAAAAGGACAAGAACAATGACAAAAACATGAACAAGAACAATGACAAGGACAGGAACAATGACAAGAACAATGACAAGAACAAGGACAAATACAAGGACAAATACAAGGACAAGATTTTAAAAAAAAGACAAGGACATGAACAAGGACAAGGACAAGAAGAAGTAAGGACAAGAACAAGAACAAGACAAGAACAATTACAAGAACAAGAACAATGATAACAACAAGACCAACGACAAGAACAAGAACAAGGACAAGAACAAGAACAATGACGAGAACAAGAACAATGACGAGAACAAGAACATGGAAATGAACAAGTACAAGAACAAGAACTAGAACAAGAACAATGACAAGAACAAGGACAAGAACAATGACAAGAACCAGAAGAACAACAACAATCACAACAATGACAAAACAACAACAATCACAACAATGACAAAAAAAAACAACAATCACAACAACGACAAAACGACAACAATCACAACAACAATCACAACAACGACAAAACGACAACAATCACAACAACAATCACAACAACGACAAAACAACAACAATCACAACAACGACAAAACAACAACAATCACAACAACAATCACAACAATGACAAAACGACAACAATCACAACAACAATCACAACAACAACAAAACAACAACAATCACAACAACGACAAAACAACAACATGAATAAGAAGGATAGAGAGAAAAGAAAAAAAAGGTTATAGGATTAAAAACACGTGCAGCAACGTACTTTTCCCATGCCGACAACACGAAACTTATGACCGTGTAAGTGCATCGGGTGGTAGGCGTGAGTTATGATTCCTTCGTCTATTATGATAACCTCAACAAGGTCGCCTAAAGCCACTTGGTACATGTGGACACAGGCGCACCATTCATTTTTACACTGCTTCTTGACTGTCTCAGCGTTACAGAAGAGGTCCTGCAAATTTACAAAATAACATGTCCTTTTTACAATTACACAAGCAGTCTCAGAGTTACAGAAGAGGTTCTACAAATTTACTTTACAAAATAACAACTCATTTTTACACTGCTTCTGGTCTGTCTCAGCGTTACAGAAGAGGTGCTACAAATTTACAAAATAACATGTCATTTTTAGAGTAACACTAGCAGTCTCAGCGTTACAGAAGAGGTCTGAAAAATGTATTTTACAAAATAATATAACCCTGTTACAAATAGTCTTACTGTTATAAATGATGCTGAGAGATTCAGTATCAGCAAAATCAGTTACCCGAAATGTAGACGATCATGGCTCCTCTCCACACATCTAATTTTGTATGCTGATAATGAATTACCTTGTCTCAGTATCAAATTCTACATTATCTTTGCGTTTTATCATTCACTAGATTTCACGTCTTCTAATTTTTTCCGGTTGTTACGATGTTGTCGCGTGCTGCTTGTTTTATCGCCTGTCACCCAAATGTCGACTGTCTTCTTCTGTCTTTGTCAGCATACGGAGTTCGTGCACTGTGCTGAGATCCTCCTTGTGTGATATAAGGGAGGATACCGGAGCACTGATGGCGTTGTCCGTGTGCAATGAAGATAGTCCTTAAAACCAAACTAAACCAGCATACTTGGTCTTTTGGTTCTTTATTAGCTCTTCTTTATTAGCTCTTCTTTATTAATAATAATAATAATAAATTCTTTAAGCACCAAACACGGCGCATAAGGCAGAAACCAGTGCTGTCCAGGTTGTTCGTTGTGACGCCACTCTTCTTAGCTCTTGCACATTGGTCTTTTCCTTATATAGTTGGAGACATATTTCTGCCTAGAGTCTTCTCTTATTTGTCGATTAGTCTTGAATTCTTTCCAACTGATGTTCATGAGTTTTCTAAGACATTTGTTCTCGAATGTATTCAGCTTGTTCTCCAATGATTTTGTTATTTTCCAACTCTCACAGCCGTATGTTAACACTGAGATAACATTTGAATTAAACAGACGAAGCTTGGTATGTATATTCAATGATCGTAATTTCCAAATGTTAGATAATCTATTGAAGGCGCTAGCTGCCAATGCAATTCTAGTATGCATTTCTCTTGTTGTGTCACCATCCTGAGTCATTTTACTGCCTAAATAATTGAAACTTTCAACTTTCTGTAGTTTTTCCCCGTTCAGGATGATATTAAAGGTCTCGTTAGAAAAGTTCATAACTTTAGTTTTAGAGGCATTTATTTGGAGACCTATTTTAACCGAAAGATGACACAAATTATTTACTGTTTCTTGGGATTGTCTGGGTGTTGAACTTAATAATGCCAAATCATCTGCGAAATCCAGGTCCCCCAGGAATTTTCCATTTGTCCATTTTATACCTAATTGTTCATTGTGGCTATAGTTTCTCATAACCCAATCAATAGCTATTCCAAAAAGTAGTGGTGACATAATACAGCATTGTTTCACCCCTGTTTCTACTGTAAACCATTCTGTATTCCCTTTATTTGTTCTAACACAACATCTTGCATTGTCATATAGCGTTTTGATTATATTCACATATTTTGTTGGAAAACCATAGATTGTAAGTATCTTCCACAATGATGAGCGGTGTAGACTATCAAAGGCTTTTTGAAAATCGACGAAGGTGATAATAAGTGGCGATTGCATTTCCACTGATTCTTCTATAATTGTTCTTAGTGTGAATATTTGATCAATACATGATCGTTTCGGCCTGAAACCCGCTTGTTCTTCTCTGATCTTTTCGTCAGCATGCAATTTAAGTCTTTCTAACATCATGCAACATAATAATTTTCCAGGTACTGATAATAGAGATATACCACGCCAGTGATTACAGTCTGATAGATCACCTTTCTTCGGTAACTTTACAATAATACTGTCTTTCCATTGTTGTGGTGGTTGTTCTTCTCTCCATACTTCATTTATAATATCTAAAATTCTCAAGAGGTTGTTGTCATTAACTGCTTTAATCATTTCGCCTGAAATTTCGTCAACTCCAGCAGCTTTAAAATTTTTTAATCTTTTAACGGCTTGTTTGATCTCGTCCAGCGTGAATTCATCGCAAGTTATTGGCAAGGTGGTTGTGGGTGTTTCATTATTAAAATCAGGTGTTATTGTTGGTGGTGGTCTGTTTAGCACCTCCATGAAGTGCTCAGCCCATCTCTTCATTTGTTCTTTTTCTGTTGGTATTGGATTCCCTAATTTATCTTTAACAGATGTTTCCATATCAGTAGGCTGGTGACATAGTTGTTTTGTAATTTGATAAAGGCACCTACTATTACCAGTTCTTGCAGCATTTTCAGCTTCTACGGCCAGTTCATTGATGAAATGTCTTTTATCTCTTCGAGTTTTTGTCTTCACTTCTTTATTTAACAAGTTATAAGTTAGTTTGCAAGATTCAACTGCATTATGTGTACTTGCCGCTAGTAGTTTAAGTTTTGCTGTTTTCCTTTCTTGTATTTTATCCCAAGTATCTTCTCTCATCCATTTTTTCTTTTTATGTACTAGGTATCCGTTTGTCGCTACAGCTGCTTCTGTCATTGCTGTTCTCGGTTGTTCCCATTTAGTATCGATTGTCTTGGTGGTGACATCGTTGTCAATTTTGCCTAAAGCATCGAAATAGTTGTTCATTTTGACATTATATTCCTCTTTTACATCGTTTGATTGCAGTCTGTGTACATCTATTCTTTTATTTTTATTCGGTTGGTATAACTTCTTCAGTTTAATTCTCAGTTTAGCTATGCAGTGGTTATGATCGCTTCCGATCTCTGCACCTCTGTATGCTCTGACGTCTTGAACTGATGAGCGAAATTTTGCGCTTATGCAGAAGTGATCTATCTGGTTCTTAGTTCTGCCATCAGGTGAATTCCATGTTATCTTGTGGATATTCTTATGTGGAAAGATGGTGTCCGCCACAACGAGGTTTGATATTTCACAAAGTTCTAGAAGTCTTTCACCATTTTGATTCATACAGCCTATGCCATGAGTACCGAGATATCTTTGTACTCCATCGTTGTTGTCACCTACTTTGGCGTTAAAATCGCCCATGACTGCTATTATGTCTTTATTAGCTCTTCTTTATTAGCTCTTCTTTATTAGCTCTTCTTTATTAGCTCTTTTTTAACATTGCCTACTTGTTATCTTAGTCATCGAAGTATTTCTTTATTGTCTCTGTTGATTTTTTCTGAGATTATAATAAGATGTTAATGTTACCAGGAGAAACAGAGTGAGAGATGATGACCCCATAATAATTGTATAAGGTACTTGCAACATCGAATTTATAGAGAGATAGAACAAAAAATGGTTTGGCTATCTTGTGAGAATAGTGCCAGACATTTTCAGCTACGCGTCTATATAAGTAGAAGATTTAGTTTTGAGCACGGGGAAGACAAGGAGATAAATGGATGGACAATATCACAGACAATCTACAACATGCTCACGTTAGCCAGTACGACAGACTTGACTCAAGAACACAATCTTTAATTTGTGACGATACTTCAGGGCAAGAGTGGGTCGAACAAGTACAACTATAAAAGTAAGGACATGTAAGTAAAACACTTGCTGGTATTTGTGACGAGTAGGGTGTATGTTGGTGGATGTAGATAGTCAGACAAAATATATATATATATATATATATATATACACCGCTTGTCTAGCTCACTGTCAAAGGAATAACTCTAACAGCCATATCAATCTCAAACAATATATACTACTCGTCAAAAGTCAAGGGCCACTTAGAAAAACCTTGGTTGAAACCATAAAACAAATCTGATATAAACGTAATTGGTATCAGTCAAAACGGCATTTATTGAATACCAAATTGACATGTCACGTAAAGAAACGGAAACACACATTCAAACGCAATGAAACTGTGAAGTGTGTCACCCACCTTTTCAAAAGTCACACAATAGATATTGGACAAATAGACATTTGAAAATCGGGTATGACCACCGTTTGCAGCAAGGCATTCAAGACAGCGTAGACGCATCGAGTCCACAAGTGTCCGAAGAGTATCCTGAGGAACAACTTGCCATTCCTGAAGGAGAAATGCAGTCAGCTGTGCAACATCCACTGGCAGGGGGTGATTTGTTGACAATCTTCGACCAAGGACATCCCAGAGGTGCTCAATCGGAGAAAGGTCAGGATAATGAGTTGGCCACGCCATCCTGATGATCCCATGTTGCTGAATAAACTCATTCACCACACGAGCTCGATAGGGTTGAGCGTTATCATCTTGGAGGATGGCATTACCACCTATGGCCTCCAGAGCAGGCTGAACAATTGGTCTCAAGATTTCGTTCTGGTATCTTGGGCCGGTCAAGTTGCCTTGGATGATGTAGAGTGGGGTCCTGCCGTGTCTGTAGAAGCCTCCCCTGGTCAATGACAGAACCCCTACCATAACGATCCACCTCTCGAATTGTGTCATCAGTAAATCGTTCTCCTGGTCGTCTCCAAACTCGAATCCTGCCATCATTGAATGACACAGTGAAGCGAGATTCATCAGTGAAGAGAACTTAACTCCATTGTTGCCTTGTCCATCGGATGTGCTCGCGACACCAAGCAACACGGGCTCTGCGATGAGCAGGAGTAAGAGAGATTCTGACTGCAGGACGTCGAGCAGCCAGTCCAAATTCATGTAAACGTCTGCGAATGGTGCTTTGAATGAAATTAACGTTTACAGTTTGTCTCAGCTGACATCTTAGAGTGGAACAAGTCACTGTTCGATGGCGCAGGGCTGACAACAAGAGGTACCGGTCATCATGTCTATTGGTGCATCTAGGGCGCCCTGGCCGGTGGCGATCCTCCACACTTCTTGTGGCCTGAAATCTCTCTAAAATTCTTTGAATAGTAGAGTGTGACACTGCAAGCCGACTAGCAACCTCACGGACAGATAAACCACTTTCAACCCACGCTATAACCCTCATTCTTTGTAAAGTGTCAAGACTTCTTCTCGGTGGCATGGTTTTTGCAAGTGATGAAACTACCCTAAGTCTGCTGATTGTAAAACAAATTAAGAGTGAACTCTGTTCACGAAAAGTCGCCATTGCACGTGGAATGTCAATCAGCTCGATTACTTCACCTGTTTGGTTGTACGGAAGTTTGACAAAAAAGCAGGTTAAAAATGTGAATTTATGGTCAGCAAACCAAATTGCACGTAATCACCATGGTTGTCGGTGAGTTGTTTTTATGCTTAACGTGCATAGAGGACTGTCAGAGCAAGATATTGCACCCATTTGTACTAAAAACTTTCTTCATTTAATCATTCTATGCGCTTATATAACATTGTATTGAAAATAATAGGGTGGCCCTTAACTTTTGACGAGTAGTATATTATAATCACAATAAGTCACAATGGGAGCAGGGCCATTACAAATACTGGAGACATCACCACTCCCGAGTATCCTGCAAACACTCTCCGTCTCGGAATCACTACAATCACCGAATAGACTACTTTATAAATAACTACCGCAACATCCACCCTTCTCTTCTCTACATTCTTCGCTGTCTACTGTCTGCTCTCTACTAACTCAACTCACTACTGACCCAACACACATCTCTCTCTGACTGACCCCTTTCATTCGTATTCACCAAACACGTGAAAACCTTCCACGCTCCACTGAGCTTCATTCACGCCTAACTACAGCTAGCAGCTTGTCTTAACCTCCGCTCACAACATTGCTTGTAACTAAAATTTTACAGGCAAGCATTCCAACTTACAACAACTCATATGACTAATAAACTCCCGCTGGAGCATGGGAACATTCATACTTGCAAAATACCATCAACACACTCCGTGACAGTATTTAACATCATTGCTGCTCACGGTAGAGGGGGAACGACTAAGTAAGTAAGCTGCTCTTTCATATCATTACTTGTGCTTCACGTCATTGCTAACACATCACGTCATTACTGGTGCTTCACGTCATTACTGGTGCTTCACGTCATTGCTAACACATCAGTCATTACTGGTGCTTCAGGTTATTGCTAACACATCACGTCATTACTGGTGCTTCAGTTTATTGCTAACACATCACGTCATTACTGGTGCTTCAGGTTATTGCTAACACATCACGTCATTACTGGTACTTCATATCATTCACGTCATTGCTAACACATCACGTCATTACTGGTGCTTCAGGTTATTGCTAACATATCACGTCATTACTGGTGCTTCAGTTTATTGCTAACACATCACGTCATTACTGGTGCTTCAGTTTATTGCTAACACATCACGTCATTACTGGTGCTTCAGTTTATTGCTAACACATCACGTCATTACTGGTGCTTCAGGTTATTGCTAACACATCACGTCATTACTGGTGCTTCAGGTTATTGCTAACACATCACGTCATTACTGGTGCTTCATATCATTCACGTCATTGCCAACTTTTCACATCATTGCTGATATTCTTCAGTGGTCATTGTTAAGAGGATGACAGAGAAAGAAATAACCCGATACACTAATCATATAGCGTGGGAACAGATTTAAGACTGCCAAATCAAGACAACAGACACTGGTGAAAAAAAGACAGACATTGTCAACAGCACCATTCGTCACAGCCAGTCAAAGAGGGTGTAAGCAAATTCACTGAAACTCCACATTGCTGAGTAATATCATCTTCAAATACACATACACATTTCAAGTTTTTCCTTTCTTGGCGTGTTCTTACCTTTGGCAAGTCGTCCAGCTGTGTGAGGGGAGGTGATGGTGGTAGCTGAGATGAGATCCAATTAACCTGGGGTGAGTAGAATTTAAGATTTTTTTTAGCATCCTGGAATGGGTAGAATTCTGGCTTGTGTGCTCTCAGATTCTCGATCTGGACAAAGTCGATGGCCATGTAGAACTTTTTGTCTGGCTTTCCGGTCAACGTATCGTCATCTGGGTCAGTGGAAGCCAGGGATGTTATCTCGTAATTATGTCCGGGTGTCGCTGTTGCTGAGTTAAGACTCTGTTGACAAAAAAAAAAAAAAAATGAAGGAAATCTCTTAACATGACGCACCTCATTTAAGAGAATTCGTAAAATACAGTACATAATCAGCGGAAACTCGTAACACTCGGAGCCAATATTTAACTTAATTAAAAGATACTGCAAACACACAGCCCGGCATTTAAACTAAGACCCCCCCCCCCCAACACCCCTAGGGTAGAGGACATTCCAACAAGTGGCATTGTGTGACCTCCTCCAGTGTTGAGCCCGATGAGCTGGGAATGTCCAAAAACCTAGCCCCAAATCCGTAAGGGTAAAGAGTTAAAACTTAAATCCCCGAGGTTTAAACGAATGAACGAACGAACCATACTAAAGTGAACTCGTTACACACAATAAGCACTTATCTAACCTACGTTAAGGAACTCATAAGGACTGATACCATATTTAAGCTAATTACAAAGAACTCTGAAACCACTTTACAGCATTGAAACTTTGCAGTAGGAACTCAAATCCGCAAGTATCCGAATTAAAGATAGTAGTAGTTGACATTACGGCATTAAGAATAAAACAAGGGAACTATTTTTCTACTCACTCCTGGTGGCCGATAAACATGAAGTAAGAAGTAATTAAACGAAATGCATATCACACATTACCTCATTAACAATTATACACCGGAACTATTTTCTAATTTATCCCGGGGGAAAAAGGGGGGGGGGGGAGAGGGAGGGGGTGCTGAAGCCCGGACAGCAGCTCTTTAATAGGTCACTGGAAAAACGAAAGTATGGGCAGTATTTTTGTAAGTTGTTTCGCTTTTATTCATATCTCATTATAAGTAGTTGTTGTTAAATGAAACACTCTTTTAAATATGTTTGTTTTGCTAGAATATTTTGAAAAGAATAACTAACAACGTATCGTTTTGTCAATAACTAACAACGTATCGTTTTGTCAATAACTAACAACGTATCGTTTTGTCAATAACTAACAACGTATCGTTTTGTCAATAACTAACAATGTATCGTTTTGTCAATAACTAACAATGTATCGTTTTGTCAATAATTAATAACGTATCGTTTTGTCAGTAATTAACAACATATCGTTTTATCAATAAGTAACAATGTATAGTTATGTCAATAATTAACAATGTATCGTTTTGTCAATAATTAACAATGTATCATTTTGTTAATAATTAACAATGTATCGTTTTGTCAATAATTAACATTGTGTCGCTTTGTCACTAATTAACAATGTATCGTTTTGTCAATAATTAACAATGTATCGTGTTGTCAATATTTAACAATGTATCGCTTTGTCATTAATTAACAATGTATCGTTTTGTCAATAATTAACAATGTATCGTTTTGTCAATATTTTACGATGTATAGTTTTCTCAATATTTAACAATGTATCGTTTTGTCAATAATTAACAACCAGTGTCACGGAATTTGCCTCCCCTGCTTTGCAGTAGTGGTCCTACAGTGGCCAAAACTCAAGAGTATCTAATATGGGCCTTCAGATGTGTCTACCTTCGCACAAGATTACTCTTGGCAGAGTTGTAGATAGAAGAATAACGATGCTTCTATCTCAAGGGAGCATTCATAAGATATTTCAGAAGTCAAGAACAATGCTGCGTTGGGCATGGCAATTGATAACTTATATCTGATCCGCCGCCTTTTATGAAGAATTAAGCAATTATTAATTTCAGCTCGTTCAAGCCCCCACACTGACTTACTCAGTGGAATTTTTCTTAATATGGTATATCTCTGTTTAGAGTGTATTAAGTAAAATAACGGAGACAAACATGCAGTACATTCAAAGTGACTAACTCGACGTTAAATTTGTATATTTACAAATAACACATTTAATAATCATTTAAGTTTTAATAAGATTTTAAAAAATGAATAATTATTTATCAGAAAAATTATCATCACTGTTGTGATTTAATAGAAGTGTGTAAAGGAGGTCTAACAATCAAACGAACAACTGAAAGAGTTGCTCAGCCTAGCAACTGCTCAACATCACGCAAGAAACCAAGTAAACAAGCAGGAGAAATGAGCATTAGGACCTACAAGCTGAGAGAGCCAGAAATTAAGACCAGATATCCGGGGCTTATTGCTGCAGCGGTGAGCAACACAGAAGAACAACCTGATGACTTGGAAACCCTCTGGATTAAATTCAAGGATATCATAAAGACAGCTGCTGCAGAAGCATGTGGTGAAGTCCGACTTGGGAACCAGAGAAAGAGGACACCTTGGTGGACAGAGGAAGTCAAAGAGAGAATAAGAGAGAAGAAAATGGCATGGAAACAATACTTAGGAGCTAAAAACACAACAGGACAAATGGAAAAATATAGAGAATATGTGACACTCAGAACAGAAGTAAAGAACAAAGTGCTAGCAGCAAAACAGAAGTCCTGGGAAGAATTTGGAGAAAAGCTAGAAAAAGATGCACAAGAAAACCAGAAATTGTTCTATACGACTCTAAAGAACATGAGGAAGGAAAAACAATGCCCTCTCAAATTTATAAAGGACAAGCAAGGCAAATTGCTTACTGTCCCGAAGGAAGTAATGGAAAGATGGAAAGAATATTTCTCAGAACTCCTTGATGGTGAGCAAGGTAAAACATCAGAAATGATAACCACTAGCACAGAAGAGGAAACCAATGGTGATGAAGATGACATAAAGATGGAAGAACTGAAGGCAGCACTGGAGAAAATCAAGATGGGCAAAGCAGCAGGGCACGATGGTATAACACCAGAAATGGTTAAGTACATGGGAGCATCAGGCGACCTGTTACTCTTAAGGGTCCTACAGGCAGCATGGTGCAACAAGACCATACCAAAGGATTGGGAGATTGCCATCATAACACCAATTTTCAAAAAGGGGGACAATCGACAGTGTGGAAACCATAGAGGCATATCCCTTCTCAGTGTCCCTGGAAAAATCTACTCTAGAATTCTAGAGCAGAGACTCCGACGCCTAGCTGAGCCACAATTGGATGAGGTCCAGTGCGGATTCCGAGCAAACCGAAGTACTCAAGACCTAATCTTCACACTCAGACAGCTGAGTGAAAAGGCCCTTGAGTATAAGAGTGAGATCCATCTTTGTTTCATAGATCTGGAAAAGGCGTTTGACAGGGTCCCTTGGAGCAAACTTTGGGACTGTTTGGCAAGAAAGAATATTCCAGCACCTCTGATTCATGCTATACAGAGCTTCTACAAGTCTTGCAGAAATTATGTGAGGACAGCAAACCATAAGTCAGAAGAGTTCAGGACCACCACTGGTGTAAGACAAGGTGATATCCTATCACTTTACCTCTTCATACTCCTTATGGACGATGTCATCAAGGCATGTAAGGAGAGAACAAGAAAGTATTCAGTAGGGTACTGGAAGATGAGACAGGTCTATATTTCAGAGCTGGCATTTGCTGATGATGTTGCCCTGATTGCTAAATCAGAGGCACATCTCCAATCCAACCTGCAAGTCTGGAAGGAAGAGCTGGAGAAGAGAGGGATGGTCATAAGCAGCTCTAAAACAAAATCCATGGTGATATCACGAGAAGAAAGAAGACATCAGATTAAGCTGGGAGAACAGGTCCTGGAGCAGGTCGACCACTTTAAATACCTCGGAGCTATTATAGACCGAAAGGGAGGCATCAAAGAAGAGTTGGCCACTCGAAAAGCAGCAGCTGGGAGACTTTTTCAGGCCATAAATCGAGGAATCCTCAGCAAGTGAGAGGTTGGTAAGAAAACGAAGATGGCTGTATACCGCTCCACCTATGTCCCAGTCTTGACATATGGATGCGAGTCATGGGCAATGACTACAACCCATAAAAGCCAGATCCAAACCTCAGAAATGAGGTATCTGAGGAAGGTGGTTGAAGTAACAAGAAGAGACATGGTACGCAACCAGACGATACGTCAAGGCCTAAAATGCCACCCCCTACAGACCCAAGTAGAACAGTTCCAACTAAGATGGTTTGGCCATGTCTGCAGAATGGGAGAAGATCTTCTACCACGACAAGCATGGGAAACAAAGAGCCAAGGATCCAGACCCCGAGGACGACCCAGAGTCCGCTGGGAGGACAACATTAGACAATCATTAAAGGACCGAGGACTAGAATGGAACTAGGCCAGGAGGAAGACAGCCAATAGAATAGTCTGGCGCTCTCTCTTCCAAACCTCTACACCTCACGGTAGAAGGGGAACGACTAAGTAAGTAAGTGTAAAGGAGGTCACTTGGCAGCTTTTATGTGTTACTTAGCTGTCAGTGACGGTTATGCTCCTTCTGATGGTTCCATTCATGGTAGACTGTAATGCTGATCACGCTCGTCGCTGGTAAAGGTTGTAGGGCACAGCACGTTCCCATAAGTGTCTGGGAGTGTCTACAAAGTTGGTCCCTCGTCTTTAAGCCCCATTTGATGATGGTATCTAGCTTCGACTTTAGGCCACTTGTTCACTTCTTGTTCCAGAGATAGTACCTTCAACTGGTACCCTCAACTGGTATGGGAAAAGAATAGAAACAAATACCCTCTGAGTATTGAGTTTCCCGATACATAGTTATGTGTCCCCTTCTTCCTATTCCACAATCCCATCTACCTGAGAATTTACCCTCGATGAGAATTAAGCTAAATCCATCGAGAGAAAACTTTCTTTACATTTAAATTGAATAACTTTATATTTACTTTAAATTCAAATGAAAAGGTTAATAGTATAGATAGAATATGTTTATATTTACATCTACACTGGTTAAGAAATGTTCACAATAAAGATTGTATATGTTTTCAGTTGCATCTACGCTGGTTGAAAAAAGTTCACAATATAGATAGAATATGTTTTCATTTACATCTACACTGCATTAAAAGCTTGAAAACTTTCATTATTTTTTAAGTGAATATGTTTACATAGACATTTACACTGGTTTGAAAATGTAAATATTATAATTAGAATGTACATAATTTCTTTCATCTTTCCCTCCCTGCCCCATAAGGAACTTGGGACTACCTCTGCTCTTAGTTCTCTTTAAGAAACAAGGATAAAGCAGTCACCAGACCTTGCAGTGGTGGTTCATGAAATCATCATTTTACATGCTGAGGTTTCCAGCCTCAAATGAATTGGACATCCACTAGCAATTTTCACATATTAATATTCACATGGCAATATATACATATTAGTTCACATGTTAGTAATGAGACATATAGAATGTAAAATGTACAACTTACGCCAATCTTGGCTCACAGACTGTTTGCTCAGAGAAGTAGGTTAAGGCCCTAGCAGATGCATTCTTTCACGTGTTCTTGGGGGTCGTTACTTTAACCATAAATTCCCTCTATGACTCCGTGTTTTCAGTCTCCTCAGATCCCGGTTTTCCTTATGAAAATGATAAGAGTTTTCCTGGGCTGTTTAAGTCCTTCAAAATGCTCCAACAAATTCGGGTCTGATAAATGGAATTCTGATTCTAACTTCTGGCAGTCTGGTGGTTGTCTTGGCAAGCGATTCTCATAGTGAACTAGACTTGCACAAAATATCAGAATATAGTGCAAGTTCTCGTTCCCCGCCTTGTTTGTCACAATGTTAGACGGCGCCCAATGAGGGATTTGGTTATTCATCTTTTCGACTGCCCGCCAATCGTTTGAAAAGCTGCATATTGGTGGGGTAATTCAAAATTATTTTCAACTTGAAATTATGTGCTTGATGCAACAGGCCACGTCTCTCATAAATGGAAGTGACACGTCCGAACACTCTTTCAGCAATGTGTTCAAATACAACATCTTACTTTTATCTAAAGATATATGTTCGTGAAAGTCGGACAGGAAACGATTATGTCATTTACGATGGACAGTCAAAAAGCAATGCCTCCTATTTTTTATGTATGTAAACACTCTTCTGCACTGTATAGCATTACCAACCTGTTTCAGTAACAGGTGGCACCACTGTAACAGTTTTAAAATGGCTGCCAAAGACGTACGGTTAAAACAACGTTATGTCAAGGAATTCCTCAATGCTGAAGGCGAGACCCCCATTCGCATCCACGAACGTTTGAAGAATGTTTATGGAGTTTCAACAGTGGATGTTAGCACTATCCGACGTTGAGTACATCGTTGTGACGTAGCTGAAATAGGTCAATCCTCAATGGCTGATGCAAAGCGGACTGGCCTCCGTCTACCGCAGTGATTCCACACAACATTCATCGAGTTGATGGCATCTTTCGTGGTGACTGTCGGGTAACACTGGATGTACTTTCTTCCATGTTGTCCATTAGTAAAGGCAGTGCCCAAAACATCATTAAAGACATGGGTTATTCAAAGGCTTGTGCACGGTGGGTACCCAAAATGTTGACAGACGGACATAAAGAAACACGGAAAACAATAGCCATCAAACCTCTTGCACCGTTACGAAACTGAAGGAGAAGAGTTTTTATCGAATATTGTGACAGGTGATGAGAC
Organism: Oreohelix idahoensis; assembly: GCA_024509875.1. Taxonomy (NCBI): domain Eukaryota; kingdom Metazoa; phylum Mollusca; class Gastropoda; order Stylommatophora; family Oreohelicidae; genus Oreohelix; species Oreohelix idahoensis. The sequence goes on from JAMPIV010010639.1 coordinate 59,456, forward strand.
TTGGGTTCATTTATTTGAACCAGAATCCAAGAGGCAGTCAATGGAATGGCATCACACAACATCGCCGACAAGAATGAAGTTCAAAAGTTCACCATCTGTAGGGAAAGTTATGGTCTCCGTGTTTTTGGGATGAGAAGAGTGTGATTCTTCTCGATATCTTGGAACAGGGAAACACGGTGAATGCAGACCGTTACATTAAAACTTTGAAGAAGATTAGAGGTCGTCTTCGGCGACTTTACCCATTAAAAGATCAGAGAACTGCACTACTGTTACACGATAATGCCACGCCACACACCGCTAAACGCACCATTTATGCGATTGCAGAATTTGGCTGGACATTATTACCACATCCCCCTTACAGTCCCGATCTTGCATCTTCTGACTTCCATCTGTTTGACAACTGAAAGAAGATCTTCGCGGACATCACTTTGAGGACACCGAGACCCTTAAACGCGCCGTACGCCAGTGGTTTAGAAAAAAGGACACAAATTTTTACCGTGCGGGGATACATGCCCTTGTGAGAAGATGGACAAAAACTGTAACAAATAACGGAGACTACGTTGATAATAAATTGTTGAAGTTCAGACTTGGAGCTACATTCCAATGTGAATTTTATCGGGTTTTTTGCTTATTGAATGAAATTAAAAATTACGAGGCATTACTTTTTGACCGTCCCTCGTATGTCTGTCCAAAATATGTCGCACAGACAAGTAATCTCTTTATCCGTCGCTTGTGCACACAAAATCTGTCTCTTGGCGAGTAATTTTATCGCCAGGCACGGCCCAAGCAAACAAAACCATGCGATAACTGACTAGGCCCATATGGGTTTTACCTGCGTTTATCTCAGCATATCTGTGAAGCGCCAAGCAAATGTGATGAATTATCACCAACAAAGAGTGTCAAATGATTTGACAATATCAAATATCTGCTTGATAAAAGCAGAAATAAATGTGTCGACCCGGAAATTTATCGTAATCAGTCCTCACTTCAATTGAAAATGAGTACTGCCGCAGTGGAGAAGGAATCGAACCCAAAATTCAGTGACAATCAGAGACTGCGGCAGCTGTACTACTTAACTATAGTCAACTCCACACTCTGATGATGATGACGATTATGATGTTGTTGGTGGTGATGATGATGATGATGATGATGATGATGATGATGATGATGATGATGATGGTGATGATGACATCCCAGATTACAACGACTGATAGGTGTGGATTGCTTGTACTGATGTATGTAAATTCTAGAATGAATGGAATAAGAACTTAATAGCGATTAAAGTAATTCATTTCTCAAATTTCAGAGAGCAAATTGTAAAAAGCAGACGTGATCAACACAAGACGAACATCACCACACTTACAACTCCGCTTCGTATCCCATCCCACCACGTGGTCCTTTCCGGCGGAAGCACATCTGGTGCGCCCTGGTATTTCAATACGGCCGTCTGTGTGGTTCTATATACTTCACAGTTTCCGTAGCCGCGTAGACGTATCCAGTAGTTTCTGAAATCATAGACCATAAAGGTATTAATAATCCCATAGCACATACTGCCGTAAAGGAGTGAAATGTTAGAGACGTCACCATAGTAGGCCATAATGTAGTTAAATAATGTTTTAGTGATCGGAACGCGCTGCATTCGACAATTTGTGAAAGTGACTGGCCTGATGACATTGAGTGAAGAAAACACGTCATTTATTGATTATTAAAATGACAGAATTGAATTCTGGAGTTATTGTCAATGTTTGTTTCACAACGATTCGTTTTTGACGTTTGAAATTAATATCGTTCAACTCCCTCACTGGTATAGGTTCTTCTTTATTCCTTTTATTGATGTCTCCATTTCTCTTCTTCTATCACAGAATGCTCCTACCTACCTGTGGCATACCTGTCAACCTACCTGTGGCCTATTTTCAAATACAACGGAAGACACAGCCAACGCTTAAACATATTACACGTGCGCAAGCCAAGGCTTGACTTATTCAAAAATTTTAGCATTTTCTGCTGCTCATCTGTGGAACAATCTTCCACACGACCTAAAAAGCACTCTTAGTTCATATTCATACAATCGCAGACTTTTCAAATACATCATGAGTACAGATTATATGCCACCATAATTTAGTTATGTTTCCAAATCATCTTCTAATGTGATGTGTATTTTTAAGGATTATTCTGCCTTGTTCATTATTGATTATGATAAAGTCCTGTAAATGTGTGTAACTGTTATACTTTTACAATCTTGGGATTTTACTTTGTTTTATTGCATTGATTTTGTTTATTTTAATTATATATATATATATATATATATATATATATATATATATATATATATATATATATATATATATATATATATATATATATATATAATAATTATAATAATTATAATAATAATAATAATAATATTAAAAACGCATGTGTAGGATAAATGAATTCAGTATGGGAGACGAGAGATAGGATGGGCAGAATGTTAGACAGGCCTGCGTGCCCAATTCTAAACCATTTGAAGATAAAGTTCGTACGTTCGTTCTATCTGATTCTGCTCTTGAGTTAGGGAGAGCAAAGAAAAACACAGAGTTCCTACTCACTCAATAGCAGACTGTTTAAATATTTCAGGAGTTCCGATTCTATACTACCCCAATGTGATCATACTCAAATTATTGTCTGATTTACCGTATAGATGTTTTGTATTTGTTTGTTTGGGTTTTTTTTTCATTACGCTCTTGTTTGCTTAAACAAATACTTTATTTTGATAATGATTGGGTAATGTCATTGTATGCTGTTATATAACCTTTATAATGTTTTATGCCTTTAATTTAATGCTAAAAGTAACTTGTGAGAATGAAAGGGTATAGTAGGCAAGATAAGTGAGAATGGAAGGGCAGAATGTTAGACGTGCCTACGCGCCCAATTCTTAACCCTTTGAAAATAAAGTTCGTTCGTTCGTTCGTTCTCCCCTTATGGGATTCATGCCACGTCATCCTGTCCTGTCCTGTCTTGTCCTGTCCTGTCCTGTCCTGTCCTGTCTTGTCCTGTCCTGTCCTGTCTTGTCCTTTCCTGCCTTGTCCTGTCTTGTCCTGTACTGTCCTGTCCTATGCTATCCTGTCCTGTCATGTCCTGTCCTGTCATGTCCTGTCATGTCATGTCTTGTCATGTCCTGTCCTATCATGTACTGTCATGTCCTATCATGTCCTGTCCTGTCATGTCATGTCCTGACCTATCATGTCCTGTCATGTCCTGTCATGTCTTGTCATGTCCTATGTCTTTCCATATCATCTTTATCCCGTCTATTTATATCTCCAGTTGGCTTCTCTCCCCTTGGTTTTATGCGTCACTCTACCTCTTTTATTCTGTGGATTCCAGAACGAGACCTTCCTTGTCATGCTATAACAGGTTCCCTCAATGAGTTTCGGTATCCTACCCAGTGATAAAGTCAGTTTTAAGCAAGGGGATTTAAACATTAATATTTTGTGCATGTCAGGTCAGATTTAGTTGTTATCTCCCTTGACTTTCCATTTGTTCGTTTGAGAGATTTCTCTCGAACATTTGTCGATCTTTCCAGAAAGTTCTCGTGTTGAGTTTAACTCACGACTCGCGGTGATCCGCGCATGCGTGGTTTTTTTGGCGGGACCGAGAGATGGTATCCCGTGACAGTTGTGCTTGGGCGCTTGGCCGAGAAGGTGATCAGCCATGTTTTTCTGACTGTGTGTACGGGGGAAAAAGTTTTGTGTGATAGAAATGTTGGAGATTTTCCCCCCGATATGTTTCTGAAAGCCAAGGATTGATCTGATATTTATGTGACTTATTTCTGATGCTGTCAGTAAAGGTAAAAGTACATTTTTCCATTATTTTGCCAGAGATGTACATGACTTGTTTTGTCAGAGGAGATACAGAGAATTATATATATTTGGAAGCCCAGCACTTATGCGGCTTATTTTGCCAGAGATGTACATGACTTGTTTTGTCCGAGGAGATACAGAGAATTATATATATTTGGAAGCCCGGCACTTATGCGGCTTATTTGGCCAGAGTCTTACATGGCTTATTTCGTCAGAGAAGGTAGAGAAGAATTACTGACGTACTGCTAGCACTGCGATACCTGCAGTCTGTTCAGAGAGTCGTTGATATTGGATGTAATGAACAGTTGTTATTCCATGATGTGTGTGAACGATGTCCCATTGACAGTGTATTGATGATGTCCTTGTTTTCTGTAGAGTTAATAAATTGTCAGCAACTGTACCACAGCCGTTTCAACATTTCTTGAATGATATATGTACTTTTGGTGTGTGGTCATCACTATCTTATATTAGAACTACACTCATTCGAGTCTATTGACTAGTCGATACACCCACACACCATGTCGGCCATCTGTAAACCCGACTATGCTGTTCGCCTTTAACAGCGCACATATAGACACATTTACACCCTTCTTCAGTGGTGGCACAATCCAACATTAATTTCATCTTTACACCCAGGTCCAGCGTCTTCTTTTCATATTTTCTCTACTGGCGCCTGTCGTTGCATGCAACAGGAGTGTGACGAAATTAGTTGCGCACTTTTCATAACAGTATCAATTCGTTTCTTCATTTTCCTCACCGATCGTCCTATTATTTGGCATATTTGATGCACCTACACTTTTTGCCTTGCCGCTCTCAGACTTATTTACGTTTCATCATGTGAATCATAGCATGACAAACCTAATTAGACAGGTCATCGGTACTTTTATCGCTTAAGTCGTCTAACCACCTTTGATTGAGACGATCTTTGTTGACGCAAGGTTGTCGCGTACGATCGATGGAAATAAAGCCAGATTGGCTGTCAAAGAAATCCGGCTGAGGAATGTACGCAAACCTAGGTGGTATATATAATCGCTTTCGCTTTACCATCTCTGCATCAAGATTACAGATGACCTGTCAAATGAGACAATATGGACAGAAAGTATTATCCAGGAAATAAGTCTACCGATGTGTTTGTGATTTTGTACAAATACAATCGGAAGTATTCCTGACATATCTGAAAGAGGTCACGCGTTTCAATTTTAAAAGTGATAAATTTAAAACACTCGTGGATATAAATGATTTAACACCCGGGCCACATAGTTCTAAAGAGCTTACCATTGGTTTAATTTGAGAGCCGGAATAGACTTTGACTTTCATTGGCAAGTTGGTCTAAAAGTACAATCTTGGATTTGAACTGAGAAATGGAAATTTAATCTAGCGAAATCTGAGACAAAATCAGGCTGCATCACAACGTCATATTAGCAACTCCCAGTAGCCAGAGAGACATCGGACAAGAATTCTAAAATTAATAGTGACAGATCACAGTATTTGGGCGTCTTTATAACTTAAAAGAGAACCCGCATTTTTAAATACAAAGACTGGATACTTAAGGAATCAGAATCAAGTCATAAGAGGAATAATACAATTTTCCAGACCAGTGTTCGAAGCATCTAATCAAAGTGCTGTGTCCATACATCTGTGCAAGGAGATTGTGTTCCCAAAAGTTACTTTGGAGTAAGTGTAAACATTTATTTTGCCATGTGAATGTGACATATCTGTACTTGCTATGTGATTATACCAGTCATAGGAGGCTGGCAACCTCAACATATGAAAATAGTATATTCATAAATCACTACAGCAAGCGCTGGTGATTCCTTCTTGCTAGTCATACAGACAACCGACAGCAGAGGTGACCCCAGACTCCGAATGGAGCAGTGAGAAGTGATGATTATATTACAGGTGCCTGAAGTGTATAGTATCATTTTGTGAGATATATGTACCTTGTTAATTGTAATTCAGGCAAATCATTGCGTTCGCGTTGTCCAATCACATATTTACCCCGTTTAATACTCAGAAAAATATTACTTACTTACTTACTTAGTCGTTCCCCTTCTACCGTGAGGTGTAGAGGTTTGGAAGAGAGAGCGCCAGACTATTCTATCGGCTGTCTTCCTCCTGGCCTGGTTCCATTCTAGTCCCTCAGAAGAATATTGATAATTTCTAATCATTTTCCCTGAGTTACGCTGTGTATACTCAAAAGGTCTAAATATTCAGAGAGGCTAACTTTGGTGGGTGGACAGCGAGACTATGCGCCTCTTAATTTGCATCCTACAAATGCACTTAGCAGAGGCGTTTGCTCTTTTATGTTTCCTAAAGTTCGTGGTACGAAGCTGCAGACTAAAGTTTCTACGCCACTAGGTTGAGTCAAGAGCAGGGATTCAACACTAACCGCCTACATTAGACGAGTTGTGTGAAGAAGTACCCTCATCACAAAAGAATTGACGAAACATGGCTGCAGGACCGACTTAGATCAGCTAAGTTCTTATTAAAGGAAACAGCAAAAGGAAATTTTTTTATAAATCCTCACCCAAGTCTCAGTGAAGACATTTTATATACATCTAAAATTCACCATTATTCCATCGTTATTTTAACCTGTTAAAAACTAATTGATTATTAAATTTGTTACATGTTATGTTAAATCAATACAATCATTGTTGATTCAGTTATTGCAGGTATGAAAGCAAAAGTATAAGCAAGACAATTATTTATATATATATATATATATATATATATATATATATATATATATATATATATATATATATATATATATATATATATATATATATATATATATATATATATATATATATATATATATATATATATATATATATATACATCTAAACATATATTTACACCTATAGAGCAAATACAGTACTTATAAAAGAATTTCGCTGGATATACACCAGCTGCGGGTTTGAACGGGCTAAAACCATTACTTAATTCTTCACGAAAGGCGACGGATCAGATATGTTACTAGTGCTCTGCCCTAAGCATCAGTGTTCTTGACTTCTGAAAACATCTTGTGATTATCCTTCTATCTACAACTCTAAATTAATATGAAACAAATATAAAGGTATGTTATAAGGCACTCGTAGGAAATAAAGAAGTAGAACACTAGACAACAGAAAAACAACAGAAATAAGTGGCTTACCCAGGATTTGAACCCTGGACCTTCCGTGCGACAACACCGCCTAGCTATGCAAGCGAATCACCCTGTCCTCCCTGCCATCTACGCATCCCAAAAAGGATGTTTCAATGACAGGTCATTAGTGTGAACCTCTATACATAACACCGGAAGTTTACCATGGGCAGTTCAGCCTATTAATGACGCAATCACTTCTGTTGTTCTCCTATATATCAGTATTGGTCAGTCCAACAAGACAAAGACCTTAATACTGTGTCCAGTATGATAGTAGACTTAGAACAGTAAGAACAGGACAAAGGGTAGGTTTGGTATTGTATAAACATTTATAACACATAAGGAAGGGAAACCACGAGGCCTGTAAACAGTAAATTAATATGAAACAAATATAAAGGTATGTTATAAGGCACTCGTAGGAAATAAAGAAGTAGAACACTAGACAACAGAAAAACAACAGACATGAGTGGCTTACCCAGGATTTGAACCCTGGACCTTCCGTGCGACAACACCGCCTAGCTGTGCAAGCGAATCACACTGTATTAAGTATTAAGGTCTTTGTCTTGTTGGACTGACCAATACTGATATATAGGAGAACAACAGAAGTGATTGCGTCATTAATAGGCTGAACTGCCCATGATAAACTTCCGGTGTTATGTATAGAGGTTCGCACTAATGACCTGTCATTGAAACATCCTTTTTGGGATGCGTAGATGGCAGGGAGGACAGTGTGATTCGCTTGCATAGCTAGGCGGTGTTGTCGCACGGAAGGTCCAGGGTTCAAATCCTGGGTAAGCCACTCATGTCTGTTGTTTTTCTGTTGTCTAGTGTTCTACTTCTTTATTTCCTACGAGTGCCTTATAACATACCTTTATATTTGTTTCATATTAATTTACTGTTTACAGGCTTCGTGGTTTCCCTTTCTTATGTGTTATAAATGTTTATCTACAACTCTGCGAAGAGTAATCTTGTGCGAAGGTAGACACCTTTGAAGACGCATATTAGACACTCTTGAGTTTTGGCCACATAAACCTCAGAAATGAGGTATCTGAGGAAGGTGGTTGAAGTAACAAGAAGAGACATGGTCCGCAACCAGACGATACGTCAAGTCCTAAAATCCCACCCCCTGCAGACCCAAGTAGAACAGTCCCAACTAAGATGGTTTGGCCATATCTGCAGAATGGGAGAAGATCGGCTACCACGACAAGCATGGGAAACAAAGAGCCAGGGATCCAGACCCCCAGGACGACCTAGAGTCCGCTGGGAGGACAACATTAGACAATCTTTGAAGGACCGATGACTAGAATGGAACCAGGCCAGGAGGAAGACAGTCGATAGGATAGTCTGGCGCTCTCTCTTCCAAACCTCTACACTTCACGGTAGAAGGGGAACGACTAAGTAAGTAAGTAAGAGTTTTGGCAACTGGCGGACCACTACTGTAGAGCTAAAGCGGGGGGGGGGGGCGGGGGGGAATCCGTGACAAGGAGTAAAAGAAGGCACAGCTAATAGGAAACCACTAGGATATGGTTACATACTAGAATCAGGAAAATATTATTGGCGGTTGGGAGATTTCATGAAGGGTCCCGTAGAAGGTAGTGAAAAGAGAAGAATTAAAGGTAACACAATTATAATACATATTTAACAATAGGATAATGAGAACACATGATAGAAAATAATGGAGGAGAAATAGGACAGAGGATGAAAAAAAAGACATTAGTAAACAGAGTGGCAGCATGGCATCGGATGACTTCACCAAAACGCAACAACAGAGACATGCTGTAAGGAGATAAATGATTGCCACCGCCACACGGCACGGCTCTAAATAGCCATGACTTACCTCAAGCCAGACGCCTGAGCATCAAGGACAAAGTCGTAACGCTCACCAGAATAGATGGTGAAGGAATCTATGGTGAAGGGTTGAATAGAGTTGCCGTCACTTGCGATGATCGTCATTTTGTGGTTGTCAATAGAGAACTGAAGAAAGTTCAGACAATGCAGTATTAGATTAACATCGAATTCCTTAAACCACAATTCTGATTTAGGCCATCCTAAATTAATGTAGAATAGCAACTACCAATCTGGTTTCTGGTGTCCCCAAGGCTGTGGTGTCGTTATTATAGCGACTTACTGTCGTGCTACAGTGAATAATACAGGATAGGTATTATACAGCCTTCTTCACGCGCTACAGTTATTGGATTCTGGGATTGAAACATGGTGCCGCCACGCTCCAGCCTACCCAGTTGTATAGGGTATCCAACTCTACTCATGAGTTAGGGAAGGCAAAGACAGCTAGGAAGGGAACTTGTCACCCCAATCCATAAAAAGCTGGGCTGGCATAATCAAGTCTCTAACGCTCCAACCCCCTGCGGCAGTTTCTGCTATGGGACTATATTTACCTACTATGGCAGATGATTATATGCGTCAGTGGACAGTCATTGAGTCCAACGCACCGACGCCAATTAAGAAATAAAATCTTGGCAAATAAATATAGGGTGGCCACTGAAAGACTGAATGATATGAAACAAAAATATCTTTTACAAACACATGTTTTTTAAATTTTTTATTATTTTATTTGGAAATATAATTAATGGATTTTTTTTCAGTATTATGTGTGAAAAACCGCATCCCTCAAATGACAACCATTTTCCTGCTCACAAATACAGGCTCTTTCCACAGCATTTTCCACGACCGAACGCAAGGTTTCAGGTCCTAAACGTCGGATTTCGGCTCGAATGTTCTCCTTAAGTTCTTGAACTGTTCGAGGTTTATTTACGTAAACCCGTTCTTTCAAGTAGCCCCACAAAAAGAAGTCTGGTGCCATCAAATCAGGTGAAAGCGGAGACCAAACAAATTCAGCATTTTTTGAAATTATTCGTTCACCGAAAATTTCTCGCAGGAGGTCCATCGTCGCCCTGGCAGTGTGCGCAGTAGCTCCATCCTGTTGGAACCATACCTCCTGATTATCTTCGACCGCTTGGCGTAAAAAATGTTCAACTATTGTCCTATACAGGGCCGAGTTGATTCTTTCTGGCTGACCTTCCTCATTTTCAAAGAAATAGGGGCCGGTAACTCTTTCAGCCATAACACTGCACCAAACAGTTCATTTTTGGGGATGCAATTGATGCTGATTTAATTCCCTGGGATTCTCAGTACCCCAAAATCTGCAGTTTTGTTTGTTGATGTAACCGGGCGATTACGTTCCGAATCATGTTATCGCTAGGAGATACTCTGACATTAAAATGTTGGCGATATTTTCTCTCAGTTTGAATAATTGATCTTTCACTGAAATAGAAAACGTCCATGAGTTTTACTCGTTGCTGGACATCATACGTAGCCATTTTAATCTCCAAGGGATGCTCTATAACAAAAAAAAACAAAAACAAAACAAAAATGAAAAAGATTGAAAATGAACAAGTTATGACTTTTCCAAACCCTTCAGTCTTTCAGTGGCCACCCTGGTACAAGTTAACCACACAGGTTGAGAACCACAGACATTATGGCACCAGGTTAGTTCATCATTATCATTACCCTACAGATCCCTGTGGAACAATACCTTCAATCATCATCATCATCATCAGTTGCCATCTCCACAACGAAGGTTGGCTGTAATGGATCTCCAACGTCTTCTGTCTCTTGTCTTGATGGTGCACTCTGATAGACTCTTTCCTGTCCATCTCTTGATGTTGTCTTCCCACTTATAGCGCTGTCTTCCCCTTGCACGTTTGCCTTCAACTCTCCCTTCTGTTATGGTCTTCTGTAAGGTGTTATGCCTTTTTATGTGGCCAAAGTATTTTAGCTGCCGAACTTTGACCTCCCTCATTAGTTCTCTTTTCATACCTAGATTTTCTAGGACCTCCTTATTTGTTTTCATCTCTTTCCATGAGATACGCCCCATTCTTCTATATATCCACATTTCAAGAGCCTCAATTCTTTCTTCCAACTGCTTATTCATCGTCCATGTTTCTGCACCATACAGAAATGCAGAATATATATAACACTTTATGATTCTCAGTTTTAATTTGTGAGATAACTGTTTGGATGTCAGTATATGTTTCATGTTGTTGAATGTAGCTTTGGCCATTCCTATTCTCTTCTTGATTTCTGTTTCACATCTGCCATCTTCTGTTATTATATGACCAAGATATACGTAGCTCTTGACTTGTTCCAGGATTTCCCCATTTACGCTTATCTTTAATGTGGGTTTATCGTCTGTTTTGCTAATTATCATAGTTTTTGTTTTCTCAATATTAATGTCGAGTCCATATTCATGACTTATACAGTTCACTTGCTTCACTAGTTCTTGTAACTCCTGTTCGCTTTCAGCTAACAACAGGGTATCATATGCATATCTAAGGTTGTTTATTGACCTTCCACTGATGTTCAGTCCTGGTATTTCCTGTATCTGTTTGAAAATTTTATCGGTGTATAAATTAAATAGGCAGGGGGACAGCACACAACCTTGTCTGACACCTCTTTTTATGTCTATGTATGATGAATAATTCCTTCCTGATCTTACTGTGGCAGTTTGCTCCCAATAAAGGTTACTGAGTATTCTTATATCTTTTCCAACAATACCTATGTCTTCGAGGCATTCAATTATTTTCTCATGACGGATTCTGTCAAAAGCCTTCTTATAGTCAATGAAGCACATATACATACTTTTTTGGACCTCTGTATATTTTTCTGCTAATATTCTTAGGCAAAATATTGCCTCTCTTGTTCCACTGTTCCGTCTAAAACCAAACTGTTCTTCCTGGATTTCGCTGTCTACTTTACTTTTTATTCTTTCCTGTATGATTTTGAGCAGTATCTTAATTGCATGACTCATCAGGCTGATTGTTCTGAAGTCTGAACATTCTGTTGCATTTGGTTTTTTGGGCAATGTTATAAAAACTGATGTCTTCATGTCGTGTGGTATATATCCTGTATTGTATACATCGTTGCATATTTCTGTGATTGTATCTATACCAAAGCTCTCCAGAGCTTCTATCATTTAAATTTTTATGTTATCCATGTGATAAGTCTCTCTAGTTGATAACTCTATTTTCTTTGCTCATCATCAGTTGATAAATATAAGCTCACTAGAACATCACCAGAGCTACATGCTGTGTTGTTGTGTTGCTTGTGGTTTGAGTATAAAATGTCAACTCGACCTACGCAGTGGTGTGTAGACATAGATTGTGAGTATAATATGCGAATGATAAGAAGAGTTCGTGGTGTTGACAAATGGTCTTTTTCTCACACTCATGTATGGCTGGAAGTCATCGACACCAACGACTGTGTACCTTTGCTACAGTTTAATTGGACGTACACACTCGACAGCACGAATAGTGACAAATCACAGGTTGGCATAATACATCATGGTACAGTGGATAAATGGTCTTGCAATGATACATGGGCACTCATGTAGAATAATAGCATAATGGACTGTCAGTAGACAAGCACTCAGTATTGCCCATATATATATATATCATCTGAGTTTACTGACAAAAGCACGTCAGTTTATAAACAATATTCAAGATGGCTTCTAGACCTAACCTCGTCTAGCGAAGATTTCTTTACATAATGTTCAGCACATATTTTTCATGCAATCATATTGAACCGCTAGTACTGGGTTCTCATGTGTAGCAGTGATCTCTGGACTCATCAAGCGATAATACGGGACATCCCTTTCTCTTCTTGAAAGTCACAAAATATTTGGATACAAGATGGCTTCTCTCGTGAGCTGTCACTCACGTTTGGATACAGATAAAGAATCTGTATTAAAGTTAGTCATTCATTAAATGTTCTCATAGCTCTGTAGATTCTATCATGATACAATTGACTTCATCATACAAGATATAGTGCTGCTAGGAGTGAATGTCATCTTCATCTAGTTAAATATATTCTCTCAGACGTACAAATCGTGCCTATCGAAAAACGGTGGCTTCGTAAGAGAGTTCATAAGGAGAATCTTTTGTTACCTTGGTATCAGAAATATGATTCTGCCATTCCTTGGCAATAAGAATGAAAACTGGGGTAAAGCATACACGATAGGTCTAGACGACTATCACTTTCCCCATAAATACTGAGATCACTTTTTCCGGCGACAAGCCGCTACACAAAAATCACAGCCCCATCAGGACGAAGCCAAATCTCACCTCTCTAGCGACACATCCGCCGAACAGCCCTTTGACCTTTCTAACGACAAAAGACCATATAGTTCGACTTAGATATGCAAAGATATACAGATATAAGACAGACTCGTCCTACCCAGACAAACAATACACATAAATTCAGGCCATAGATACACTGAAGCAAGAACAACCTATTTCTACCCAAACAAAGAATAAATCGCAGTAAAACTGGATTCATCCGCGGAGTTCGATCGAAGTGACGACACTACTTTCAAGGGAAGTAACTTAATAATGACTTTTCCTTAAGCACTAAAAAGTATCTATTTTGTTTACAAAATATTTGCGAACATAACAAGCATACAAATGTATTATATTGTAAGATATCAAAGACTGCACGTAACACCATGCCTGCTGATTTTCCTTTTTGTATCATATGAATGGCATTCTCTACTTCTGATCTGAGAATGTTTGGGCCTTCATTAGAATCTGGTGATGGTTTTTACCTCTGTTGTCCTCGAATAATTCTTTTACGTATTCTGCCCATCTGTTTGATATGTCTTTCTCATTGTAAAGGGCAATTTTTACTATCTTGCAATATAATACATTTATATACTTATTATGTTCGCAAATATTTTGTAAACAAAGTATTTCCTTTTTAAGTGCTTAAGGAGAAGTCATTTTTGAGTTACTTCCCTTGAAAGTAGTTCCGTCATCTTCGATCGGATTCCGCGGACGATTCTAGGCCTACTGCGATTTATTCTTTGGCTGGGTAGGAATAGATTGTTCTTGCTTCAGTATATCTATGGCCTGAATTTATACGTAGTGTTTGTATGAGTAGGACGAGTCTGTCTTATATATGGATATCTTTACATTTCTAAGTCGAACTATGTTGGTTGTCGCTAGAAAAGGTCAAAGGCTATGCAGCGGAAGTATCGCTAGCAGGGGGTGTGATTCATGGCTGCCATCCTGTCGAGATGTCGAGTTTTGTTGTAGCCGGCCTATCGCCGAAAAAGTGATCTATAAGTAGATGGGGAAAAGTGATAGTCATTTAGACATGTTGTATGTACTTTACCCCAGTGTTTATTCTCTTTTGCCAAGGAATGGCAAAGTTATATTTCGCATAGAAAGGTAAAACCACAATTTATTATGAACTTGGGCTTCGCCATCGTTGTCGATAAGCAGATGCACAGTGGTACTTTTGAAAAGAATATTTATTCAAAGGAAGATGACATTCCTATGTATCCGCACTAGATTGTATGATATTATTCAATTACCTCTATGAGAGAAGCTATGAAGAAATGAGGACATTTAACGAATGACCAATTTTGGTCTGTATCCAATAGTGAGTGAAGCTCACGAGAGAAGCACAGCCATGTTGAAATTCATATACTTTGTATTTATCGAGTGAGAAAAAGGGATGCCTGTACTATCGCTCGATGAACCAAGAGATCACTGCTACATGTGAGAACCCATGTCTGGGATTCCTATATCGTTATGGAAAATATATATATTGAACTTTACGTGAAGGGATATTCGCTAGACGAGGTTAGGTCTAGGAGCCTTCCTATATATTGGTTATGGTCTGACGTGCCCAGTCAGTAAAGCCAGATGATTTACATGATGGAACTCTGAATGCTTATTTACGAATGCTCCATTATGATATTTGCCAAGCATGAATGCTAACTTAAGATGATATTCCTGTGATCAACATTATGCTGTCTATGTCGACATTTGTTCCTGTAACCATACACGTACTGTCCAAGTGTGCGTCTCATTAAATGTTATAAAAAAGACCACCGTAGTCCAGTACTTCTTGAATTCGAACAGTGTGAGTATGAGTGATGTACTACCAACCTGTCAACTCTATCGAATCATTCTACCATTCGCGTACTGACATTCATATACACACTCATTGTCTACACTCACATTCTTGTCGGAGCCTCATCACGTTCCAGGACAAGATGACCTGTATGACCAAAACTGTGCTGGGTTTAATGAGTTGACAATCGTTACACTTTACTACACCAGTCCCAACATCTACATTTATCAACTGGTGGACATTCACGTCATTTAACAAATAAAGCGTGATTCAACAACTAGTAGCCAGTATGAGTTAACAACAAACACAGAGTTTAACAACTGGTGGCCCAGCTTCCTGGGTCAACCTGCACAGTGACCATATTGAGAAGTAAACTACTGAGACCAGACGTTCCTTGGGGTCTGTTACGACACACAAATACATCAACAGTACAACTCTACAGTGATGTCAGCGTGACCTGTCCTGTCGAGAGTATGCGGTAACTAGGTCAGCGTTTGTTGACATTTGGTTCGTTGGACATTTGCCATACAACTGACAGTGTTACACAGCAAGCTTGGTTGAAACATAGAACATTACACATCAGGACTGGAGAATATTTGACAGTGTTTGCGAAAGGAAATGTTATTGAACTGAGAAGTCCTACATTGATTGTTATCATTCACATCAACGATGGAGCTTCTATTTCTGTGTTGAATTTAAAATAATTAGACCAGAAGTATTTGTTTAATAAAGTACCACAGTACTGTACTATTAGGCAGTGTAACTGAGCCTTCATACATTTTTCCTGCAACACTCTATTTACATCATATTGCCATACTATTTATGAATTTATGTATTTATGTTTAAATATTTATATGTGATATTTGTTTGTATCCAGCGGGTTGTTGTTTTGGTTGGGCGGTGTCACACAACAGAGTATCCCACGTAATAGAGGGTCTGATGTGTGCGTTTCTATAGGTGCAATTTTCTTGATTGAAAATTTGCTGCGACAGCTGTTGCTATTAGTGTTAGCTGTGAAGACTGTACTCATTGTTGTTTTTGTAATATTCCTCTGTTCTTTAGTTTGTTTTGATTTGTTTGTAATTTGTTGGTCTACCCTATTCTATCTTTCAGTTCTATTCTCAATTTATATTTATATACTGTGGCGTTATTTGTATTTGTTATCCTCTTGCGGTTTATCTTTTATTGTTTTTCCCATTTGATTTATTTCATTTCCGCAAATGTTTTCATGTTCTTCTGTATAACTGTTTTGTTTTGTGCCTGATCGACATACACTATTTTAAAATATAGTTGATCATATAAATTGATGTACAAGAATCAACTGATAGTTAATTGCTATTACTAAAGGTACACAGTTGATGATATAAAACACTATTTCTGGTGCACTGCACTTATATTATAGAGTGAACCAGCAACTTATAGCTGTTATTATATAAGGATTTATACAAGACCTTTGTAAGGCTTGTTTCCCACAGTGATTGGGATAGTTAAGTACTATTTTCCACAGGTTACAAAGTTATCATACAAGGTCTTTGATTAAGACTAAGAAAGTGAATTTATTTACTTTTGCAAATTACTGATCTTATTAGACAAGATGTCTACATTAGATTATTTTATCACACAAGGCAGGGCTCTTGATAAGACTGGTCAGCAATTAGAAGAATGGGCAGTTGCTCAATATGACAAAGCATTAGCTGCAGAAGAGAGAAAACTTGCTGCTGCTGCTGAAGAAAGAAAAGCATTGATTGAAGAAAAAAAATTAGCAGCTGAGGAAAAAAAATTACAAAGAGAGGATGAACAAAAGAAATTGCAGATACAGACTGATGAAAAAAGATTCCAGATGGAAATGGAAAAAAGAGAAAAGAAAGGATGAAGCTGCTGCAGAAGAGAGAAAATTACAAGCTGAAGCTCAAGAGAAAAAAGCAATAAGAGAACATGAACACCAAAAAGAACTTTTAGCATTTGAGTTAGAAAAGTTAAAGTTAACAAACATAAGTGATGGTAATCAAGCATCTGGTGGTAATGGTAAACCCTTTACTTACAAGGTCAAGGTACCAGCGTTCAACCCTTCCAGTGATGACATAACATTCTGGCTAAATAGATTTGAACGCTCGTGTCGAGCCCATAATGTGGACAAATCACAATATGCTAACCAGTTATCAGAAAATCTGAAAGGTGATTCTCTGACTAGTTTAAGTTTGGTTGAAGAGGCTGACAAAGATAACTATGATGTTATTAGGGCAGCCTTATTAAAGAAGTATCAGTTGTCTGAAGAGGGTTATCGGAAGTTGTTTAAGACAATGGTGCCTGAGGCAGGTGTAGAATTCTCAGAATTCATTGCAAGGACACGTCTTACATTTGATCGTTGGATTGAGCTATCCAAAACAGAAAAGACTTATGAAGCCCTTATGGACTTGATACTCAGAGACAAGATTATGTCAAGTATAAATAAACCTTTCCTCGAATTCTTACATGAGCGTAAACCTAAGTCTCTAAAAGAAATGGAACAGTATTGTACCCAATACGTCACTGCACATCCGGACGTAGCTATTAGCAACAGTAAGGTTAAAGAAGGTATGCCAGTTGCTTCTGCAACACCATACAACCCTAATCACTCTCACAAATTCCAAGGACCTCAAAATAAGTTTAATAAAAAAGGTAACTATTACAGTTATCAGAACCAAGGTAACCAATCATTTCAGGGTTCTTCTTCGAATACCTGGAGAAGAGCTGACAGCCCTCGATTCAGGGGTGGTCATAATTACAGGAACTTTCGCAAAGGAAGTCATTCTAGAAACTATCCAAGTTTTCCTTCATGGAGACAACAGGATCATAATTACCGAGATACTCATTATAATGAATATGATGATAGTAACCAAAGGAGCTATGATTCAAACCCGAGTAGGGGTTATAATAGTGGAAACAATGATAAGTACAGAGGCAATAATAACAGAGGTAGAGCACAATTCAAAAAACATAAAGCTCATTACCAGGCGAACTCTGCACAGCAAGAGTCCCACGAAGCCTATAAACAAAATAAAGATAATGATGACTCTAATAATATGGCATGTGCCGCTTTTGATTTTGGGAGAGCATCTCAGTGCCCCCAATGCAAAACATTATTTGAGCCAACCACAGTGTCTACTTTAAGCTGTGGGCATCCTCTTCCCGCTCTTCCTGCGTCAATCGCGCATGATGGGAGAGGTTCTCTTGTCTTACACAAAGGTTTAGTAAATGACAATCCAGTCTCAGTACTTTTTGATTCTGGATGCACAACTATTGGGGTTAGGCAGTCACTCATAGATCCTTCTCATTCTACAGGCAAAGTAGTCAAATGCGTAACATTTGGCGGCACCATAGAGAAATACTCTACCGCTATCATTAGGATTGCTACTCCTTTCTTCACAGGAGATGTACACGCATGTCTTTTGCCGAATCCGATCGCTGATCTTATCATCGGTCGCATTCACGGAGTCAAAGAATGCACTCCGGAGCAAATTTCCGTTTGGGAAAATCAAAATATGCAATCTGCTAATGCGGTAGTCACTAGAGCTCAAGCTCTCAATATGCCTGAAACTTCATCTGTTGAAGATAATGAAGTGCATAACCAAGATGATCCCTTGGTAATTTCTCGTGACTCGTTTATAAAACAACAAGAAGAAGATCCGACTCTTAAGAAATTCTTCACTCTTGTAACGAAAGGTGATCCGAATAAAGATTCAAATTGTAAATCTTGGATTACAATGAAGAATGGCGTACTTGTACGTATGGTGCAAGACTCCACTAAGTCAAGTCATTCTCAGATTCTTGTACCCAAGAATTTGAGAGTTAAGATCTTACAACATGCACACGACTCTCAGTGTGCTGGTCACATGGGTTTTTCCCGTACAAAGTCAAGAGTTCTTGCGGCTTTCTTTTGGCCTTTTGTGAACAAGGACATACGGATCTATTGTCGATCCTGTAAAGTATGTCAAGAAGTCAAATCCAAAGGTCCTCGTCATGCTGCGCCTATTCAGGCTGCAGATATTCCTATTCGTCCATTCCAGAAAATGGCGATAGACATCATTGGTCCATTCAAGATCAAATCTGCTAGAGGACATCAGTTTATCTTAACGTGTGTAGACATGTGCACACGTTGGCCAGAGGCTATCCCTCTAAAGAGCATTACTACCGCTGACATTGCAGATGCTCTTTGGCTTATATTTTCTCGGCTGGGATTCCCCGGAGAAATATTATCAGATCATGGCACCCAACTGATATCGGATACCATGTCTCAAGTAATGTCTACTCTACAGATAGAGAGATCTTTGAGTAGCATCTATCATCCTATGTCCAATGGGATGGTCGAGCGACTAAATAGAACACTTAAGAACTTATTAGGGAAGATAACTGAGGATCATCCTCAAGATTGGGATAGGGTTTTACCCGCGGCCCTCTTCGCGTACAGAGAGGTCCCCAATGAACATACAGGGTTTTCTCCCTTTGAACTTGTCTTTGGCGCGCGACCGCGCGGCCCAATGTCTTTGCTGCATGATCTTATAACAGCTGACAATATTGACGATGACACAAAATCTTCTTACGAGTATGTCATCGCGCTGAGACAAAAGATTATCGAAGCATGCAAATTGGCAACGTCCTCTTCTGAATTTGCTAAGCAGAAGGCAAGACAATTTGCTAATAAGAAGAGAACTTTACGACAACTTTGTCCTGGTGACAAAGCATTTGTTTTGCTACCTTGTCGTGAAAATAGACTCCTTATTAGTTGGAAAGGTCCGTACGATATAATATCGAAAATTTCAGATGTTGACTACATCGTCGATATTAACGGGAAGCATAAAACCTTCCACATCAATATGCTTACGGAGTTCCATGAACGTCCTGACTATCTACAGCCTATTTTCCAGGCAACGGACGATTCTCATGTCAAACATGGTCATTACTCATCACTGTCTGTAATACAGGATGAGGAAACAAGTTTTTCGGATGTTAATCTTCCGCTTCCAATGATCCCACTTCATTCTAGTGAATCATGGAAAGACGTTACTGTTTCTCCTGATTTGTCTCTAGGAGAACGGCGACAAGTTTCGTCTATGTTACAAACATTTCAGGATGTCCTCACTGACATCCCTGGACAAACTCATGTCATTGAGCATGACATTGTTCTAACTGAACATACTCCAATTAGGGTTAGACCTTATCCTATCCCTATACATTTCCAAACACAGGTTGAAAAGGAGTTGGATGAAATGATAGATTTACAAATAATCGAACCATCCACTTCTGCATATTCTTCGCCGATGGTTATTGTTCGAAAAAAAGACAATAACATACGTCTTTGCGTTGACTATCGCAAATTGAATCAAGTTACGAAGTTCGATGCTGAACCTATGCCTTTACTGGAAGAACTACTTACTCGTCTTTCTAAATCGCATTTTTTCACTAAACTTGATTTGTCTAAAGGATATTGGCAAGTTCCATTATCCGAACGCGCCAAACCTCTTACCGCTTTCTCTACTCCCAGAGGCCTTTTCCAATGGAATTTTATGCCTTTCGGCCTTATGAACGCACCAGCTACATTTGTACGCATGATGCGTCGAATCCTATCGTATCGGTCAGATGTCATTGCTTATCTAGACGACATCTGTCTTTTCAGCGATACTTGGGAAGATCACTATTCAGGGTTAGTTGAATTATTATCAACTCTGCGTGAGTATAACCTGACAGCAAAACCATCCAAAGCTTGTATTGGCTTTAGCGAAATTGCTTTCTTAGGCCATCGAGTAGGTCACGGTTTCTTGAAGACAGAAGACCATAATATCACTAAGATACTTAACATCTCTATCCCTAGGACTAAAAAGCAAGTGCGAAGTCTTTTAGGTCTCATACAATTTTATGGACGTTTCATTCCGAATCTGTCCTCTATCATGGCACCTCTCTCTACACTATTAAAGAAAGGGTCGCCTAACATGGTTCACTGGTCTCATGAATGCCAATCTTCACTAGAGAAGATCAAAACTATGTTTTCATCACCACCTATTTTAGTGTTACCTACAACAGATAAGACATTTGTTCTTCGTAGTGACGCTTCATCCACTGGGATTGGAGCGGCACTAATGCAAGAGTACTCTGGAACTCTGCATCCTGTAATGTATATATCCAGAAAACTTAATGCTGCAGAAAGGAATTACTCGGTTTTAGACCGTGAATTATTGGCAATGGTTTGGTCAATTCTCAAACTCCAAAGATTCCTTCTGGGCGCGCATTTCGTAGTGGAAACTGACCAAAAAGCTCTTACGGCTATCCAAAGTAAGAACTTGAAGAGCTCGAGATCAACTCGATACGCAATCGCTCTTCAACCTTTTCATTTCTCGGTACGAGCTATCCGTGGTTCAGAAAATGTGATGGCGGACATTCTGTCCAGATGCCCACATGATGCCACTTAACTGTTAAATATTGGATCTTTTTAATATGTATAACTTTACAACAGTTTTTTTTTGTTTCTTTACTAAGATACACATTTGTAATTTAATAATAGAATGATGGTATCGCTACTTAGCGGTTTATTGATGTTTATTCACCGCTGTTCTTTGATGATTGTTTCTTCATAAATCATAAATTTAAGATTATAGTGTGAATTTTTGGTATGCATTGTATAATTACCAGAATTGTATTATACGTACATCACACCTTCCTGGAAACATTTATTCGTAGAGAAACAATTTCTCTCAGATTTTGAGATATATTCTCACCGGTCATATTAGGAATTATAGTTATTCCTGATATTTTCATCTGCGCAGTATTCTTGCGTTGTGAGCCTATTCTACGTTGCTCCTAGATGTATTTAAAAAAAAAAATTTTTTTTTTTTCCCGGGAGGTGTGGTAAGACTGTAAAGGGCAATTTTTACTATCTTGCAATATAATACATTTATATACTTATTATGTTCGCAAATATTTTGTAAACAAAGTATTTCCTTTTTAAGTGCTTAAGGAGAAGTCATTTTTGAGTTACTTCCCTTGAAAGTAGTTCCGTCATCTTCGATCGGATTCCGCGGACGATTCTAGGCCTACTGCGATTTATTCTTTGGCTGGGTAGGAATAGATTGTTCTTGCTTCAGTATATCTATGGCCTGAATTTATACGTAGTGTTTGTATGAGTAGGACGAGTCTGTCTTATATATGGATATCTTTACATTTCTAAGTCGAACTATGTTGGTTGTCGCTAGAAAAGGTCAAAGGCTATGCAGCGGAAGTATCGCTAGCAGGGGGTGTGATTCATGGCTGCCATCCTGTCGAGATGTCGAGTTTTGTTGTAGCCGGCTTATCGCCGAAAAAGTGATCTATAAGTAGATGGGGAAAAGTGATAGTCATTTAGACATGTTGTATGTACTTTACCCCAGTGTTTTTTCTCTTTTGCCAAGGAATGGCAAAGTTATATTTCGCATAGAAAGGTAAAACCACAATTTATTATGAACTTGGGCTTCGCCATCGTTGTCGATAAGCAGATGCACAGTGGTACTTTTGAAAAGAATATTTATTCAAAGGAAGATGACATTCCTATGTATCCGCACTAGATTGTATGATATTATTCAATTACCTCTATGAGAGAAGCTATGAAGAAATGAGGACATTTAACGAATGACCAATTTTGGTCTGTATCCAATAGTGAGTGAAGCTCACGAGAGAAGCACAGCCATGTTGAAATTCATATACTTTGTATTTATCGAGTGAGAAAAAGGGATGCCTGTACTATCGCTCGATGAACCAAGAGATCACTGCTACATGTGAGAACCCATGTCTGGGATTCCTATATCTTTATGGAAAATATATATATTGAACTTTACGTGAAGGGATATTCGCTAGACGAGGTTAGGTCTAGGAGCCTTCCTATATATTGGTTATGGTCTGACGTGCCCAGTCAGTAAAGCCAGATGATTTACATGATGGAACTCTGAATGCTTATTTACGAATGCTCCATTATGATATTTGCCAAGCATGAATGCTAACTTAAGATGATATTCCTGTGATCAACATTATGCTGTCTATGTCGACATTTGTTCCTGTAACCATACACGTACTGTCCAAGTGTGCGTCTCATTAAATGTTATAAAAAAGACCACCGTAGTCCAGTACTTCTTGAATTCGAACAGTGTGAGTATGAGTGATGTACTACCAACCTGTCAACTCTATCGAATCATTCTACCATTCGCGTACTGACATTCATATACACACTCATTGTCTACACTCACATTCTTGTCGGAGCCTCATCACGTTCCAGGACAAGATGACCTGTATGACCAAAACTGTGCTGGGTTTAATGAGTTGACAATCGTTATACTTTACTACACCAGTCCCAACATCCACATTTATCAACTGGTGGACATTCACGTCATTTAACAAATAAAGCGTGATTCAACAACTAGTAGCCAGTATGAGTTAACAACTACACAGACTTTAACACTCATCAAGTAATATTACACCATTTTTGTTCTTGATACAGCTTCCTCCTTGTGCAAACCGTGACCGATTTGATAATTTCTTTATTTCTTCATGCATATCTCTTGTCCAGTGCTTTGCTTCCAAGTCTTCTATTTCCTTGCATTTTGTTTCTATCCACCGTTCTTTTGCTTCTCTACACATATTACGTATGTCATTGTCTATTGTTTTATATTCTGGAGCGTTTTTTGCTTTCTTTCTTTCGGCCATTTTATTCAAGATGTCATCTGTCATCCAAATTTGATTTTTCTTAGACTCCTTATCAAGTCTCCCTGTTATGTAGCTCTCATCAAGTCTTCCTGTTATGTAGCTCACATTAAGTCTCCCTGTTATGTAGCTCACACCAAGTCTCCCTGTTATGTTGTATCAATTCAAGTTCTGTCCACGCCTCTTTCATCCGTCTTAAATCTTTCTCCAACTATTTTGTTCCTGTAGTTTTGAATCACTCAATATCTCTTTTACTTTGGTTGTTCCAAACCAAGAAGTGGCTTGTAATGATATCACTTAGCTTTCTCATGTGTGTGTTGTGTCTACACCAATGTCGTCTCATGACCTCTTTTCTCACCGGGTATTTGTCTGGTTCTTCCATCAGACACACGCTGATGGTCCGTCCCAGTTGTTTACTCATACCCTTTACAAAAACTGCTGAGATACTCGGGTTCTGGACGTGTCGAACTACCTGCCTATGCGTGAAGTATAAAGTAGACACAAGAATAAGGACCGAGATTAACGTTTTGATTGAAGTTAGTGTTGCAGTGATCACGTCGAAAAAACAGTAATGATTATGCAGACTCCGAGATTGATTATGGGAGCGACAATATTGTTTCGACAACGAAGAGGTGAAACAAGATTTAAAAAATGAAAAAAGTGATTTTAAAAAAAAATAAATAAAAATACCTGCAGGGCACAGTTCATAATTCCATTACTGATGACCCTGAACCGGTATTTTTGACCTTTTGTGACAGTAAAACTAGCGTAGGGTGTGAAGACTGTAGCATTATTGCTGTCTGTGAAGTTCTTGTACCGACCCATACCTGGGAGAGAAAACAAAAGTTCGGTCAAAATGGTGCCGTTTTTTTTTTTTAAGATCAAGTTGTCAGGTATTTTAGTATTTGTATTTTAGGATTTAGATTGTAACTGAGCTGATTATATAATAGAATACCAATAAATATAGGGTTATTTTGTGAACGGTGGTTTGGTTTTAGCAGGGTGAAAGAGTGGAGTAAAAAAGGTTTAAAGAGGAAAATGTGGATTTGTGTATATTTAGCAAAGGGAGTCAACTAGAGATTACATCCCTTGATAAGTTAGTGAGTTGTGCTCAAAAAAACAAGTATGCACGTGAATATTGTGTTAGTGAGTTGTGCTCAGAAAAAGTACGCACGTGAAAAGTGTGATTAGTGATCACATTTTTTTTTTAGGAGTGAACCAATAATGTTAGAACGAGGATCGGGCTGTCGGGTTTGAGACGCGCTATGCGTAGGAAGGAAAAAGGGTTTTCTCCAAAGTGTTAAAGTTAGACTTGAGAAACGCGCTCAGCGTAATAGATGTGTGAGAAAACATACTCAGTCTTAGATGATTAGCAAGAATTATGCTGTGAGAAATAGAGTGTATAGAAAACGCTCAGTACATTATGTACCATAAATTTGGTGTACGGCAGTATTTTTATTGTGATAGTATTTAATTCTGAGGACATGATAGTTGTGAAAGAAAAGAAAGTGTATTTCGTTTGAGAACAAACCCAGATAAGTTGAACACTTTTATATATCAGTAACATGTGTAGCTCAGCAGACCAGGTCTGAGCAGAGAAAAATAATAGACGAAATCTTGGCAAAGTGACAGCCCTGGCGGTAAGGCCAGTTTTCTCTTAGTGAGATATACCAAGAGACGTATGAAAAGAAACCTAAAATAAACAGTCAATACAGAAGAGAGACAAGAAGTTTCTACCTGAAGAATTAAATGACATTGTGATAGCTGAAATAAGAACTAGTAAGAAGACAAGAAAATTGCAGTTTTGACTATTGAATACTTTTGTTGCTGAAGAAGCTGTTGTTATGAAAGACTGCTAACCTTGTTAATAAAGTTCGACCTTTGACATCTTTACTGCTATTACTCAGGTGAATTCGTTTGAATCAACAGAGAGTATGAGAAAATATTTTTGTCAGTCTGAGAGAAGGAAGTTTTGTCACATTTACCTTACTACATACTATCTACTGAAAGCGCAGTGGTCCGAACCTTCTAATACGATCCACGGCCACGGGTGAAGGATGGTGCGCGTGACCAGCCCTACACTATGATAGTTTAAGAAACTTTTATAAATCAAGACAGCCTCCCCTCAGATGTCAGTTTAGGCATCACATATTAGGTACGGTTGTATCAAGTATTTTAGTATCTAGCCCTACAACGGTCACAGACTATTTTGGTGCACCTGACACTATGCAAGATAGAGATGTAAAAGACTACAGACAGAAAGAAGGTCAAGTTCACAAAGAAGAAATAACACAGAAAGAAAGAATCCTGCGAGCGAAAAAAAAAAACAAATCAAGGCAAAACAGAAGTCAAGTAAAGTGAAGCGACATAAAAAACAACGAAGTCTATCCAAAGCATCACGAATGTCAAGTTCATGAAGAAGATACAAATCAAAAGAATCCTGCGAGCTGAAGAAACAAAACAAGACAATACAGAAGTCAAGTGAATCGACATCAAGAACAACGAAGTCTAGCCAAAACATCACGAAGGTCAAGTTCACTAATCACCCGACAACCGTCAGAATACAGGCACATGCAGGAGATAACAATCTGAATGATCAACAGGCCCAACGCGCAAAAGTAATAGTATACAGCCGTATAAGACAAAAAAATGTGTTGATTAATTCTAAAATACTGGAGGAGCAAGTGTTTATCCCGATCAAGAAAAACAGATGATGTAGCACTGAAACATTTAGAAACAAATTAAGTTAATTATTAATGTAGGCAGTTAAATTATGAGAATTAGATTGATAATTGTTTTGTTACTCATAAAAATTATAACTATTGTATACATATATTAGTTAGTAATTCTCTTACAGGTCAACCAAGAGATTAATATTGTTTTTACAGGTGTTTCCATTAACACTAACACTTACATGTCAAGACAAGATGCAACAACAACAACTTACTGCGGGTTTGGATCCCAATGTGGCTGCTCTTGAGCAGGTAGCTAAGGCTATGACTGCCATTAGAAATGAAAGTAAGTTCCAGAATATCCGGAACAGCATAACACCATATTCAGGTGATCCTACTTTATGTAGAAAGTGGTTGCTCGAGATACAGAGATATTGCACTTCGGTCAATATGGACCAAAGTGAGTACAAACAAGTTGCATATCTTTCATCATGCGGGTTAGTAGTAGATTTTATAAGACGCAGGTTTGACACTGTCCCAGATGAGACATGGGAGGAGTTAAGGAAATAACTAATAAGAAGGTATGCACAAATTACGGATGCATCGTACGCCTGGAGTCTGCTGAGGAGCATACAACAACAAGCAGAGGAACCCATTCAAATGTTCAGCGACAGGTTGTTAAACCTAGCGGAAGAGGTTTTCTTGGGGCAGCAAATAAACCAACAAGAGGTGGAGAAACAGTTAGTGGGTATATTTGTAGATGGTTTCATTGGTATACCAATTAAATTACATCTCCTCAGGAAGGACCCACAAAACTTGTCATAGGCCATTGCACTGGCTGCAGCTGAAGAGAACCTCAGAAGAAGATTAGACCTCAGGCTTGGTAGAACAGTCACATGTGAAGAAACACAGGAAGAACCTATGGAGATAGGACATTGTCAACAAAGAAGGATAAAAAGACGAGCGAGAGAAATGGAAACGTTTCATAGGTCAAGACAGGTAGACCGCAAGCCAATCGTGTGTTATGCTTGCAATAGGCTGGGACATAAAGCCTTTGCGTGTAACTATAGGCCATTAGAGCCGCAGCACTCAGTAAGGAGAGAGATTGACGTGAGAAAGAGTAGTAGAAGGTCTCAACAACATAGACAGCTACAATACGGGAGTTGGAGAAGTGACGACAAGGGAAGAAACAAACAGTATATCTATGGTAGTGGAACACAACTGCGGATAAACTCAGATATACATAAAAATATATCTAGTGGAAGACAATCACATGGTCATAGGCGGAGAGGATGTCAAAAACAAACATGTCAAAAATACAGAAATAGGACATGCAATAGCAGTAAGAGTACATTCCCACGTTTTAATAGCAACTATGGATCAGGACATTGGGACGGTTTAAATAGGGGAAGAACTAGAATAGATGTGAGGAATTTTGTTGGAGAAATCAGGAGAGGAAAGCCAATAGAAATAAACAACATCAATGTTGGTAACACACAGAAGTGCCAAATAAGGACACAGAACGGGTACAAAATGAAGATAGAACCGCTAGGAGTGTGGATAAAGATAATAACATCTTCCCATCAAAATATCACAACAAAACAAGGTAATAGGAATAGACCATGGTCAAGCCAAGGTAAAACAACAGTCCAGAAGCAGAAAAACATACAGAGAGACATGGTCAGTGTTGGTACACAAACAGAAACAACTACGAATATGGGCACACAAACAGTGGTGGTACCACAACATAGAGGAGACAACTGGGTAGTCCAAATGACTAAGAGTGACGAGGAAATAGATATTATTTCCAGTGAGATCATAGATAGCAACGGCAGTAGACCAACACTAGCGCGGGAACAGATTGTTTCTAGAGCACAAGTCCATGCAGAACCGGGAACAACATCTGATCGGTTAACCCCAAACCCCCAAATTTTAAACAGGGAACAAGAGGAGATGGGCACATATAGGCCACAAGAAGACAGGATACAAGTATGGCAGGATACAGAGAGTAAACAGTACAATGAGATTCTAGAAGATACGACAGGAATAAGGAAACAATGGAGTAATTTTGAAACAGAAATAGATGCACCGTACAAACATACGAGAGCTGCAGAACACAGAAACAGAGCACAGGAGCAGCAGCTATTGAAACAAATGGAGCAACAGATAGAGACTAAACAACAAAGTGGTACAAGTCAAACTCAGAACATAGAGGACACATCAGCTAAAGATTCAGATACGCAGGAAGAGATGGAGGAAGAGAATATAAGAGGGATGAAGAGACAGCGGTCGTCGTCATCAGACGATTCAGAGGATTACAGAAAGCGTCTAGCAAAGTTGAGACATGTAGAAGAGGACAGACTGAGGAGGAAGAATAAGGTAAGAAATAGTGGTACAGCGGAGGTGAAAGACATAAAGGCAATTGTTCAATATATTGACAGGAAGTTTGAGAAATTGAAAAAGGAGAATACCTATCCAAGAGTCCAGAGGGACTAGATACACTGAGAAATAGAACACATACAGATCGACGCGGTTACCGGTCTAAGAGCCGGGAGGCTAGGAAGGAAGAAGATAGAAGAAATACGGATCGAAGGGAGTACAGATCCAAGAGCCGGGAAACTAGAAAGGAGGAGAGAAATAGTAGTAGTAGCAGGACAGATAAGAGGATTATAAGTAGAGGTCGAGGTAGCGACATAGAACCTGAAAGAAACTCAGGGAGCACGAAAAAGGAGGAAATTGAACATAGAGAAAAATCAAGGCAAACGGTTGATGGAGGAAGGAGTAGAGAGATTGAGAGAAATTTTGGAGATACGAGAGATGAAGACGTAGAGAGGAAGCACAGGGTTGAGAAAGTCAGAAGAGTAGAGAAAACACAAGGTATAGATAAACAAACAGCATCGGAAACGCTAAAGAACAAACAGATAATAATGATGAAATTTTTTGAGTTGATGAGCAATTGAGTAGAGAGTAGTAGGAGGCTATGAGAGGAGAAACATGGCACACTAAGAGGTAAACAAGATGAAAGGAGAGGTAAGAAGTAGAGGTCATAGGAGAATGGCAGACTGTAGTTGGAAAGCCGTGGTGGCGACGGCAGGAACAATGGAGGAATATGAAGGTAGAGAATTTCAGAAGCCGTAGAGCAGGACGGCAGAAATATAGACATATGAAGTATTATGGAGTAATATGGAGATTGAGATGTTGAAGCCGTGGAGCAGGACGGCAGAGATATTGAGAATAATGAAGTGTGGTAAGAATTAGATTAGAGGCCATGATAGTATGGCACAAATTAAGCAGTGGGGACGACGGGAGAAATATTGAGAATGAGATTTTGGTGAAGTCGTAGAGGAGGAAGGCAGAGATAGGGAGAGTATGGAGTGAAAAGAGAGAAGTTAGAGAACAGTTCCAGGGAGGGAACGAAAATAGAGGATATGAAAGAAGAGTAGTAGAAAATTGCAGCGGGAGTCTAGTTGTTTGGAAACTAGATGCAATCGTTCTACACTGAACATAAAAGTGAGCTGAGTAGGTCCGAACGATGGACTACTGCAGTGGTAGAAGATAAGAGGAAAGAGGCAGGGAGGCCATAGATTAAGGGAGAGAGACGTAGATGGGAGGAGAATGGTGGTAAAAAGCTCAGTGATAGGAAAAGGTTAGCGAGTAAATAGTTGATTAGACCAAAAAAAACCTGTTATCCCAATTGTGTCTTCCCTTTACTAAGCAAAGAAAAAGGGGGGGGGGGGGGGTTGATGAAACAGAGTTAACAAATTATCCCACTTAAAGGAACAATGCAGGGTATACAGAAAAATGTATTACCCGGCAGGCAAGTTAACAAATGGCTTTGCAAAAAAAATGAATCTCCTGTCATTCATGCACGCTGTGAGGATCCACACTCATATACACATACACTTACCGATTGCAGCATCAGACAATCCATAGAATGATATACACAGTAATTAAACTCTTGACATGTGAAACTGTCTAGTCCTTCGATGTCCCGCCCCAGATGTAGTGAGGTTAGTTGATAGAAAAAATTCCCACTTATCGCCGGACTTGAAGGCCTAAGAGTTCTTGTGTTTTATTATATAAAAAGGAGCCTATGGGATTTCACTGACACAGTTCGACACGGGGTGAAAATGAGGTGATGGTTAAATTCCTTCAATGCGTGATGATAGCAACTGACCGGTAAAGTTTTTAATCCAGTGAGGAAAAACTAGGCTCAGTCACAGTCAGGTAAATCGGTAATCTCTCACATTTAGAGCAGTAAATAAAATATAGCTACTGGCACTGTTCACCTCCAAGTCTATCTCACAGATTGAAATTAAATTTGATGATAATATTTAAATGTTCTTGGGTAGGCTTTCTTTCATGTAATTATGATAGCTAGGCCGCACCGGACCGCCACAAGATTAAATTTAAAAAATGTCTCATCAAATTGTCTGGAAGTTTAAGAACCGAGTATGGAAACTTTCTGTTTGATTTCTTTATGCTGGGATTGCAAAGGTGACCATTCTATAGAAAAAGATATAAAACCCATGACAATCATAATCATACCTCAAAAATCAAATAATATACTTAACGCGCGATAAATTTACAGTTAAGGCTATTATATACACTCGCGTATTTAATTATGTATTTAAGAAAACACGTCACGAGTCTAATGGTTAAACTACGCATCTTTATATAAAGGACTTAACTAAATTTATTAATTATAAATTCCTTCGCGACTTTAAAAGTTACTTTAACATTTAAGCATCTATTATTTTTGGAAATGTTATAATAGATATATCATTAAATTTACCACTGGAACTTTTGGGATGAGTTTAATTAAATAGATTAAATAAACACAAAATCCAGTGAAATAAAATGAAAGCACTAGACCACTGATCACTTTAACAAATATATTATACCGTGCACAGAAAAAAGAAACACTCCAATGGTAGCCACCAATTTAGATGGAAATCTAGCAAAATTTCTACGATAGCTAGTGAATCTTTAAAATCTCTGGCACTGAATGATAACGTGGCTTCCTACGTGGTCTGTACATATTTAAAATGAAATTAAAGATGAGGGGGGCATGAGAAAGTTGACACTTTTTTGGATCTCAGGAGACTTTCGGGTATCTGACCGACAGACTAAAGAGAGATGCCGTCCCCTGGTTTCCCGTTTCCCCGTTCGTTGCATCCAACATCTTCCCCCCTTCGCTCCGTCTGCGGTCGGTTTAGCGCTTAACATGGAGGTGCAAAAAATGCTGGCCCGAAACTTCCCCGTTCGTTTCAGGGACCTCTACTGCTTTGATCTCTCCCGCTCCTCGTTCCTGAAACCACTTCCGTGTCTTTCTTCTGACCGCTCTGTTCCATCTTGCGAGCGGTTTAATGTTCGCGCGGAGATGATAAATACCTGCGAGAAACTCTTGGGTAGGCTTCTCTGCTCGGGGATCGTCTCAGTGTCTTTAGATCTCATGCCGCCTACTAAATGAGTCCCGGTGGAATCGGTTCGCTCTGGCGAAACCAAAAAGTTACAACAAATGTTCAGGGGTTCTAATGTTATGAAAAGCTAAAGTCCCTTTAATCATCCATCAAATCAGGGAAAATTCACTTGTCGAACTAGACGTACGTCACAACGGCCACAGGTGATTTGTTTGTTTGTTTATTTTAACTGTGACCTATACCCATATCTGGGACAATAAAATGAATATTACAGCAAGGATATTAGTAAAGTCGATGATGATGATGATGATAATTATGAGAAGGAAGCGTAGTAGGATCATGATGGATGATGATAGATGATGATAGATAATGATGATAGATGATGATGATTGATGATGATGATTGATGATTATGATAATGTATGATGATAGATGATGATGATGATGATGATGATGATGATGATGATGATGATGATGATGATGATGATGATGATGATGATGATAGATGATGATGATGATGATGATGATGATGATGATGATGATGATGATGATGATGATGATGATGATGATGATGATGATGATGATGATGATGATGATGATAGATGATGATGATAGATGATGATAGATGATGATGATAGATGATGATGATAGATGATGATGATAGATGATGATGACAGATCTCCTCTTCCAATTTCCTTGCTGGTTCCATTTCTGCGCCTGACAAGTGATTCTAGAAAGACAGCTTAGCAAAAGTAGCTTAACAGAGTTGACAGGTAATGGTGAAGGATATTTAAATTCAACAGGAACATGAAAAGTATAAAGTAAAAAATCATAATCTTTAATAAAAACAAGTGACATCCTTGGTGACTACTTTTCTTCACAACCTGAAAGCTTAGAAGAGACAACCTGTGCAAGGGAAATTAGTTACTGAGAAGAGCTGTTGTCACACTCAAAATAGTCAAATGGAATGCTGAAGAAAGCAGGAAGCTGGTTGGAATAAAATGAAACATTAAGTACAGGAGATAAATAGAGCGCGAAATAACAGCATTCAATAGAGTGAGAAAATATAAGAAAATATAATTAGGAAATAATATTAAACAATAAAATGGGAAAATAAAAAACCCATTGGATAAAATCATTTGAACACTTTTATTATTTTTTTTAATGTAACACTTTTGCCTCGTTTCGGCGAGGCGCGTCCCGTTCAACCTAGTCGGTTATATTAGGGCGCATGTCCAAATACAAAAGACGCCTAGGTCTGGGAATTGTTAATATAGATGAATCATCTAGCAATGCCGCCTTTAGAAGCAAAAGATGTTATGCCAGGGGACGTTAAAAAAGGGGAGATAAACAATGTTACATATTTCAAATGGAAATATAGTGTGAGTCTAGTTAACGCACTTCAGGCAAGAACTAAAACCGCTTCTAATGACGCTCGATGGCATAGTTAGAAGGCATAGTCAAAGTCAGGCTACTTAAAGTTGCATCAAGAACTAGCACTTACCGTTAATAAGCATCAGTCTGGGTTTGTTGTCGTAATCAAAGTGCACATATTTAGCGATCCTATTTGTGGTCATGTCCATTAACCAATCACTGACTGTGATTGTGTGATCTGGAAGGTCATTGGTGTACAGACCACGATGCGGTTCAAGGTTGCGGGGTCGGCCAACTATAAACGGCCCGTATAGTCCATCTGCCCTTTGAACTCCAGAGTGACTGTGCCAGAAGTGTGTCCCAGCATCCTTGGCCACAAACCTGTCAAACAAATATATTTATATCGCGTGGTTTTGTTTATATGAAAATAAAAATATTTCAATTCCAAAGACACAACGAGAATGAAGCGCAAAAAATGTACAGGTGAGAATTACTTACTGACTTACGTAGTCGTTCATGTTCTACCCTGAGGTGTAGAGGTTTGGCAGAGAGAGCGCCATACTATCATATCGGCTGTCTTTCTTTCTGACCTGGTTCCAGTCTAAGAAATGACATAAATTATCATTACAGGACAACATATTTACACCATAGCATTATTTGATGTCTGGAGTTTTCTTTGACCATAGCTGGATCTAATCCTTTTTGAGCACCATTAATCTATAGGCCATGTATTATGAACTACAGAATGAAATCTCGCACCATTATTGTGTGATTTCAAGACATGAGAATTCCGTCTGCATTATGTTTTTTGAAAATATTGTGAGACTTTAAAAGATGAAAAAACAACTACAACAGTGATTTCGCAAGATTTGATTCAAATTTCTCCTTCGTTTTACGATATTTTCTGTTTACTTGTGCCTTTTCAGCAAGTGTTTGTTTGTTAGGTCCCGTTTTAATTAGTCTAAAAATAAGGAAACAAATCAATTAAGAATTACAAATTGTGAAAGAAAAATGCCACATAATTGGTTACCGGCCGACACTAGACGTTTTAGTGAAAACCCACGTGTTGTTAAGCGGGCTTTACATCCGTCAAGTTGCATGAAGTCATGTGACTTCTTAAAATAACTGTCCTAAACCAGTGTTACGGTTTAAATGTGTAAGGGGCATAGAACTGGTAAAAGGAGATTATGATGTATCACATAACGTCTGGACATGCTCTTTTGTGGGATCTATCACACCTTCAGCCCTATGGCAGTATCATTTCTTTTTCTTCATTGTTCTCACCAATCGCTTCTATTTGGCATAACTCATGCCTTTTCATTCTTCTTACTCTCTATGTTGGATCAGTAAAGTGAAGTCTCTAACACTCTACTCCCCTACGGACGTTCCATGAAGAGTGAAAAAGGAGATAATGATAATAAGAGTATATGGAATAATACCTTAAGCCCGCATGATTGATATTTTGAGGTACAGAATGGGGCCGGTGTAACAGAGAAAGCCACCCTTTTAAATGTGTCACTAATGCTCTTTGACTATAACCAAGGTACAAGACCAGACAACATTTGTTTACTTATCCCTAAATATGGTTTCCTACATGTGCCCTTTTACAGAAATGTTCAAGAGGTATTTGGGCTGTAAAGATAGTTACTGAGCGGCTGTGCTTTACTGGTGTCTACTGGTTACGGAATACATGTTTTTGTAAACAATGGGAACTTACCTGTACGTGAAGTGAGAATGGTATGTGATTGGACACTGCGTTACCATGGATACTCCATCCATGTAGGGTGTGTCATGTTGCAGAATTCCGTGCCAGTGGATGCTAGTTCCCTCTCCGGAGTCCAGTGCGTTTTCCACTGTGACTTCAACCAGGTCGCCCTGACACACCTGGATACAAACAAGTACAGGTTATAATTGTTATTACCTGTTTGAGGTTTTGTACAAAAATTGAAAACTGAATAAGCAGACGATAAAGACTTGACAAAGTGTTTACCTGCTGTTAGTGAGGTTCACCTGTCCCATAATTTACGTCTTTGGTCCGCCTGTCCCATAATTTACGTCTTTGGTCCGCCTGTCCCATAATTTACGTCTTTAGTCCGCCTGTCCCATAATTTACGTCTTTGCTCCGCCAGTCCCATAATTTACGTCTTTGGTCCGCCTGTCCCATAATTTACGTCTTTAGTCCGCCTGTCCCATAATTTACGACTTTGGTCCGCCTGTCCCATAATTTACGTCTTTAGTCCGCCTGTCCCATAATATACGTCTTTGGTCCGCCTGTCCCATAATTTACGTCTTTGGTCCGCCTGTCCCAAAAATTACGTCTTTGAACCGCATGTCCCATATTTTACGTCTTTGATTCACCTGTCCCATAATCTACGGGTCTAGTTTGTGTGT
Source organism: Oreohelix idahoensis (assembly GCA_024509875.1). Classification (NCBI taxonomy): domain Eukaryota; kingdom Metazoa; phylum Mollusca; class Gastropoda; order Stylommatophora; family Oreohelicidae; genus Oreohelix; species Oreohelix idahoensis. Next base: position 94,934 of record JAMPIV010010639.1, read on the forward strand.
CTCATATAGTACGTATTTGATTTGCGCCCATCCTTTACGTGTTTGGCCTCATGTCCCATATTTTACGCGTATAACCATACACATGTTTATGTATCCCATGATTACCATTATATGATTTAGTGCCTCATATTTTACGTGTTTGGCCTTTATGTCCTATATTTTACGCCTGTTCTCTGTTGTCCCATAATTTACGTGTTTTGTCTGCAGTCCCATGCTTTACGTGTTGTGTCTGTTGTCCCATAATTTACATGTTTTCTCTGTTGTCCCATATTTGACGTGTTTTGTCTGTTGGCCCATAATTTTCGTTTTTTGATTGTTGTCCCATAATTTACGTGTTTTATCTGTTGTCCCATAATTTATGTGTTTTGTCTGTTGTCCCATAAATTACGTGTTTTGTCTGTTGTCCCATATTTTACGTGTTTTGTCTGTTGTCCCGTAATTTACGTGTTTTGTTTGTTTCATGAATTTGGTTTGTGTGTCACATATTTTACTTGCTTCGTCTTTTTTCCATGTTTTATGTGTTTGGTTTGTATGTCCTAATGTTTACATGTTAGATCTGTTTGTCCAGTATTTTGCATCTTGTGTGTGTGTGTCATGTATTTCATCCGTTAGGTCTGTTTGCCCCGAATTTTGCATGTTTCGTTTAAATGTCCTGTATTTCACCCGTTAGATCTGTTTGTCTCGTATTTTGCATGTTTCGTTTAAATGTCCTGTATTTCACCCGTTAGATCTGTTTGTCTCGTATTTTGCATGTTTCGTATCTAGGTCCTGTATTTCACCCATTAGATCTGTTTGCCCCGTATTTTGCATGTTTCGTTTGCATGTCCTGTATTTCACCCGTTAGATCTGTTTGTCTCGTATTTTGCATGTTTCGTTTGTATGTCCTGTCTTTAACTTGTTAGGTTAATTTGTCCCGTATTTTACACGTTTGACTATATGTAACCCCTTCTTGAAAACCATAAGTAAAGTAAAAGTTGAAGGCAAACAAACAAAAGGAAGAAGAGAAAACAACTCTATAAGTGAGAAGATAACATCAAAAGATGGACAGGGCATAGTCTATTTGTCTACCATCAAATGAAATAAATAAATATTTTAAAAATGTTTTGAACACACGCATTTAATGCACTAAAAAGGCCACAAATAATTTTTCAAGGAGTTTATAGCTTGCAGTAAAAAAAAAAATGTAACATCAAATTCACAAAAAGCGTGGGGCGCTTATCATATATTTTATCCATAAGTGTGTATTGAAGTATAAAGCAGAAGTTAATTTCATGCAGAATTAGCGCCCACGCTTTTCGTCAATTTGATGTTACATTTTTTTACTGCAAGTTATAAACTCCTTGAAAAATTATTTGTGGCTTTTATGTGCATTAAAAGCGTGTATTTAAAATATGTTTTTAAATATTTGTTTATTTTCTTCTTGTTAGTGTTATATTTTTGTTGTTTTTAAATTTAAGTCAAATGTAATCGATCCGCTTATGACATTATCAGTTTGTGATAAACGAGTCCAGAGCACAGGAGGCGGATTTCATTATTCAGTATATTACACGGAAAGTTAGTATTCTTTTTTTATTTTTATTTTATTTTGATAATAGTTGTAAATTAATTTTTTTTATTAAATGTATTAGTCAGTTGTGTGTATGTCTGTGTGTTTGTGCACGCGCGTGCGGTAGTGTGTGTGTGTGGAAGGGGTGGGAAGAAGTTTCAATATTTCTCTCAAGAGAGACAATCTTGTTGAAAAGAATACACCTAGATTATTTGCAGTTATCACCCATTTCCGTGCTAATGTAATACAAAAAAATGATTATTAATCTTAATTTTATTAATTTTATTATTTTTACTGATTATTGTATTGTCATGGGGAACACAACTATGCCAAGTTTCAGAGCTATAGCCTATCTGGAAGTGATTGAAAAATAGATTGCAAGATTTGAGGGTGACAAAAGAGTGACATACAAGGCAAGCTAAATAAAAGCGTGTAAGAAACAGAAGACTTTGGAGACCCATTTGTAAAGTGTCAGTGTAAACCACTGTAAAGTGTGTTCTCTTTCTTCGGTAAAGCTCCACTATCAATCACTGTAGCATGTTGTTTGTGGTGCCACTACTGTATATGTCCATTGTAGTGTACCGAGTTGTTGAGATCAGGCATGCTCCAGTCTACCCAGCTGTAAATGGGTAACTCACCCTAGTCCTGAGTTAGGGAAGGCAAAGGCAACTGTAAGCAGTAGTTTCCCTCGAAGGCTCCAGGGGAAGCAGGCCCTAAACTTGGTCAATTCAACCGACGCAGGATGGTGTATATATGGAGTAGAAGTGTAGAGTGTGATTAACGCGAATGGTGGACTGTTCGTGTTCTGACCAATCTAAGCACTCATTCACTTGTGTCTACAAGGCACCAATGCAGACTGCTGGAATCTTTGTTTACACAGTTTATTTAGACGCACACACTGGGACATAACGAGTAAATCATGGGTATAGGTTGATGATGCGTGATGCCATATGATGATGGATGGTATCCGCATGTCTGGTTTTGTGTAGTGTGCAGATGTGTTCAGACAAAACAATGTTCATACAAAAATAACAGGGCAATCCACATAGGACGTCAGTAAACTCACGACGTATAAAGTCAATGATTCTTGAAACAGCCGTTGACGTTTTTCTTCATTATTTATTGTGGACGCCACAGTGACAAAATGGTTACGCGAATATGTAGGCACATCAAACAGTCATTATCACAGCAACATTCAATACAGCAATAGACGGTAGACAGCATTACAATGATGAGTCAGATGCATGTTATATTTCATAGTGCTGTAAATGTAGTCAGGTGAAAAACTCCATCCTTTTCTATAACAGCCAGGAGATAACCGATGTATGAGATCAGTTCACTCTCCTTAGTCTGACTTCAGCAAGACAGACACGTCTGCCGAAGTATAAATAATGTCCTCAAAAATATCCTCTAGATAATAAAGGTTTTCCAAACCTAGTTCATTTAACAAAGTAGCAAGTAATGGTCCTTGGGACATGCATCAACCGATGCAGCACAATACAGCGACGTGTGAGCTGGGAAAACATCTCGTGACGACGACTTTCGAAGACAGGCTATGAATCGAAATCGCTCACGACCCAAAATCGATAGAGTTAATGAAAAGTCAATTTACCTTGCCTTCAGGAAATACACAGAAATATCACGCCTCCCGACATGTGGGAAACACTAGAGGTATTATCTCGAATAAACGAAATATCCATTAAGAGGACTACACATCCCTGACAGAACAAAAAAATAGCGGAGATCCCCTCTTCAACGAGGCATCTCTTTCGCCATTCAAATCGCTCACTCCACTAGTGGTGGGCGGAAACCGACCTCATGCGCAGTCCAGCGCAAAAAGACCACAGCTCAAAACTTAACTGCATTCAATACCAACGCGGGAAGACAAATGCTTACCGAGAAAAGTGACTATAAATTTCAAGCAGTTGTTGCCCTTGCGTTATAAAATAGATATTGTAATAAAACGATGTTGCGAGAATTTATCACGCAACATATCACCACCTCCTCCCGATAAAAAAAAAAAAATGTGGAACATATTTTTTTTTTTTTTTAAATATCAAAGAGCATGCGATAAGCGGCTCAAAACGCACGAATTATGCGCTGATAATTAATTAAATTGCCTCACATGAGGCTAAATATAGAGTGTCTGGTGAGGATATACCTCAACAGAAAAATAAATATGTCTCAAAAAATATTCACATCGGGGAGGTGTCACCAACACACATCACGTTAGCATGTAAACACAATATACGTATGCAAGTTACCATAATCATCATTAAACAGCATACTCTAATATTGTCTTTAAAAATGGATGTACAAATCTGATAGGAAAATTTAAATAGTACATTCTTTGACATGTAATGACATAAGTACATAGTAAAGTTAAACTACATGACGATCCAGGACATATGCTCTGGTATTCCGAGGGTAAGTACACAATCTAGAACTCGTCATGCTTGATACTAGTAAGGTAAGTCCTCTCAGCTCAACAATGACATTCTGAGAAAGTACAAGCAATATAATGCTAATTAATAACTAATATGCTTCATAAGGTACAATACATTATTAATAATTGTGGCTGTTTAGTAAACTAACGGCCCTTATATTAACTACTCAGTCCTCTTCTATCATCGTAAAAAAAACGAACAGAAGAAGATGACAACAAAGCACGATAGTGTGTACATATAAAGTAAGTACAGATGTGCTAATCTATTGTAGAAATATATAGGTGTGTTATGACTCTGTAATATATGGAAATATAGGACAGAAGTATTAGTTGGAGTCATGTGGGCATCTAGACAAAATGTCAGCCATCACATTATCCGCACCACGGATAGCTCGTACCGTGAAGTGAAAAGGTTGAAGAGCTATAGCATATCGAGTGGATCTCGAACTCTTCAAATTCTTAGTCTGAATAGCTGTAAGAGCTTTCTGATCAGTCTCTAGAATGAAATGTGCGCCCAGGAGGAATCTTTGTAGCTTTAGAATTGACCAAACCATCGCTAACAACTCACGGTCTAAAACCGAGTAGTTCCTCTCTGCCGCATTTTTAGTTTTCTAGAAATGTACATAACAGGATGCAGAGTATTTGCATATTCTTGCATCAGTGCTGCTCCAATCCCAGTGGATGAAGCATCACTCCGAAGAACAAAAGTCCTATCAAGAGTAGGTAATCTTAAGATGGGAGGAGAAGAAAATATATTCTTGATTTGGTCTAGTGAAGATTGGCATTCTTCAGACCAACGGACCAGATTAGGCGAACCTTTCTTCAACAATGTTGAGAGAGGTGCCATGATCGAAGATAAATCTGGAATAAATCTCCCATAAAATTGAATTAAACCTAAGAGACTCCTAACTTGTTTCTTCGTTTTAGGAACAGAGATGTTCAGTATTTTGGAAGTATTGTGGTCTTCTGTCTTCAAGAGACCATGACCAACACGGTGACCCAGGAAAGAGATTTCACCAAAACCAACAAAAGCTTTAGAAGGTTTTGCTGTCAAATTATTCTCACGTAGAGTGGACAGTAAGTCATATAACCCTAAATAGTGATCTTCCCAGGTATCACTGAAGAGACAGATGTCATCTAAGTATGCGATGACATCCGAACGATGTGACAGAATTCGACGCATCATGCGAACGAAAGTGGCAGGGGCGTTCATGAGACCAAAAGGCATAACATTCCATTGAAATAGACCCCTAGGTGTAGAAAAAGCAGTAAGAGGTTTGGCATGCACTGCTAAAGGCACTTGCCAATAACCTTTAGACAAGTCAAGTTTAGTGAAGAATCTAGAATTAGAAAGTCTAATCAGTAGATCTTCTAACAAAGGCATCGGTGCAGCGTCGAACTTTGTGACCTGATTCAATTTGCGATAATCAACACAAATTCGTATGTTCTTATCCTTCTTCCGGACAATAACCATGGAAGAAGAATATGGTGAAGTCGATGGTTCAATTATATTTAATTGAATCATTTCATCCAATTCCTTTTCCACTTGCGACTGAAAGTGTATAGGAATAGGATAAGGCCTAACCCTAATTGGATTATTGTCGGTAAGAATTATGTCATGTTCTATGACATCTGTGTGTCCAGGAATGTCAGTGAGAACATCTTGAAATGTTTGTAACATCGACGAGACTTGTCGATGTTCGTCACCAGAAAGATTAGGAGAAACAGAAACGTTTTTCCAAGATTCCGTGGAATGTAATGGAACCACTGGAAGGGGAAGGTTGACATCAGAGAAGGTAGCTTCCTCATCCTGTATGACAGACAGGGATGAATGAATAATGACCGTGAGGTGCAGGAGCATCATCCGTTGCCTGGAAAATAGGCAGCAAATAGTCCGGACGTTCGTGAAATTCCGAAAGCATGTTTATGTGGAAAGTTTTATGCTTTCCATCAATATCGACCACATAGTCAACATCGGAAATCCGAGAGACTATTCCATACGGACCTTTCCATGCAATAAGAAGTCTATTTTCCCTACTGGGGAGTAGGACGAATGCTTTGTCACCTGGACAAAGTTGTCGTAGACATCTATTCTTGTTAGCAAACTGCCTTGCCTTCTCTTTAGCAATTTCTGATGAAGCAGTTGCTAGCTTACATGCCTCAATGATCTTTTGTCTAAGAGCAATGACATACTCATATGAGGATTGAGTTTCATCGCTAATATCATCGGCAGTGATGAGATCGTGTAATAAAGACATAGGGCCGCGTGGACGCGCGCCAAAGACAAGTTCGAAGGGGGAGAAAATCCTGTGTGTTCATTAGGGACTTCTCTATAGGCAAAGAGAGCCGCGGGTAAAACCCTGTCCCAATCAATCTTGAGATGATGATCTTCAGTTATCTTACCAAGCAAAGTCTTGAGCGTTCTATATTCAGACGCTCAACTAACCCATTAGACATAGGATGGTAGATACTACTGAGAGAGATCGTTCAATATGTAAGGTAGACATTACCTGTGACATAGTGTCAGATATGATGAGTTGAGTGCCATGGTCTGACAATATTTCTCTGGGGAACCCCAAGCGAGAAAAATATCAACCAAAGAGCATCTGCGATATCTGTAGTAGATATGCTCTTAAGAGGAATAGCCTCTGGCCAACGTGTGCACATATCGACACATGTAAGGATAAACTGATGTCCTCTGGCCGACTTGACCTTAAAAGGGCCAATAATATCTATGGCCATTTTCTGAAACGGCCGAATAGGCCGAATAGGAATGTCAGCAGCCTGGATAGGCGCAGCATGTCGTGGTCCTCTAGATTTGACCTCCTGACATACCTTGCATGATCGGCAGTAAATACGAATGTCCTTATTGACAAAAGGCCAAAAGAAAGCCGCAAGGACTCTCGACTTCGTACGGGAAAAAAACCCATATGTCCAGCACATTGCGAGTCATGAGCATGTTGTAATATTTGCACTCTCATGCTCTTGGGAACAAGAATTTGCGAATGTGCCGACGTAGTCGAATCTTGTACCATACGTACAAGTACGCCGTTTCTCATTGCAATCCAAGATTTTCTATTTGTATCCTGATTCGGATCACCTTTCTTCGCAAGAACGAAGAATTTTTTTAAAGAAGGATCTTCTTCTTGCAATTTTATGAAAGAGTCACGAGTGATTACTAAGTGACTATCTTGGCTATCAACTTCATTATCACTATTCAGTGAAGTTTCGGGTGTTTGTAGAGCTTGTGCTCTTGTAACTACTGCATTTGTAGCTTGCATGTTATTATCTTCCCAAGCAGCAATCTGCTGTGGGGTACACTCCCTAACTCCGTGAATACGACCAATAATAAGGTCCGCAATAGGATTAGGTAAGAGACAAGCATGCACATCTCCAGTAAAGAAAAGGAGTGGCAATGCGAATTACAGCAGTAGGATATTTTTCTAGAGTGCCGCCAAATGTGACACATTTAATAACCCTTCCTGTAGCACAAGATGGATCTACAAGCGATTGTCTAACACCAATAGTGGTGCATCCGGAATCGAAGAGTAGTGAGACCGGAGTATCATTAACAAGACCCTTATGTAGAATTAAAGAACCCCTCCCGTCATGCGCAACAGCAGCAGGAAGAGCGGGAAGTGGGTGACCACAACTCAAAGTAGTTATGGTACCCGGTTCGAATAAAGTACTGCATTGGGGGCATTTGTTTGCTCTCTCAAAGTCAAAAGCAGAACCAGTGGCAGCGTCAAAGTTTTTACTATCAACAACATGATTACAGGCTCCCTCAGTTTCCTGTTGTACAGCATTAGCCTGCTGATATCTCTTTTTTTTGTGTTGAGATCTACCCCGACTATTATTACCTCTGAAGTTATCAGAGTTATTATTATCTCTGCAGTTATTATTGTCTCTATTGTAATTGTTATCCTGGTTCGAATTCCAGTTTCCACGATTACTATCATGTTCACATTGATGCGAACATCTATTTGTTTGGTTCTGAGGTCTTCGGCAGGAATAACCTCTATTACCATATCCTCTTTTGAAATGCTTATAATTATTAGGGTGATAGTAACGAGTACTATCAGGTTGTCTCCAATTCTTCGAAGAAGAATCACCATGAAATTGATTTCCATGATTTTGACAGAAATTACCGCTACTCTTTCTATCAAAATTTTGTTGGAATCTACGAGCAAAGTTTTGGCCATACGGAGCTGCCGAAGCAACTGGTAAACCTTCTTTCACCTTAGAGTTACCCATGGTTATGGGTGGGTGCGCAGTTACGTATTGGCAACAGAAATCTTCCATTTCTTTTATTGTTTTAGGTTTACGTTCATGAAGGAAAGCAAGGAAAGACTCATTGACAGACGACATGACTTTGTCTCTAAGTATTAAGTCCATAAGTCCTTCATAAGTTTTTTTCCGTCTTAGATAGTTCAACCCATCGTGAGAAAGTAATGCGTATTCTTGCAATAAACTCGGAGAATTCAACTCCATTTTCAGGTAACATGTTTTTAAATTGTAGACGATAGCCGTCTTCGTTAAGCTGATATTTCTTTAACAAAGCGGCCCTGACAACCTCATAATTGTTCTTGTCAGGTTCATCCACCATATTTAATATACTTAGAGCTTTACCTGTCAGTATCCCTGATAACTGATAAACATATTTTGCTTTGTCTATGTTATGAGCTGTACATGCTTGTTCAAATCTGTCCAGATAGAACATTATGTCATCACTGGAAGGACTAAATGTTGGTAACTTAATCTTAAAAGTATCATTATTAGCCTTACCAGAAGATGAACCCTTGTTTGAATCATTACCATTACTCATGCTCGTCAATTTCAATTTTTCCAACTCTAAAGCTAAGACCTTTTCTTCATGTTCCATTTTTGCTTTCTCTTTCCTCTCATCAGACTCTCTCTGTAATCTTCTTTCCTCAGCCTGAGCCTCTTTTTGAAGTCTTTCATTTTCAGCTTCTTTTTCAAGTCTTTTATTTTCAGCCTCTTTTTCAAGTCTTTTATTTTCAGCCTCTTTTTCAAGTCTTTTATTTTCAGCCTCTTTTTGAAGTCTTTCAGCTTCTAGCTGTAGCTGGAGTTTTCTCTCCTCAGCTTCTGATTCCCTTTTTTGTTTTTCCATTTCCATTTGGAATCTTTTTTCATCCACCTGCATCTGCAGTCTCTTTTGTTCAGCTTCCATTGCTTTATCATATCGAGCAGTTGCAAATTCTTCTAACTTATCACCAGTCTTCCCAAGCAATTTACCCTGCTCAATAAAGTGCTCAAATGTAGACATGTTGTCTAACATATGAGTCCAAAACCTGAAATAATTAACTAATTTATTTCAAACCTAAGTGTAACAAGTCTTAATTAAGCACTTGTATATTCACATCACATTATATTATCCCAGTCTCTGTGGGAAACAAGTCTCCAATCAAAGAACTTGTATATGAAATATCAGCACTCAATTCTTGATCATAAGTGCACTTCTCATTCAATAGTGCACGACACTATTCATCATTCATTCATCATCAGTGTAGTAGTAACAGTGCATTAGCATAGCCCATTAACTAATTACTATAACTGTAAACAATGACTATGTAAACACATGCAGAATGTAAACATTGAAAATGTAAACAATGCAAACAATGTAAACAATAACAATGTAAACAATAACAAAGATCAGCAACAATACAAAAACGTTCGCAGAAATCAACTAAAAATAAAGCAGAAATTAATGAAATATCACAAAAAAATGTGACGATATCTGCGCTATAATTAAACAAAATACATGACACCACAGTGTATAAACAAAAATGTTGTATGAAACTAAATTATAGACAAGAGTAGGCTAACAAATACAAACAAATCAAAACAAAACAAAACTAAAGAATGCGAAATAATAACGAAAACAATATTAAAACATGTCATCACAGCTAACATAAATAGCAACAGAAGTCGCTTAGCAAATTCCAGTATCGGAAATTTGCAAACCCTACAGAAAACGCTCACAATAGACGACCTCTATGACGTGGCATAATCTAACGGAGACACCACCCAACCGAGAATAAACAAATATAAATATACCAAATCGCTGAAAATATAAACATATAAACATATAACATAAAGAATGAGATGATACACAGAAGACTCAGCAGAAGTATAAGGGCACAGTTTACATAAAAACAGGCCACTTAACTTATAGGCTTCCAATCGTAGAACAGCAGAAAAAAAACGGATGTCAATCAACGTCCTAAAGAGCGAAGCTCCAACGATGATGGCCCATCTGAACTGCTTCCACTGCTAACACGATGGTACAAGAGCTTCTGAAATACTGTGTGTTGAGTTGTTTCGGCACTTGACCTTCTAATCCAAAAGTAAGTTGATGGAAATCGGTACTTGGCCTTCTTCAGAAAACAACCCGTTTCAACCGGCACTTGACCTTCACAAAAAGACAGCACTGGAACCTTGACAGCAGCAACTTGCTTGACTTGCGTAAAAGATAACAGCAGTCCGAGTTATCCGGCAACATGTAACAACGCCGGGTACTGTCAAATTTGCATGCTTCGATAATCTTCTGCCTCAGCGCGATGACATACTCGTAAGAAGATTTTGTGTCATCGTCAATATTGTCAGCTGTTATAAGATCATGCAGCAAAGACATTGGGCCGCGCGGTCGCGCGCCAAAGACAAGTTCAAAGGGCGAAAACCCTGTATGTTCATTGGGGACCTCTCTGTACGCGAAGAGGGCCGCGGGTAAAACCCTATCCCAATCTTGAGGATGATCCTCAGTTATCTTCCCTAATAAGTTCTTAAGTGTTCTATTTAGTCGCTCGACCATCCCATTGGACATAGGATGATAGATGCTACTCAAAGATCTCTCTATCTGTAGAGTAGACATTACTTGAGACATGGTATCCGATATCAGTTGGGTGCCATGATCTGATAATATTTCTCCGGGGAATCCCAGCCGAGAAAATATAAGCCAAAGAGCATCTGCAATGTCAGCGGTAGTAATGCTCTTTAGAGGGATAGCCTCTGGCCAACGTGTGCAATGTCTACACACGTTAAGATAAACTGATGTCCTCTAGCAGATTTGATCTTGAATGGACCAATGATGTCTATCGCCATTTTCTGGAATGGACGAATAGGAATATCTGCAGCCTGAATAGGCGCAGCATGACGAGGACCTTTGGATTTGACTTCTTGACATACTTTACAGGATCGACAATAGATCCGTATGTCCTTGTTCACAAAAGGCCAAAAGAAAGCCGCAAGAACTCTTGACTTTGTACGGGAAAAACCCATGTGACCAGCACACTGAGAGTCGTGTGCATGTTGTAAGATCTTAACTCTCAAATTCTTGGGTACAAGAATCTGAGAATGACTTGACTTAGTGGAGTCTTGCACCATACGTACAAGTACGCCATTCTTCATTGTAATCCAACATTTACAATTTGAATCTTTATTCGGATCACCTTTCGTTACAAGAGTGAAGAATTTCTTAAGAGTCGGATCTTCTTCTTGTTGTTTTATAAACGAGTCACGAGAAATTACCAAGGGATCATCTTCAGGCATATTGAGAGCTTGAGCTCTAGTGACTACTGCATTAGCAGATTGCATATTTTGATTTTCCCAAACGGAAATTTGCTCCGGAGTGCATTCTTTGACTCCGTGAATGCGACCGATGATAAGATCAGCGATCGGATCCGGCAAAAGACATGCGTGTACATCTCCTGTGAAGAAAGGAGTAGCAATCCTAATGATAGCGGTAGAGTATTTCTCTATGGTGCCGCCAAATGTTACGCATTTGACTACTTTGCCTGTAGAATGAGAAGGATCTATGAGTGACTGCCTAACCCCAATAGTTGTGCATCCAGAATCAAAAAGTACTGAGACTGGATTTTCATTTACTAAACCTTTGTGTAAGACAAGAGAACCTCTCCCATCATGCGCGATTGACGCAGGAAGAGCGGGAAGAGGATGGCCACAGCTTAAAGTAGACACTGTGGTTGGCTCAAATAATGTTTTGCATTGGGGGCACTGAGATGCTCTCCCAAAATCAAAAGCGGCACATGCCATATTATTAGAGTCATCATTATCTTTATTTTGTTTATAGGCTTCGCGGGACTCTTGCTGTGCAGAGTTCGCCTGGTAATGAGCTTTATGTTTTTTGAATTGTGCTCTACCTCTGTTATTATTGCCTCTGTACTTATCATTGTTTCCACTATTATAACCCCTACTCGGGTTTGAATCATAGCTCCTTTGGTTACTATCATCATATTCATTATAATGAGTATCTCGGTAATTATGATCCTGTTGTCTCCATGAAGGAAAACTTGGATAGTTTCTAGAATGACTTCCTTTGCGAAAGTTCCTGTAATTATGACCACCCCTGAATCGAGGGCTGTCAGCTCTTCTCCAGGTATTCGAAGAAGAACCCTGAAATGATTGGTTACCTTGGTTCTGATAACTGTAATAGTTACCTTTTTTATTAAACTTATTTTGAGGTCCTTGGAATTTGTGAGAGTGATTAGGGTTGTATGGTGTTGCAGAAGCAACTGGCATACCTTCTTTAACCTTACTGTTGCTAATAGCTACGTCCGGATGTGCAGTGACGTATTGGGTACAATACTGTTCCATTTCTTTTAGAGACTTAGGTTTACGCTCATGTAAGAATTCGAGGAAAGGTTTATTTATACTTGACATAATCTTGTCTCTGAGTATCAAGTCCATAAGGGCTTCATAAGTTTTTTCTGTTTTGGATAGCTCAATCCAACGATCAAATGTAAGACGTGTCCTTGCAATGAATTCTGAGAATTCTACACCTGCCTCAGGCACCATTGTCTTAAACAACTTCCGATAACCCTCTTCAGACAACTGATACTTCTTTAATAAGGCTGCCCTAATAACATCATAGTTATCTTTGTCAGCCTCTTCAACCAAACTTAAACTAGTCAGAGAATCACCTTTCAGATTTTCTGATAACTGGTTAGCATATTGTGATTTGTCCACATTATGGGCTCGACACGAGCGTTCAAATCTATTTAGCCAGAATGTTATGTCATCACTGGAAGGGTTGAACGCTGGTACCTTGACCTTGTAAGTAAAGGGTTTACCATTACCACCAGATGCTTGATTACCATCACTTATGTTTGTTAACTTTAACTTTTCTAACTCAAATGCTAAAAGTTCTTTTTGGTGTTCATGTTCTCTTATTGCTTTTTTCTCTTGAGCTTCAGCTTGTAATTTTCTCTCTTCTGCAGCAGCTTCATCCTTTCTTTTCTCTTTTTCCATTTCCATCTGGAATCTTTTTTCATCAGTCTGTATCTGCAATTTCTTTTGTTCATACACTCTTTGTAATTTTTTTTCCTCAGCTTCTAATCTTTTCTCCTTAATCAATGCTTTTCTTTCTTCAGCAGCAGCAGCAAGTTTTCTCTCTTCTGCAGCTAATGCTTTGTCATATTGAGCAACTGCCCATTCTTCTAATTGCTGACCAGTCTTATCAAGAGCCCTGCCTTGTGTGATAAAATAATCTAATGTAGACATCTTGTCTAATAAGATCAGTAATTTGCAAAAGTAAATAAATTCACTTTCTTAGCCTTAATCAAAGACCTTGTATGATAACTTTTTAACCTGTGGAAAATAGTACTTAACTATCCCAATCACTGTGGGAAACAAGCCTTACAAAGGTCTTGTATAAATCCTTATATAATAACAGCTATAAGTTGCTGGTTCACTCTATAATATAAGTGCAGTGCACCAGAAATAGTGTTTTTATATCATCAACTGTGTACCTTTAGTAATAGCAATTAACTATCAGTTGATTCTTGTACATCAATTTATATGATCAACTATATTTAAAATAGTGTATGTCGATCAGGCACAAAACAAAACAGTTATACAGGAGAACATGAAAACATTTGCGGAGATGAAATAAATCAAATGGGAAAAACAATAAAAGATAAACCGCAAGAGGATAACAAATACAAATAACGCCACAGTATATAAATATAAATTGAGAATAGAACTGAAAGATAGAATAGGGTAGACCAACAAATTACAAACAAATCAAAACAAACTAAAGAACAGAGGAATATTACAAAAACAACAATGAGTACAGTCTTCACAGCTAACACTAATAGCAACAGCTGTCGCAGCAAATTTTCAATCAAGAAAATTGCACCTATAGAAACGCACACATCAGACCCTCTATTACGTGGGATACTCTGTTGTGTGACACCGCCCAACCAAAACAACAACCCGCTGGATACAAACAAATATCACATATAAATATTTAAACATAAATACATAAATAGTATGGCAATATGATGTAAATAGAGTGTTGCAGAAAGAATGTGTTGGAATGAAGGCTCAGTTACACTGCCTAATAGTACAGTACTGTGGTACTTTATTAAACAAATACTTCTGGTCTAATTATTTTAAATTCAACACAGAAATAGAAGCTCCATCGTTGATGTGAATGATAACAATCAATGTAGGACTTCTCAGTTCAATAACATTTTCTTTCGCAAACACTGTCAAATATTCTCCAGTCCTGATGTGTAATGTTCTATGTTTCAACCAAGCTTGCTGTGTAACACCGTCAGTTGTATGGCAAATGTCCAACGAACCAAATGTCAACAAACGCTGACCTAGTTACTGCATACTGTCGACAGGACAGGTCACGCTGACATCACTGTAGAGTTGTACTGTTGATGTATTTGTGTGTCGTAACAGACCCCAAGGAACGTCTGGTCTCAGTAGTTTACTTCTCAATATGGTCACTGTGCAGGTTGACCCAGGAAGCTGGCACACCAGTTGTTAAACTCTGTCGTAGTTGTTAACTCATACTGGCTACTAGTTGTTGAATCACGCTTTATTTGTTAAATGACGTGAATGTCCACCAGTTGATAAATGTAGATGTTGGGACTGGTGTAGTAAAGTGTAACGATTGTCAACTCATTAAACCCAGCACAGTTTTGGTCATACAGGTCATCTTGTCCTGGAACGTGATGAGGCTCCGACAAGAATGTGAGTGTAGACAATGAGTGTGTATCTGAATGTCAGTACGCGAATGGTAGAATGATTCGATAGAGTTGACAGGTTGGTAGTACATCACTCATACTCATACTGTTCGAATTCAAGAAGTACTGGAACTACGGTGGTCTTTTTATAACATTTAATGAGACGCACACTTGGACAGTACGTGTATGGTTACAGGAACAAATGTCGACATAGACAGCATAATGTTGATCACAGGAATATCATCTTAAGTTAGCATTCATGCTTGGCAAATATCATAATGGAGCATTCGTAAATAAGCATTCAGAGTTCCATCATGTAAATCATCTGGCTTTACTGACTGGGCACGTCAGTCCATAACCAATATATAGGAAGGCTCCTAGACTTAACCTCGTCTAGCGAATATCCCTTCACGTAAAGTTCAATATATATATTTTCCATAAAAATATAGGAATCCCAGACATGGGTTCTCACATGTAGCAGTGATCTCTTGGTTCATCGAGCGATAGTACAGGCATCCCTTTTTCTCACTCGATAAATACAAAGTATATGAATTTCAACATGGCTGTGCTTCTCTCGTGAGCTTCACTCACTATAGGATACAGACCAAAATTGGTCATTCGTTAAATGTCCTCATTTCTTCATAGCTTCTCTCATAGAGGTAATTGAATAATATCATACAATCTATTGCTGATACATAGGAATGTCATCTTCCTTTGAATAAATATTCTTTTCAAAAGTACCACTGTGCATCTGCTTATCGACAACGATGGCGAAGCCCAAGTTCATAATAAATTGTGGGTTTACCTTTCTATGCGAAATATAACTTTGCCATTCCTTGGCAAAAGAGAATAAACACTGGGGTAAAGTACATACAACATGTCTAAATGACTATCACTTTTCCCCATCTACTTATAGATCACTTTTTCGGCGATAGGCCGGCTACAACAAAATTCGACAGGATGACAGCCATGAATCACACCCCTTGCTAGCGATACTTCCGCTGCATAGCCTTTGACCTTTTCTAGCGACAACCAACATAGTTCGACTTAGAAATGTAAAGATATCCATATATAAGACAGACTCGTCCTACTCATACAAACACTACGTATAAATTCAGGCCATAGATATACTGAAGCAAGAACAATCTATTCCTACCCAGCCAAAGAATAAATCGCAGTAGGCCTAGAATCGTCCGCGGAGTCCGATCGAAGATGACGGAACTACTTTCAAGGGAAGTAACTCAAAAATGACTTCTCCTTAAGCACTTAAAAAGGAAATACTTTGTTTACAAAATATTTGCGAACATAATAAGTATATAAATGTATTATATTGCAAGATAGTAAAAATTGCCCTTTACAGTAATGTTTGTGTTTGTAACATACAGGTGTAATGTTTGTGTATGTAACATACAGGTGTAATGTGTGTGTTTGTAACATACAGGTGTAATGTTTGTGTATGTATCATACAGGTGTAATGTTTGTGTTTGTAACATACAGGTGTAATGTGTGTATTTGAAACATACAGGTGTAATGTTTGTGTATGTAACATACAGGTGTAATGTGTGTGTTTGTAACATACAGGTGTAATGTTTGTGTATGTAACATACAGGTGTAATGTTTGTGTTTGTAACATACAGGTGTAATGTTTGTGTTTGAAACATACAGGTGTAATGTGTGTATTTGAAACATACAGGTGTAATGTTTGTGTTTGTAACATACAGGTGTAATGTTTGTTTTTGAAACATACAGGTGTAATGTGTGTATTTGAAACATACAGTTGTAATGTTTGTGTTTGTAACATACAGGTGTAATGTTTGTGTTTGAAACATACAGGTGTAATGTGTGTATTTGAAACATACAGGTGTAATGTTTGTGTTTGTAACATACAGGTGTAATGTTTGTGTTTGTAACATACCGGTGTAATGTTTGTGTTTGTAACATACAGGTGTAATGTTTGTGTTTGTAACATACCGGTGTAATGTTTGTGTTTGTAACATACAGGTGTAATGTGTGTTTGTAACATACCGGTGTAAGGTTTGTGTTTGTAACATACAGGTGTAATGTTTGTGTTTGTAACATACAGGTGTAATGTTTGTGTTTGTAACAGTTGTATTTCTTCAACATCATCATTTTCCTCGTCACACCTTATGGGGGCATAGAGCCACCACACTAGTTGATCCCTTGCAGGAAGGCTGCACCAACCATCCAGGTGCTCTTGCCATGGTGGTTTCTGAAGCCCTGTGTTTTACGTGCTGATGTTGCCAGCCTCATACACGACATCATTTTGCCAGCCTCATACACGACATCATGTTGCCAGCCTCATACACGACATCATATTAGTAGCCTTGCACGAGTTACTTGAGGAAACAGTAGGCCCATTCTTCCTTTGTCTCATCAGAGATCCCTGACAACCTCTTGTAACAGTAGCTGTTAAGTTAACATTAAGTTAGAAGTAGCTGTTAAGTTAACATTAAGTTAGAAGTAGCTGTTAAGTTAACATTAAGTTAGAAGTAGCTGTTAAGTTAACATTAAGTTAGACTGACTTAACCAGTGTTGCCACGCTTAATTGTGAAACAAACAAACCCTAGATGGTGCATTAAAAAACACCTACATTTTTAATTGAGCTACTTTTGGGCGAATTGGGCTACTTTAGGGAGTTTGGGGTTATTTTCAGGCTACTTTGGGCGATAACTAGGGAACGTTCTTCACCAATGAAGGAAAATTAAACCTAGACGGAACCAAAAAAAAAAAATAGGTCTATGGGAATTTACCTATGAGTGGCAACGCTGGACTTAACGTAATTCAACTTTACCTGAATGGCAGGCCCTGGCATCATTCGGTTGGCGACTTTAATACCACGTTGTACGCCGTCAGCAGACACGCAGTGTGGCAGGAGACAATGGGATCGGTTGAAAGGGCAGTCGAAACAGGCTTTTGAAAGGACGTAGTAATTCTCAATCAAAAAGTCGTATTTGCATGTCATAGGTAGGTCATTGTCCTCACACTGACGGTTGCATGGGTGGTTCTTGTAATCTAATATTTAGATATTGTAAACAAAGTTGTTAGTATTTAGTCCAAACTTGTTAGTATTTAGTCCAAACTTGTTAGTATTTAGTCCAAACTTGTTAGTATTTAGTCCAAACTTGTTAGTATTTAGTCCAAACTTGTTAGTATTTAGTCCGAACTTGTTAGTATTTAGTCCAAACTTGTTAGTATTTAGTCCAAACATGTTAGTATTTAGTCCAAACTTGTTAGTATTTAGTCCAAACTTGTTAGTATTTGTAGTGAAATTGACAGAGATACAACGGTAAAATACTCCAAAGATAACATTTAAGGATAAAAAACATAATGCGTAGGCTGCTGATGTACATGATCGCCTAGACCGCGGGTCATCACCCTCCATAAATTTGACTTGCTAGACAGGAGGGGAACGGAGGATCAAAAAGGAAAAAATATGACTGGAAAGATTGCGTAGCAAGGCTAGAAAGGCTAAGGAGACGGGGGGGGGGGGGGGGGGGGGGGGGGACGGAGAAAAGTCACGTTTCCCAAGTTGGCATAAAAAGTAAAAAATTCACAGTCCCCCAAATATGTTACGACCCCCAAATTGACACGAGGTACGGAATGGACGCTTTTGCGATACTAAGATTTTGATTTGAATTGAGCGGCAGAACGCGGATGGTAGGAAAATTACAAAAATTTAAAAAGTAATTTTTCTTAATATTAATGTTAGGAATAAAAAAATTAGCTGGCCGGATGGCCTATTCTGAGCAATGAAATAATATGATCTTAATTTTACAAACGGATAGATAATATTGAAGATAATGACAAAAGACAGTGTAGTTCACATCATCGACAGACTGAATTGAATCTAAAAAGTGTGGTTATTCGCACACAAAAACACGACCTTGGGAACAGGTGTTCAAAGTTACTTATTATGGAGGAGAGGGTTTTTGAGCGGTAGCTGTGTCTAAATATAACTTTTTTACGACAAAATTTTAAGGGGAGAGAAAGGTTGCTTCAAAAATCAAGCACATTTTTTTTAGAAACACAAGTAGAGACGGACAGACTAACAGATAACCATCCATACTTGACTGAAGCATGACTGAAATGACTTTAGTGTAGAAATTTGAAATTAAAAATAAACCTCGGCAGTGATTGGCCACAGACAATCATATCATTAGCGCTCAGACGCGAAAGTGGGGTCATTCTTCAATAATTGTTCAGTGTTAGACACAGATTTTAAAGTGTGGTGTTTTCCCATATGAAAGACAGTGAATAAATTTAGGGACGCCATACTATAGCCAGCAGCTCAGCTGAGTTTTGCTAGCAATTCTGTGTTATGTATTCATAATCTGGTAAGATTGAAATTATTTCTTTATATATATTTTGAATATTGTTTCATGTTCGAGTGATTTGATACTGCCATATCATAATCTAGCCTTACAAACAAGTAGGGATGTTGCTCTAGACCCCCCGCCCAAGTCAGGGTCTAGGGACCAACAAGGTACATAAACTACAGCAAGGATTATGCAAGATATATCAAGCGTTGAAACAGATTACCTATCTTCTTTTAGGGCCGACAACTAATAAATATTTTTCAGAATCTATAGTCTGGGAGGATCTATCTGATGTAAACCCACCATGGTAACTGTGCTGTTTGGTCAGAGAGATCTGACCTGTCTGTATGATGTGGTTGTTGTGTCAGTGTGGTGTCCAGACGTGGGTATAGAATAGATTTTGACACATAGCCCATACTTTGATTGCAGAGCTGTGAGTTTCTATCGACAACAAAGCAGAGTCTATTCGGTGGGTGACTTTACTCGAGTGTATCTGTGCAGTTCTTGTGACAGAGACCACCATTATTGCCCGCCAGCACGGAGAGGTGGGACCGCAAGTTTTCAGCACCAGAGCTACAAAAGATGAGTGAGCCTCTGGTCTGCTGGACATTCACCAACTATTGGTAGTGACTAATATCCCCATAAAAATTCCCACCTTTTTCTGGACACTGTGTAGTCAATATAGACAGGTGTGATGAGGCCACCCCAACAGCACAAACAGTAACTATCCTCCCAAAGAGATGACTACTCGAACATTTTAATAAAACTAACTAGTCTAGTACTTAAATATGTACACTCTTGAATTTATTATGTAACATTCCATGCATACTTTTCATAAATTTTAAATCCTTCTTTTAAAACAAGTTCTGGTCACATAAAACTTGATCCAGAACCAATAAATGTAATATAATTATATCAAAAATTTTATACACGTGAGTTAGTTCAGTGTATTTTAACACTTGTTAATCTTATTAGTCTTCTTAAATATCTGTGGGTGTATTTATAACTAACACACCACATTACACATCATTACCCTAGACACTTTACGTAGCCACATTCATTAAGAAAAAAAAAAATTAAGTGTGAGGTCGTAGTGGTAGCAAGAAAGGCCTTCTGACAATTCTCAACTACATTTTATCTCAGGAGCCTTCACAGCTGGCCTCATACAATGTACATGTAGTAATAACACCATCATACAATACCATCAACACCACTACATAAATTGGGGTCTTGTCCAGGGATAATTAGCCATATTAATATTAAGATCTCCTGGTGGGAGAAATAAAAGTAGGGAAATAAATTGTAAAATTTCCTTTAAAATTAAAAGTGTCCCTGCAGATAAAAGTTGGTGAATCTTCACAGCCAGTAATAATTAAGTAGTTAACTGGTTAGTTAGATAATAGTCATAAGAATTACTTAGTGTATTTACTGGTTAGAGATTTAGCTTGTATATTATTATATTGTCTGAAAAGTATGGCTGAGCTAGCAAAGTTCCGATCAGCTGCTGTGCTCACGGCGAAGGAGATGGGAATGGATGGTCAAATTTTAATTCAATACGTAACGGCTGAATGTGATAAATATATTGAACGGGAAGAAAGGAGGTTAGCTGAAGTGAAGTGTTTAGAGGCTGATAGAGACATTAAGCGGCTGCAGATTGAGGCAGAAGAAAAACGACAGCAAAGGGAGGCAGAAGATAAAAAGGCCGAAAGGGAGGCAGAAGATAAAAAGGCCGAAAGGGGCAGAGGAAAAAAGGTTGACTGCCGAAAGGGAGGCTGAAGATAGAAGGTTGCAGAGGGAGCACGAATTACGACTAAGGGAGCTGGAATTACAAGGCCCGGCCCCTGAAAATGGTGCCAGCCCTTTTGCCTCAGATGCTACGCCCAGTATGGGAGCCTCAAACTCAGCTATGGGGTTTCATTTAGACCATTTTGTTGAGAAAGACGATGACATAGAGGGGTACCTGGGACGTTTTGAGTTATTAGCTACTACATATGGGTTAGAGAGAGAGAGGTGGAGTTTAAAGCTATCACAGGGATTGAGGGGTGCTTCTTATGAAGTATTTGCCAAAATGAACAGGGAAGACCAAGACAATTATGACATGTTAAAGCAGGCTTTGTTATTAAGGTACGAGAAGAATGGTGAATTTTATCGTAAGAGATTTAGAAATGCCAAACTGTTGTCTGGGGAGACATACCACCAATTCTCTGCCAGACTAGAAACCTATTTGGAGAAATGGACGGCTCTGGGGAAGACCCAAGATCTTAAAGAAATGATCATGATTGAGCAATTGAGAGAGTCCATGGCTCCAGACATGAGAAAATTTCTCATGGAACAAGGTGCAGAGAAGTTGGGGGAAATTTTAAATGTTGCTGAGAGGTATCAGGCAGCTCAGGCAGAGGTAAGTGGTGCTAAGAAGAAGCACATAGACAATTTTAAAGCTCCACAGCAATTTAATAAATTTGATAATAGAGAGCAGGGAAATAAGGGTAGGACAAACTTTGAGCGGCCAAGAAATGACTATCGCGACAGAAACTCACAGTTCAATGACCAAAAGTTCAATGAAAGAAAACCGTTGAACCAAGGAAAAAGATGGTGCAAATGGTGCAAGAAGGATAACCATAACACCGAATTTTGTAGAAGGAAACCTTCAAACATTGCTGCAATGAAGTCGGGGACGCAAAGATTAAAGGTTAATCCTAAGGGACAACAGGAACCTTATCACCCCCCAGTTTGTGAGGATGTTATTTGTAATGGGGTCACCATAAGGTGCCTTTATGATACAGGTTTGGATTATGATTCAGTTGTGAAGTCTAGCCTAGTGGACCCAAGTCAGTATACCACAGAAACAGTGGAAATACAAGGGGCGACTAAGGACATACCACTCATGACACTTCCCATCGCAAGGATAACGGTGAAAACTCGCTATGTGGAAGGAGAAATCAGAGCAGCAGTGATAGATGAACCAATCTACCCTCTGATATTGGGGTGTAGATACGTCTTCTTGGGGAATCCCGAGAAACCTGTGATCATGGCGACAGTGCAGACCAGGTCACAGAAGAAGGAGGAAGAAGGTGAACCTATAAATGCTCATCCAGAGGAGATGAGGAAGGCGCAGGCTGAGGATAGGACACTCAAGCCCTGTTTTAAAAAATTGCCCAAATGCCACACACCTCCGAGCAAGGGGGAATATTTCATGAAGAATAGATTATTATACAGGAAGACAGGAACTAGATCCACTGGTCACGGACAGTTAGTTCTTCCCAAGAGATATAGGGCAAAATTTGATAAGGAGCTTACATGTTGGAAAAGATGGTGACCATGAGAAAGTCGGTACCATCTGCCAAAAGATTGCTCTAAAATACTATTGGCCCGACGTAAATGTCGATGTTGAAAACTTTGTAGAAGCATGTGGCGTATTTCATGAGGGAACACCCACAAAGGGAAAATATGTGCAGGACCTAGAACCGCCACGGGGCAACTTTAGGCCTGAAAGGAAAACTAATTATACACGGGTAGACAAAGTGGAATGGGAGCCCCCTTTTCACACCCAGTCTTCACTTGAATGGATTAACATGGCCGCTATGCGAAGAGTACAAAGAAGAAATTTAACCCAGGATAGGATGACAATCCCTCGGTCAGACTTATATAAACTGGAGGAACAGACAAGAGAGCGAAGATCTCTCATAAACAATCTTAAGTGGGGAGACAAACCCCAGAGAAAAATTGGTAGTGGTCGATTTGTGAGTGATGATTCTAGGAAGAAAAGTCCTCATTATAAAGCTTCTAATGGACGGGACCAGATGAGTTCCATGAAAAATAAGTATGATAAATTAAAGATCCAGATGTAACTTTATTAAGGACCTGGACAGATGAGAAGGCGGAAGAGACTGTTACCTCATCGTATCAATACGTGAACGAACTGACCACTCGTTTGAAAGCTGGATGGAAACTGGCAATGATAATTTGAAACAAGCCAGGAAGAAACATGCAGCATATTTTAATAGGAAGGCAAAGGACAGGGAACTGGCAGTCGGAGAGAAGGTGCTGCTTCTACTACCGGGAAGCCAGAATAAATTACAAATTGGTTGGCAAGGTCCATATACGGTTCTAGAGAAGGTGTCTAGAACAAACTATAAAATTGACAAAAAGGGGAAGGAAAAAGTTTATCATGTAAACCTGCTAAAGAAGTATCTGGACAGACCACTCCAGGAAAGCACCCCCCTTATTGACCTTAGCTATTGCAACCCAGATGCAAAAGGAACCACTCACCTCACATGAATACCCATTACATCCTTGTGAAACCGCAGCACAGGTAAAAGTCAGTAAGCACCTGACTAAAAATCAGAGGGAGAGAGTTCAACAGGTTCTGGAGGAACATACAGATGTATTAACAGATAAACCAGGCCATACAAATTTGCTACAGTATGACATGAAACTGGTAGACTCAAACCCAATCTGTATGAGAGCCTATTCTATTCCGTTCGCGAAGGAGAAGGCATTGAAGGAAGAAATAGAGTATTTGTTGAAGGAGGGGATTATTTCGCACAGTGAATCATCTTTTAGTTCTAGTGTCGTTTTGTTGAGAAAACCGTCTGGGGAACACAGACTGTGCATAGATTACAGGAAACTGAATGCTGTCACAGAAGGACAAGTGGATCCATTACCAGACACAAAACAGCTATTTGCCAGACTGAACAAGGCAAAATACTTTTCAAAGGTGGATCTTAGTAAAGGCTATTACCAGATCCCAGTGAAGCCTGAAGTGAGACCTTATTTGGCTTTTAGCACTTCGGATGGACATTATGAATTCAATATGCTACCATTCGGACTGAAAAATGCTCCGAGTGTGTTTTCAAGGATGATGCGAAAATTGTTGGACCCCCTGAATAACCCATGTATCACAAATTTCATGGATGATATTCTCGTCGCCACAGAGACATTTGAAGAACACATTGAAGCTCTGGAGATGTTGTTTGATAGACTTCGGGAGGCGAACTTAACTGCTAGGCCAACAAAATGTTGTATTGGATGCAAAGAGTTGGAATTCTTGGGGCACACTGTATATCAGGGTAATATGACCCCTGATCCTAAGAACTTGGAAAAACTGCAGAGAGCACCTAGGCCGCAAACAAAGAAGGACGTGCGATCATTCGTGTCGTTATGCGGATTTTATCAGAAATACATCAAGAATTTTAACGCTATTTGTGCTCCTCTGACTGATCTGACTCGCAAGGGACTTCCAGATAAAATTATTTGGACTGCACAATGTGAACTAGCGTTCCAAGAGTTAAAAGAAAAACTCACTAGCAAGCCTATTCTCAAACTGCCTGATTTGACACAGGACTTTGTCTTAAGAACCGATGCAAGTAATGTAGGACTAGGAGGGGCTTTGTTGCAAAGATCATCTTCACCTGATGGGGAACTTAAACCAGTCGCTTATGCAAGCCGCAAATTGAATAAGGCGGAACAAGGATACTCCACAAGCGAAAAAGAATGTTTAGCATTAATCTGGGCAATAAAAAAGTTTCAAATCTATCTGTATGGTAGGACTTTTGTGGTGGAGACGGATCATCAGCCTCTCGTGTTCTTGTCTCAGGCTAAGCATGAAAACGCAAGATTGCTGAGGTGGTCTTTATTGCTTCAACCGTATCAGTTCAGTATCCAATATATCCCAGGCAAATTGAATGTCGGTGCAGATTTCCTCAGTCGGCACCCCTGTGATCAAAATTAGAGTAGTGGCAGACGTGAGGAGTAATTTTACCTATGTGTATCGCTGGTTTTGGAACTTGCCATAGGCATGTTTTCAAGTGGGGAGATGTGTAGTGAAATTGACAGAGATACAACGGTAAAATACTCCAAAGATAACATTTAAGGATAAAAAACATAATGCGTAGGCTGCTGATGTACATGATCGCCTAGACCGCGGGTCATCACCCTCCATAAATTTGACTTGCTAGACAGGAGGGGAACGGAGGATCAAAAAGGAAAAAATATGACTGGAAAGATTGCGTAGCAAGGCTAAGGAGACGCAATTGGGGGGGGGGGGGGACGGGGGAAACGAAAAAAAAACCCGTCCCCCAAATTGACCCGGGGTACGGAAGGGACCCTTTTGGGATACGCAGATTTTTTTTTGAATTGAGCGGCAAAACGCGGATGTAGGAAAATTACAAAAATTTAAAAAGTAATTTTTCTTAATATTAATGTTAGGAATATAAAAATTAGCTGGCCGGATGGCCTATTCTGAGCAGTGAACTAATATGTTCTTAAATTTACAAACGGATAGATAATATTGAAGATAATGACAAAAGACAGTGTAGTTTACATCATCGACAGACTGCCTTGAATAAAAAGTGTCGTTATTTGCACACAAAAACACGACCTTGGGAACAGGTGTTCAAAGTTACTTATTATGGAGGAGAGGGTTTTTGAGCGGTAGCTGTGTCTAAATATAACTTTTTACGACAAAATTTTAAGGGGAGAGAAAGGTTGCTTCAAAAATCAAGCACATTTTTTTTTAGAAACACAAGTAGAGACGGACAGACTAACAGATAACCATCCATACTTGACTGAAGCATGACTGAAATGACTTTAGTGTAGAAATTTGAAATTAAAAATAAACCTCGGCAGTGATTGGCCACAGACAATCATATCATTAGCGCTCAGAGCGAATTTGGGGTCATTCTTCAATAATTGTTCAGTGTTAGACACAGATTTTAAAGTGTGGTGTTTTCCCATATGAAAGACAGTGAATAAATTTAGGGACGCCATACTATAGCCAGCAGCTCAGCTGAGTTTTGCTAGCAATTCTGTGTTATGTATTCATAATCTGGTAAGATTGAAATTATTTCTTTATATATTTTGAATATTGTTTCATGTTCGAGTGATTTGATACTGCCATATCAAAATCTAGCCTTACAAACAAGTAGGGAGTTGCTCTAGACCCCCCGCCCAAGTCAGGGTCTAGGGACCAACAAGGTACATAAACTACAGCAAGGATTATGCAAGATATATCAAGCGTTGAAACAGATTACCTATCTTCTTTTAGGGCCGACAACTAATAAATATTTTTCAGAATCTATAGTCTGGGAGGATCTATCTGATGTAAACCCACCATGGTAACTGTGCTGTTTGGTCAGAGAGATCTGACCTGTCTGTATGATGTGGTTGTTGTGTCAGTGTGGTGTCCAGACGTGGGTATAGAATAGATTTTGACACATAGCCCATACTTTGATTGCAGAGCTGTGAGTTTCTATCGACAACAAAGCAGAGTCTATTCGGTGGGTGACTTTACTCGAGTGTATCTGTGCAGTTCTTGTGACAGAGACCACCATTATTGCCCGCCAGCACGGAGAGGTGGGACCGCAAGTTTTCAGCACCAGAGCTACAAAAAGATGAGTGAGCCTCTGGTCTGCTGGACATTCACCAACTATTGGTAGTGACTAATATCCCCATAAAAATTCCCACCTTTTTCTGGACACTGTGTAGTCAATATAGACAGGTGTGATGAGGCCACCCCAACAGCACAAACAGTAACTATCCTCCCAAAGAGATGACTACTCGAACATTTTAATAAAACTAACTA
The DNA here is from genome assembly GCA_024509875.1 of Oreohelix idahoensis. NCBI lineage: Eukaryota > Metazoa > Mollusca > Gastropoda > Stylommatophora > Oreohelicidae > Oreohelix > Oreohelix idahoensis. The sequence goes on from JAMPIV010010639.1 coordinate 121,863, forward strand.
GTCTAGTACTTAAATATGTACACTCTTGAATTTATTATGTAACATTCCATGCATACTTTTCATAAATTTTAAATCCTTCTTTTAAAACAAGTTCTGGTCAAAATAAAACTTGATCCAGAACAAATAAATGTAATATAATTATATCAAAAATTTTATACACGTGAGTTAGTTCAGTGTATTTTAACACTTGTTAATCTTATTAGTCTTCTTAAATATCTGTGGGTGTATTTATAACTAACACACCACATTACACATCATTACCCTAGACACTTTACGTAGCCACATTCATTAAGAAAAAAAAAAATTAAGTGTGAGGTCGTAGTGGTAGCAAGAAAGGCCTTCTGACAATTCTCAACTACATTTTATCTCAGGAGCCTTCACAGCTGGCCTCATACAATGTACATGTAGTAATAACACCATCATAGTTTTGTTTTATTATCACAATTCTAAACGCCAATTCTCACTGTAAGTCAACGATAGAGACAATACGGATAAATTCCCAAAGCAAATGTCTGCTCTTAGATCTATGTCGGTGGGTATGATGCCTTGATGGCGCGGGTAGTGTGGTTTTTGTCAATGTGGATCCCTCCCATTGTTTTACCCTAGGCATAGTAATTTTTAAAAAAAAATCACAATTGACAATGACAATGAATACCATAATTTTAACCGAAGATTGCGTTGAACATGGAATATTCTCCAGAGATGATGGATGAGCGGAGACAAATTAAGTTCATCTGGCGATATTCTGTTCTCCTTCCATTTCTTTAAAAAAAAAAGCCTCTTGGTCTAATTATTAGTATAACCTCTAACACCCAAGGACCATACTCTTACACATATATACATGCATATATCTATTTTACATACATTAATCTGTTATAAACGTGCATACCTACTTATAAACAAATATTCCGACGTACTAGAGCATTGCTTTACAGACATCACAATCTTAAATCTTCATAGAATACATGTAAGTACACCGATATGATATTTACAACACGTCATACCATACTGGCAAAAAGGTACAGACTTTCATTAATGCGTGCTTGTGTAGAATTGAAGTGACATGAAAGACCACTAAAGTGGAACTGATGACAAGACCACTAAAGTGGAACTGATGACAAGACCACTAAAGTGGAACTGATGACAAGACCACTAAAGTGGAACTGATGACAAGACCACTAAAGTGGAACTGATGACAAGACCACTAAAGTGGAACTGATGACAAGACCACTAAAGTGGAACTGATGACAAGAACGAGACAATTGACAATGGAATAAGACATAAGAAGTGGACGATGGATATGACACACATTGTGGAAACCTGTCGAAAACGTTACAAGGCAGTCCTTGTTCCAGAATGTCTATGGTACGACAGACAGAGGTAGATTAAAAACACGCGCTTGGAGAAGTACACTGGGGATAGAAATGAACATCATGAGGATGTCATGGAAAGGCCTTGAGCTGATGGCACGTGACAGTAGCACGTGCACTTTCCTTGTATTTGTTGAAGGCCTTTGCTCCAGGGGGTGGGGACTGAAGGGTATTGATTGATTGATATATACTTGACTGAAGGGTATTGATTGATTGATATATACTTGACTGAAGGGTATTGATTGATTGATATATACTTGACTGAAGGGTATTGATTGATTGATATATACTTGACTGAAGGGTATTGATTGATTGATATATACTTGACTGAAGGGTATTGATTGATTGATATATACTTGACTGAAGGGTATTGATTGATTGATATATACTTGACTGAAGAATTATTAAAACCTACAACAGTGTAGAATATTCTTCTTCTTCTTTTGTTTTTGGCCGCTGACTGGCAAAGCAATCAGTGACCATAACTCATGGTGGCGTTTTGTAGAGCAGCAACAACCCGTCTCCACTTTTCTCGGTTGGCGGCCATTCTTCGTGTGATGCACCAACTGTAGTTCATGCTTTTTATCTCTGCTTCCCAAGTTCTCCGTCAAGTTTTTATTTTTGGTCGGCCTCTCTTTCTCCTCCATTCTGGGATCCATAGCATGGCTTGTCTGGTGATGGTCTCAGGGCCTCGTCTGAGGATGTGGCCAAACAAATTCCAGCGTCTATCCGCTACAATGGTGCGCATATCATCTGAATGGCTCAAGTTAACAGTTCTTGGCTGGTGACGGTATTCGACCATAAAATTCGAAGAATTTACACATGACATAAATAATCATAATAATAATAATAATAGCCCCTTCAGTCATAACTGACTATGGGAATGCGCCCCTGAGGTGGCAGCCCTCAGCTGCTTATTTTCCTGGTGCTCCTTTCGACGTTTTCTCCTCACCTCTGCTTCTTGTGTGAGCCTCTCTTCGCCCAATCTGAGGTGGTGCCGTAAATAACATCGCCACTTAGTGCGATCGGCAGCTTCATCCTCCCATGTTGCTGGATCCATGTCCAGTGCCCTCATATCTCTCTTGCACACATCTTTGAACCTCAGCTGTGGCCGCCCAACTGTTCTCTTGCCATCTGCTAATTGTCCGTAGAAGATATCTTTTGGGATGCGACCATCTTCCATGCGGCGAACATGGCCAAACCAGCGAAGTCTGCGCTGTCTAAGCAGCGTATACATACTTTGAAGGCCAGCACGTGACAACACCTCGACATTTGTCACTTTATCTTTCCACGAGATGCCGAGGATGCGGCGTAGACACCGCAAATGGAAGGTATTGAGCCTTCTTTCTTGCTTAGCATAGGTCGTCCAGGTCTCGCTGCCATATAGGAGTGTGCTGGTGACGCAGGCATTATATACCGCAGCTTTGGTCTTCATTGTGAGTTTAGAGTTTCCCCAAACACGCGATGTGAGGCGGGCAAAGGTAGCTGCAGCTTTGCCAATGCGGCTGTCGATTTCTGTATCCAGTGAGAGTTTGTCATTGATGGTAGACCCTAGGTATGTGAAGTGGTGCACCACTATAATCAATGCATTCAAATACACATACATACATACATTGACAGTGCACGTTTCTAATACCTCGTACAACATAATCCCAGATTTCTTGACAAAAAACTGGCAATAGGAAGCTGCCAGAGACAAGTATCAGTAGCACTCTCGCGCTGAAACTCCACGTGACTCGAGCCATAGTAAAACCTTTGATCTTCTGTAGATAGTCACATTAATGGATACATGTTAATAAACTAAACATGGTGAATATTTATTGAATGAAACTGTACGTTGCCCTAGCCATACTAAAACCTTCGACCTTCTGTAAATAGTCATATGAAACTCTAAAACACAAAGTAATCACCAAATCACAAGGTGTTTTATGTTTAGACATGGGCCCTAAGAAGCCCGGTGTAGTTCTCGAGCGGGGGGGGAGGGAGCTCAAAGAAAGAATAAGCTTACTGCCTCCTGAAGCATGTCGTACAAGCAGGGCCGGATTAAGCTAGTACGGGGCCTGTAGCATATGTTAAGAAAGGGGCCCTTTATTTTTAAAAGAAACCAATAAAACAACACAAATATATTTGAACACATACATTTTTAATTTTGCATAGTAATTATCATTATCAAAAGTAACAACACAGTCAACATTATTGTTTAAATATTAATGTTTCTACATTTAGCATGAGCAAATTTGTTGATGATATAGGATGTATCAATTTCACGCAGAAGTTTATGTTCAATGCTCATTAGTGTGAGATTGTTCAATCTCTTTTGACCCATGGTGCTCCTTAGTTCATTTTTAATAAGTTTCAGTTTTGAAAATGATCGTTCTCCACTGCAGTTGGTTACCATTGTTGAGGATTGTTTCATGCTTTCAGGCATTTGGATTTGTCGACGATCCGAATGACTGTATCATGGAACACCTCAAACGAATAGAGATATATCTCATCGTCCGACGTCGATGATTGTTGCATGTGTGCAGGCATTTGAGTTTGGCCAACTCGAATTGCTGCACCGTGGAACATCGCAATTGAATATATATTAACGACATAGTATGCATATATCTATGCATGACGCGTTTGTCTTGGTAACGTCATTCGACTTGTGGGTTTTGACCCGAACGGCAGCGTGTTTCAGAAATGTGGCCATTGCCACTTGGATTGTGTGGTATAACCACTTAAAAGTGTGTGGCGTCGTCCACTTATTAGTTGTGTGGCTGGGAAGCCAATTGAGCAGTGTATTTTGTGAATCAAACGTAAGTCGTCTTGTTACTAACGCAGTTTACATAATTATGGCAGATTAGCCTGGCGTGGTATGCCAAAGGCACATTATGGTACTAGCAATAGTGTAAGACTAGTATAGATGAACATTATATAGCTAGCGGCAAGCGTAAGCCTAGTGTATGGATATTAGACGACTAGCAGTAGACGTAAGCCTAGCGTAAGAAGTGTATTGCAAAACTAGCAGGATAATTAAGTCTAGTGCAAAAGGCTATTGTGAAACTAGCGACGGGAGTAAGTCTAGTTAGCTTCTGAATTTATGCCAAAGGACATTGGCCGTTAAAAGGAACTGACCGCTAACCATAACTCTAAATAAAGATTTATGAACATGTGTTAATGAAATAACGAGAACTCTTGCAGAACGTACATAAATGTGATGTGACTTTTGTTCCCATGTAGTTGATGTCTGCTCATGGAATGAAATTATTAATTAAACATTTTGAGTCGTCAAAATCACGGTCTTATCAACTGACGTATTCGGAGTTGAGTTAAATGCTGTTTATATTCAACTAATCATGACCAGTGATAATTAATGTCTTCACACGCTGCATCTCACACTGCTAATATAATCAATAAGACAAGAGACTAATACAGGTCAGTCAATGGTCGAATATTTAATATGAAACATGTTCAGCAGATAATGCATCACACGGGTTAAAGCAGACAATATCGATACCAACGAACAGTATTACGGAATCATATAAAAGTGATATGTGAACCCGAAGGACTTCGACTCTAGAAACAGAATACGCATATAACAACTTGGTCATCCTCAAATACTAGAAGTCGGGCCGCGTACCCTTAACATACTGGTGTCATAAATAGAAGCCCCACAACAACCGAAGTTCTAAAAGAAGTCCTTAACAGACTGGTGTCAGAAAGTGTCTGGATTTCGTGAATACTGGATCCCCCCTTCAAGTATCGAAGAAAGTTAAATTGATGATGAACGTTTTAAAGGCAAAATCATTCATTCAAGCCAAACTGGCAACTGAAATGCGCATGTCAGTAAGTGACGTCACTATATTGATGCCGTCACCGCTAGCAGACAACATTGCCTGAGAGAATACTATTTTCTTCCACCACAAGAGACTGATCCATACAGATAGAACGGTAATCTTCCACTCGAGAACCTGAACCAGTGGAGAATGTATTTCTTCATCAAAACCATCTGAGGCTGCGACGCGGATCGATTGAAGAAGCTACGTTCGAAGACCGGAGCAAGACTTTCAAACAGTTCCTATACTACGAAGGTCAAGGTCTACCATCTTTGGACTTCAGCTGTTCAACACTTGCGTAGAGATAGGAGTACATTTACATACACTCATGTATTCTTCAGAGGGACAGCTAAACAGATAAGTTCTTGATTTTTACTTAGGCGCTTGAACATTATCATACTGTCCTTGCATTAGCTTTGGTCTACAGTTCATCATCACTTTGCTTACTTTTCTACTCATCATCTGTGTTTCCCCCATTCATGTTTATCCGTATATTTGTATATTCGTCGTGTTTAATATTGACTGGAATTTCCCCAGGAAAACTTCAGTGAATGTTAACTTCTATTAGATTTGCATGCTTATATTCGCTGACTGAGGATCTGACTGATTATATTTTTTCTTTTGAGTCAGGATATAAATGTTTCTTCAGTTCGCAATATAACCATATTTTGTGTACTTAGCAGTTTCTTCATGTAAATTACGTTATCTTTATTTACATAACATCATTTCAGTATTGTTGACAATTGTTGTCGTGTGTGATCTAAAACTTCTTTGTCTACACGTTCTTTTAAGACGACCTGTCTTGTTATTTTTTTTAGTGATGTAAATTCTTTTCTTTCTTTTACTGATTACTTTGTATAAGTCTCCCTTATTTACTTTATAAGTGTAAATTGTTGTCGCATAACTGAGAAATCATTTCATTGTAACTCATTTGATTGTTTTCACTGTCTTTGTCACATGTCTTGGAACTTGTTTGTTATTGATTAATATATTTATGTACATATTATAGTGAGTTCTATATCCTGGTGTATATTATAGATTATTGAAGGTACTCAGAAACCTAATATCATGTCTACACTACAGGAATTCATTGATATTGGAAAAAGTTATGGGAAATCAGGAGCAGAACTACAAAGTTTTGCAGATACGAAATATGATGAATATTTATCGCGTCTGGAAAGAATTGAACAGCGCGAAGCGACTAAACGAGCTGAGGAGCTTAGGAAGTTTGAATTAACCCAAGAGAGGGAACTGAAAGAAAAAGAGATAGCTCAAAAAGAAAAAGAAATATCCATGAAATTGGAATTAGAACGAATGACTATAGCTCAACAAGAAAAAGACAGAGAATTTGAGAAAGATAAATTAGCTCAACAAGAGAAAGAAAGAGAACTAGAAAAGGAGAGAATAGCACAACGAGATAAAGAAATGGAATTAAGAAAAATGGAACTGATGCAACTAGACCAAGCCCATAGAAATGCCATGGAAATTGAAGCTTTAAAACTTCATGCAGAAAAAGAAAAAGCTTTAGAATTAGCTAAAGTACAGTCTGAACAGACTAAGACTGCGGCTGGTACAAATATTTTCCATCCGAAACTAAAAATGCCACATTTTGATCAAACTCGCGATTGCATTGACTCTTTTTTAATCTAGATTCATCATCAAGGTCACAGCTCTGAACATACCCAAGGAAAGATGGAGCAGTCTTTTACTTGATTTTTTGACTGGTGACTCACTTAAAAGTTTCATGAGTCTTGACGAAAAGAGTAGAAACGATTTCGAAGTCGTAAAAGAGGTATTACTAAGACGTTTCAAGTTAACTGAGTCTGGATTCAGAGATCATTTCCATGCGGCTAAGCCAAGTAAGGATGCAGATTTTGGCGAATTCATTGCATCTATTAAACATTTTTTTAGCAGATGGATTGATCTATCTGGTATTAATAAAACTTATGAAGGTGTTATAGATCTCATGCTGCGAGATAAAGTTTTATCCGCATGCAGTACTGAATTAGAAGCATTTTTACAGGAAAGACATCCTAATTCTATCGATGAGTATGAAAAACTCGGAAGACAATATCAAACCGCACATCAGAATAAAGATCTTCATAGATCGTCTTTTCGAGATCCTATGCCTGTGTGCGCGGCACACCATGATCACAGACCTCGATCGAAGAGCTTTGATGGACGTTGTCGTTCAGATTATTATCAATCCGACAGAGGTTTTTATAACTTCCGTCGTCATCGCTCTCCTTCGAATTCATATCGACGAGGTTATAGAGGATATTCACCTCATGATCGTGGGTATCACAGAGGCAGGGATTATGATGATTCACATCAGAAAGGATACTATAAACAGAGATCATCTCATGGTAGAGATGCCAGGAAGGATGACTCTACTGATTTTTATTATAGCAATAAAAAGTCAGTCAATAATAACAAAGGTAATGCCAGATCTCCGTCGAGAGACAAAAGTAAACATAGACATGCAAATAATTGCAGTGTCAAAAAGGAGAAAGGTAATGATGATAATGATCATGCGAACGCATGTATGGTAATGAATGATACATGTTATGAGTGTCAATCGAAAAACAGATTAAAGTCTACTATTACACTTGATTGTGGTCATTGTATGCCTACAATGTCGGCATGTGTAAATGTCGGTTATCTTACATTTCATCCAGGAATATTGGATGGCAAGGTAGTGAGAGTTTTGCGTGACACGGGGTCCTCAACGATAGGCATAAAGCACTCGCTTATCGAGCCTTCTGCTTTTACAGGCAAATCAGTTAAGTGTGTCACATTTGGTGGGAATATAGAAACTTTCCCTGTGGCACGAGTATACATTGATACTCCTTTTTACACAGGCACTGTCTATGCTTGCGGCTTGAGAGCACCCATTACTGAAATTATAATAGGAAACATACCAGGAGTTAAAGATTGCACTCCTGAGGAGATTGCAATGTGGGTTGAATCTCACCCACAGGTGGCGAATGCTGTTGTAACGAGAGCACAACAGTTAGCTACGGACATGGCTACACCACCTCTTCCTATAATAGATACAATTATGTCTCAAGTTGGCACTGTTACACCTTCTGTTTTTGCAGAAAAACAGAAGAGTGACCCAACATTACAAGGATTGTTTAGCCGAGCAAAACAAAAAACGATTAAATACACAGGAGTGGCTAAACAATGGTTCAAGATAAAGAAATCAATACTCACTAGATATTTTGATGATGGCAAAACAATAAGACATCAAGTGATAGTTCCTAAGGAATACAGACCATTGGTCCTACAAACAGGTCATGACTCCCCTATGGCAGGTCATATGGGGATCAAAAGAAGATTGTTTTGGGTTACGTCACAATTTTATTGGCCTGGGGTTAATAAAGATACAAAGTTATACTGCAAATCATGTACAACATGCCAAGGTATAGCACGTAAGGGCAGGTTCCATACGGCACCCTTACAAATTACAGACGTGCCTGAAAGACCTTTCAAAAAGATTGCAGTAGATATAGTGGGTTCTTTATCAGTTACTTCAAATAATGGATTTCGTTATATTTTAACTTGCGTAGATCTTTGCACGCGTTGGCCAGAAGCCATACCGTTGAAAACCATTACGACTGCATCTGTGTCTGATGCATTATTTTCGATATTTTGTCGAATCGGTTTTCCGGAGGACATTTTGTCAGATCTATGATCACAATTTACGTCCAACATTATGAGGGATTTAGAATCCATGTTATCTGTTCACCACTCGTTTTGTAGTGCCTATAGGCCCCAATCAAACGGTGTGTGCGAGCGCTTTAATAGCACTCTAAAACAGATGTTATCTAAGATAACTGAGGAATGCCCTCGGGAATGGGACCGACTCCTCCCGGCTGCTTTATTCGCTTTTCGTGAAGTGCCTCACGAAAGCACGGGATGGTCTCCGTTCGAATTGGTTTATGGTTCGAATCCTCGCGGACCAATGATGATACTCAAAGATTTGTTGGTTGGAGCATCAACTGATACAGCCACTCGAAACAGCTACGAGTTGGTTATTGATCTCCGACAGCGAATCATCGATGCGTGCACTTATGCATCCCAGAGTATAAAATCAGCTACTCAACGATCAAGATTATTACATAATCAAAAGAGAATATTAAGATCCTTCAAACCAGGTGAAAAAGTTTGGTTATTGCTACCTCATAACGATAACAAATTACTAATATCATGGCAAGGTCCATTTGATATTATCAAACAAGTCACAGATGTTGACTATTCGGTGAACGTTAGAGGTAAAATCAAAACCTTCCATGTCAACATGCTAAAATTAGCAGTTGAAAGACAACAGGAATTAATTCCTGTCATTAACTCTATTGATGATTCTTCACATCATACTGCTTCTTTTGCAGTTGTCCATGAGGAAGATACCACGTCGTCTATCCCTTTACAATTCCAATTATCTTCTTTGCAATCATCGGAATCTTGGAAGGACGTGACTATTTCTTCTTCACTATCTTCTTCACAACAAGATCAAGTTCGGGATATTCTTATGTCTTTCAATGATGTCCTCACTGACCTTCCAGGTCAGACATCTCTTATATCCCATGACATCACTCTTACTGACTATAAACCTATCAAACTTTGACCCTATTCTATATCTTTACACCACAAAGATAGGGTAGAGAAAGAGTTAAAAGAGATGATACGTTTAGGTGTAATATCTCCTTCGGAATCACCATATGCATTCCCAATGGTGATTGTTAAGAAGAAAGATGATTCTTTACGTATTTGTATTGACTTTAGGCAATTGAACAAAATTACAATCACAGACGGTGAGCCCATGCCTCTTTTAGATGATCTTCTGTCAGAATTATCTAATGCTACTTTCTTTAGCAAACTAGATCTCTCTAAAGGCTACTGGCAAATTCCTCTTGCCGAAAATGCCAAACCATACACAGCTTTCACAACTCCTTTTGGTCTCTACCAATGGAATTACATGTGTTTTGGTTTAGTGAATGCACCAGCGACGTTTGTGCGCATGATGCGCCGCCTTCTTGGCGATCGTAAAGATGTCATCACGTACATCGATGACATCTGCCTATTTCATGACTCGTGGGAAGACCATATTGATGGTTTAACTTCTCTTCTACATACGTTACGTATGCATGGTTTGACTGTGCGACCTTCAAAGGTCCAAATAGGTTGTCAGGAAATTTCTTTTCTTGGTCACCGCATAGGTAACCACAAACTATATCCTGACGACAATACAGTCAAAAGAATTCTAGAGATTTCTACCCCTTCAACTAAGAAACAAGTTAGAAGCCTTTTGGGCTTGATTAACTATTACCATAAGTTCATCCCGCATTTCGCACAACTATCTACACCTTTGTCCGCACTGTTGACCAAAGGTAGTCCAAATAAGGTACGTTGGGACCAAGATTGCGAAAGTGCCCTGGTAACAATCAAGAAATTTTTTAGTAATGCACCTATTTTGTTATTACCGAATATACATATTCCATTCATACTTCAATCAGATGCCTCGAGTTACTCAATGGGTGGATGTTTGCTACAATGCTACAAGGAAACACTCCATCCTTGTTTCTACGTATCAAGGAAACTAACTTCGGCTGAACAGAAGTATGCGACAGGTGAACGTGAGCTCCTGTCAATGGTCTGGTGCCTGGAGAAGCTGCCAAGATATCTCATCGGCACGCACTTTTACATTATGACAGACCACAGTCCTCTTACGTACATAACATCTAGAACAATACGTAACTCTCGAATACACCGATGGTACCTGTTGATTCAAGAATTTTCGTTTACGATTCTGCCGATTGCTGGAGCAGACAATAATTTGGCGGATCTTTTATCGCGCAACTTCTCTGAGAAGAAAATGAATTAACTCTTTAGTTACCATTCCGAGAAATGTTAGTGTGAATTTTGTGATTATAAAATTTAATGTATGTACTTAATGAGTATGATGCTTATACGTGGGTAGTACTAATACTAATATAATCGGGAGACGAGCATCTTCTCCACCACTATCATCCGTGCCACAAGTGTCACGTTTGGAAGTGAGGGGGATGATGTTGAGGATTGTTTCATGCTTTCAGGCATTTGGATTTGTCGACGATCCGAATGACTGTATCATGGAACACCTCAAACGAATAGAGATATATCTCATCGTCCGACGTCGATGATTGTTGCATGTGTGCAGGCATTTGAGTTTGGCCAACTCGAATTGCTGCACCATGGAACATCGCAATTGAATATATATTAACGACATAGTATGCATATCTCTATGCATGACGCGTATGTCTTGGTAACGTCATTCGACTTGTGGGTTTTGACCCGAACGGCAGTGTGTTTCAGAAATGTGGCCATTGCCACTTGGATTGTGTGGTATAACCACTTAAAAGTGTGTGGCGTCGTCCACTTATTAGTTGTGTGGCTGGGAAGCCAATTGAGCAGTGTATTTTGTGAATCAAACGTAAGTCGTCTTGTTACTAACGCAGTTTACATAATTATGGCAGATTAGCCTGGCGTGGTATGCCAAAGGAACATTATGGTACTAGCAATAGTGTAAGACTAGTATAGATGAACATTATATAGCTAGCGGCAAGCGTAAGCCTAGTGTATGGATATTAGACGACTAGCAGTAGACGTAAGCCTAGCGTAAGAAGTGTATTGCAAAACTAGCAGGATAATTAAGTCTAGTGCAAAAGGCTATTGTGAAACTAGCGACGGAGTAAGTCTAGTTAGCCTCTGAATTTATGCCAAAGGACATTGGCCGTTAAAAGGAACTGACCGCTAACCATAACTCTAGATAGAGATTTATGAATATGTGTTAATGAAATAACGAGAACTCTTGCAGAACGTACATAAATGTGATGTGACTTTTGTTCCCATGTAGTTGATGTCTGCTCATGGAATGAAATTATTAATTAAACATTTTGAGTCGTCAAAATCACGGTCTTATCAACTGACGTATTCGGAGTTGAGTTAAATGCTGTTTATATTCAACTAATCATGACCAGTGATAATTAATGTCTTCACACGCTGCATCTCACACTGCTAATATAATCAATAAGACAAGAGACTAATACAGGTCAGTCAATGGTCGAATATTTAATATGAAACATGTTCAGCAGATAATGCATCACACGGGTTAAAGCAGACAATATCGATACCAACGAACAGTATTACGGAATCCTATAAAAGTGATATGAGAACCCGAAGGACTTCGACTCTAGAAACAGAATACGCATATAACAACTTGGTCATCCTCAAATACTAGAAGTCGGGCCGCGTACCCTTAACATACTGGTGTCATAAATAGAAGCCCCACAACAACCGAAGTTCTAAAAGAAGTCCTTAACAACCATTAGTGACAAATACATGCGCAAGGCGATTTCTACATTTGGAAAACAAGACTCCAAAGAATTGTCAATTACACTGACAAACAACATTTTTCTTTCTTATATAAGAATAAGTGTTCTTAGGTCAGTTTCTTGCGCTGATTTCAAATCTGAAATCCGTTTATCTCTATCACGTCGGGTTCTTAAGATATTTGTGAATAAATATATTTTTGGGAAACCGTTATTTGCTCCGTTTCATTTTTACTATATAACTTATTAAAAATTAATAAAAAGCAACATAATTCTACTTTTTATACTGCTAAAAGATGCATGACATATGTTACGCGATTTTTCAAATAGTTACTGTATTTTGAAATAATTCTGAGCAAAATATGGCTTCTAGAAGTTTTAGAAATTCGGCTGATCTGTTCTGTTACGTGTGCGGATATTTTACCGATCGTGTTGACCAGAAAAACTTTACACCATTACTAAAGAAAGCATATGAACTTTATTTCCATTCGAAAGTTGATGATGCAAATAAATCTTGGAAGCCAAATGCAGTTTGTTCGATACATTGGCAGGTTGGTTACGAAAATCGCCGAAGCATAAGTCGATGCCTTTTGGAGTGCCAGTAATATGGCGTGAACATACAAATCACACTACTGATTGTTACTTCTGCTTGACAAATATCCATGGTTTCACTTTTAAAACTAGAAAGTCTGTGGTTTATCCAAATATTGAATCGGTTTCGAAACCAGTGCCTCATGATCCAATCACGTGTCCGATCCAAATACCACCAGAACAATATCCGTTGGACGTAAATGAACCATCAGAAAGTGATAGTTTACCTGCTTTAGAAACTAATTCTGACTCAGATTACATACCGGTGAATGATGGTGTTTACTTAATTAACCATTCAGAACTTTCAGATCTAATACGTGATCTCGCTCTTACCAAAGGACAAGCGGAATTACTCGGTTCGCGACTCAAAGAATGAAATCTTTTAGCGCCCAATACTCCGATATCTAAATTTCGTCATAGACACAGAGAACTTGTTCAATACTTTGAGATAGGTGATGACATTTGCTATTGCAAAGATGTAAACGGTCATGAGCACATAGTCAACGATTAGCGATTTTTCATCGATTCTTCCAAGACTAGTCTAAAAGCCGTGTTATTGCATAACATAATTTTTTTTCTCATCAATTCCAGTCGCCTACTCTGTTCATATGAAAGAAACTTATGACAATATGGCTATACGTTTGGAAAAAATAAAGTACAATGACTACCAATGGCGGATTTGTGGATACCTAAAGGTCATTGCAATTCTCACGGGCATGCAGACTGGGTATACTAAATTTTGTTGCTTCCGATGTGAATGGGACAGCCGCAACAGACAGGAACATTATGCAAGAAAGGTGTGGCCTATCCGGGATCGTATGCAGCTCGGGCATAAAAATGTAATACGCTAGCCATTAGTTAACAAAGACAGCTTCATTTTACCACTGTTACATATAAAGTTGGGGCTCATGAAGAATTTTGTAAAAGCGTTAGATAAAACGAGCAAAGCTTTCACTTATCTTCGAGAAAAGTTTCCGCAAGTTAGCGATGCAAAGATAAAGGAAGGTATCTTTGTAGGACCTCAGATTAGGAAAGTTATTGCAGACAAACAATTCGAGAACTTGTTACATGGTAGTGAACTTCGCGCATGGATGGCATTCAAATCGATCGTCGATAACTTTCTGGAAAATCACAAATCTGTCGACTATGTTGCATATTGTTAAGCAGTGCATAGATGCATACAGAATTATGGGCTGTATCATGTCCCTCAAAATCCATTTGCTCGATTCGCATCTTGACTTTTTCCCTGACAACCTTGGCGAATTCAGCGATGAACATGGAGAATGATTCCATCAAGATATCGCCGTAATGGAGTCACGTTATCAAGGATGGTGGAGTGTGACCATGCTTGCCGATTATTGTTGGATGCTTCATCGCGATATACCACATGCCATTCACCGACGAAAGTCGACTTCAAAGAAATTCAAGCCTACATAACTGTTATACTTCTTGTACGAATGATGTTGTAATACTGTATGCGTTGTTAAAAAACTTCAATTGCGTATTTCTAGAGATCCCGACCTGATAAAGAAAAACGGTTTGCAGATTTAAAAACAGCGCATTAAAATTGACCAGAAAAACATAGAAATGTTAGAGAAAGAAAAAAAAAGTTTTTTTTTGTTAGTCAGTGTTATCAAACGGTAAAACTGTAACTCTACAAGGTCTAGAGTAGTGCCAATATGAGAAGCAAGATCAGTTTTCAACAGTTCTGTAAACTGCACAAGTTCTTCGCAAAGACTTTCTTCCAGATCTTCCGGATATGATTTAATAAGATTCGATGATCTCGTTACCACCTCTTCAGGTGTAAACGATTGTAACTGACGAAGGAATCCAAATACATCATTCAACTTTTGATAAGCTTTCTGGCGTTTTGACAAGGCAGAGAGCAAGCTATCAATAAGGACAAGAAATGTTCGGCCTTTAAACTGCTGAGAAGGCGTTTGAGATTCAACAAGTGGATCAAGTGTGCTGCACCACTTAAATCATTATACTCTCGATTTCGTTTGTGTTTTCTTCGAGTTTGTTCTTGATAATGTTCACACTCAGTCAGATCCTTGGCCTTTTGCTCTATGTCTGCAAAAGTAGACCGCATAGCTTGAATATACCGCCACAGGGATTCATAGAGTGCACAAGCTGTATTCAAATCTTGGTCAGAAGATTGCAAAGAAGCACTGCTCATTTGAAAACGCTGTAATACTTGATCCCACAGTATGATCATTATTCCTGTTTCTAACTTCATCATGGTTGAAAGTAGACCACCAGCCTGTTGACGACACTCTGCCTTCTGATCATTGTTATCTGAAATATCATCCAAGACTTGTTTTATTGCAGAAAAGCTGTGTAAAAGTGCTTTTGTTGCATTTGCCCGAGCGGACCACCTGGTATCTGACAGTCTTTTCACAAAGGGCAAATAGGACTTATTATGAGTACCGCCAGCACATAATGCAGTAGAAAGGAGACCCCACCGGTAGGTAGAAGCAGAAAAGAAGGTGTACAGGCTTTCAACAAATCCAAAGAAAATGACTGCTTCTTGACAACCTTCAGCAGCACATTTTCCAACCAAATTTAGTGAATGTGCAAAACACGGAATGTAATGCGCAAACTTATTCATCTCTTTAATTCGTGCTTGTAATCCTATAAACTTGCCACTCATGTTGCTGGCGTTGTCATAACTTTGACCACGGCAGTCTTTAATATCAATGTCAATTGCCTTTAAAAAATTAAGTAGACTTTTAGTAAGCTGTTCAGCACTATGACCTTCCATATCCAAAAATGTCACAAATCTTTCAAATGGTCCAGATGGCAAAACATAGCGCAGAGTCAAAGTCAGCTGGTCCATATTAGATATATCTGGAGTAGAATCCAATGAAACGGAATAATACTTGTATTTCTTCACTTCACAGAGAATGTGATCCAGTATGCTGGATCCAATCAGATTAATGAATTCCTCACACGTTGTTTTAGATAGATATGATGTATGTCCAAATCCTTTGTTTGCATGAGTACTTATATGCTCTGCCAGAAAAGGGTCAAACTTGGCCAGTAATTCTAACAACCCTAAGTAATTCCCGTCATAAGGGGACCCAACAATTTCATCACTGCCACGAAATGAAAGGCCTCGATCTGCTAAAAACTTCACAACTTCAATTATTCGCTCTAGACGTTTGTGCCAATACTTTTCTTGAATGTCCATTTGTTTCACAAGTTGGGAATCGACACGTTCACATTTGTTTTTACGCATCAACAGTGAAATTAAGGCTTGTCTATGTGAGGAGCTTTCTTCATGTCGACGCAATAGATTGCTTGCATTTTTCCAGTCATTAAACCCTTCCACAGTAAACTTTGATGAACATTCTGAACTCATAAGCTTGCATGGGAAACAGAATAGGCACCCTTTACTTTCTGAATAGCATAACCATTTTCTTGCATGTAGCTTGTTTGTAAGTTTATGAATATGTGTAAAATAAGACTTCTGACAGTATCGAGTTTTCTTTTCAGTGTCATACAATCGCACGGATGAAGAGAAGGCACTATCAACATGTTGACATTTTTCACTTCCCTTGGATATCCAATGTTCACGCTCAGTCATCTATATTGTTCGGCCAGTCACCAATATCATTAGAGTACTTCGTTTCACATTCAGACTCAGTGTATACTGGATCACAAGTTGATCTCTTCTTTCTTTTTCTTCCTTCGCTTTACGTTTTTCACTTCCAGAAGCATAATTACGTCCAATATCTCTGTGTTTACTGCTCATTTTTTGAGTTTTCTAACCTTACAAATCAAGAAATTTTAATCAAGATCGAAAGAGAGTGCGAGCTCGCCGTATACCTCAATTAAAACAGGAAGTTTCCGTTTCCTAAATTCTAGTTTTTATTGTTAATGCAAATTCATTTCACAAAGAACGAAACAAAATTAGAGGGGCAGTCGCCTAGAGCCAAAAAGTGGCTTCCGTCCAAACGTGACCAAATTTTCAACGCCACTTAAATGGCTTCCGTCCGCAAACAGTTAAGATAAAAATAATGAAGAGTCACACTAAGTCACCCTCTTATGCTCTTTCTCTCACAATTTCGTGACACCAAATGAAAAGGCGCTAAAGATGGCATAAATCACAAGATCATTGGTTTAATGCTCGTATTTTTTTTTCTTCTCTCTAACCAGCGGCACTCGAGCTTTCCAGCTCTTTTGGCCCAATGACATGTCATTGCGAGGCTGGGGGGTCAGTGGACTTTCCTTCCAACCCAGTCTGGAGCTTCGCTCCTTCCCATCAACGCTCGTATTAGAAGATGACCAAAAAATTATGTACATATTTATTGGCGCGGGGCCCCTAAAAGCGCGGGGCCCGTAGCATATGCTACTTGTGCTACTACGTTAATCCGGCTCTGCTAACACCATATTCCCAATATGCCTCAATGGGCGTGTAACGGGATCCTTTACCTTACCTTTTACCTATATTTACAATGATTTGGCAGATGTGATGCCAACTTTCCCACATCGGCAGTTATTCATCTTATTTGGAATTGAAAATACTATACATCCTAATTATAACTCATTAGATGTTGAACGGGATGTTTTTCATCATAAAAATTGTTTAAAAAGTAGTAGTAATCCCCTTCTAGTGCCCTGGATTTCTATAAAGAGTTATGACAACTATGTCAAAATCGAAAACGAGGCTGAACGACGTGGACGCCATTTTTTGTCGACAATACCAGGGTTAGTAGTGGGAATAAGCGTCGAATAAGATTTTTTTTATAAATTAATGAAGAAAAATATCCCGTTCAACCTCTGATGGGTTATAATTAGGACATATATATATTGTTTTCAATTTCAAATAATATGAACAACTGCCGATGAGAAAGTGGCATCACATTTGTCAAATCATTGTAAATAGGGACAATCACAATTATGCTAATACGTTAAATAAATAAACAAACAAAAAACAAACAAACAAACAAAATCAAGAAGAAACTCTGAACAAGAATTATATTAAAATGGAGGGGTGTAAAGGCCTGGTGGTTCCAGTTATATAACTGACTTTAACATATATTTAACTGACTTTCATCTGTTAAAAGTCATATGCATTGTAAGAACAGCATCAGACCTTCACATTCCCAGACACTAATATTAACATTTGTTCGTGATAAATATTGTTTGACTATATTATGCAGTTCCCTAGGTCTGTCTATTCTTAACACCTCTTCTATATTTATATGATTATATATATATATATATATATATATATATATATATATATATATATATATATATATATATATATATATATATATATATATATGTGTGTGTGTGTGTGTGTGTGTAGGTAGGTAGGTATGTATATATGTATGTATGTATTTGTGTATGTATGTATGTATGTATGTATGTATGTATTTATATATGTATATATACAACAATTCTGACATCAGATGAACATCAGGCCCGGAGGATGTTAGCACGCCTGGATGAACTAGTCAGCTGGTGCAGAATGAGCTTCAAACCCAAGAAGTCGAGAAGCCTATCAGTCAGGAAAGGGAAGATAGCAGAGGTCATATTCACGGTTTTCAACCAAAGAATCCCTACTGTCATTGAGGAACCTGTTAAAAGTCTTGGCAGGGTGTACGATGCCTCATTAAAAGACTCAAAGGCAGTGCAACAGACAATAGAAATGGCAGACAGAGGGCTACAGATCATAGACCAAAGCAGACTCCTGGGGAAGTTCAAACTGTGGTGCCTCCAGTTCATGTTGATACCAAAGTTGCTGTGGCCACTGCTTATATATGAAATAAGCACAAGTACAGTGGAAGCCATAGAGAAGAAGGTCAACAAGTTCATGAGAAAATGGCTAGGAGTACCACCAGGTCTGTCAGATGTAGCACTGTACTGCAAAAAGTCAAAACTTCTGCTTCCTTTCAAGTCAGTTGTTGAAGAGTACAAAGTTGGAAAGGCAAGGCTTGCAATGATGCTACGCGAGTCAGCTGATGACGTGGTTAAGTCCATTCAGCCCACACTGAAAACGGGAAGGAAGTGGAAAGTGGAAGAAGCTGTTGATGCTGCCCAAGAGTCACTCAAACTGAGGGACTAGGGTAAATCGGGATTACAACACCCCAAACCGAATAAACCTGGTAGCAGTTTACCATCTCTTCTTGATTGTGCAAATGATTGGGAGATGGCGGTAGACCTACCTGGACGAGGGGCATATCCAGAGAGTATCAGAAAATCGCGGAGACGGCCGGATATAGTGCTTCATTCTGCAGCAACGCTTCAGGTCATACTGATTGAACTGACAGTGCCATTTGAATCCAGATTAGATGAGCAACATTCATTCAAAGCGGCCAAGTATAGTGATCTGGCCGCGGATCTGAGACACGATGGGTTCACTGCAAGGGTCATGGCTGTTGAAGTGGGCGCAAGAGGGCTTGTGGCTGCATCAGTGTATGATCTATTGAAACTGTTGGGGCTGAGGGGACAGTCGAGAACAAGGGCCCTGAAGAGGCTTAGTGAAACTGCCGAAAAGGCATCAGGCTGGCTGTGGAACAACCGCAATGGGGAATGGAGATAGTAACAATAAACGCTGCGGTACAGAAAACACCAGGAATTTTTCTAAGTCCACAATACGCTGAGGTTTGTGGTGGACTAGTGAACGGGCTGCGACTCAGGGGCGACAAGCGGTGTATACTATAAGGGGTGTCAGTATCAAAAGTCCAGTGGGGAACGCGCAGTGGCGACTCGTTGACTTCGCGCTGGTGTCTCAGTGTTTGCGACGGAACGAACGGAATAATTTGTCTTCTCCTTGTTACTTTCACAATTGCCTCCACGGCTGGCGGAGTTGTGGAATTTAAAGTTGCTACCATAAGTGAAATGGGTTCATTTTCGATGCAAGACAACAGGAAGCTGAGACGCTTGGGAGTCATGACCCAAGTGGGCCCGCCCCCCTTAGAGTGTAAAGGAGTATATAGGGCCGAAACACTTGTCGGACGGGGGGACTTCTTCTGATGATCAGATTGCTTCCTGTTGTATCGCTCTGTAAAGAGTTTCCTATCATATATATATATATATATATATATATATATATATATATATATATATATATATATATATATATATATATATATATATATATATATATATATATATATATATGTATATATATATATATATTTTATAGAATCTATATAATTTTAAAATATATAATATAAATTATATAATTGTTATAATTTTGTAATTATATATTTTAAATATATACAAGAATTATATCATGTAATACAATTTTATATTTTTATTATTTTATTAATATTTTTTAATTATAATAAAATTATATAACATTATATAATAAATTATATAATATTATTATTATATAATAATACAAATTATAATTATAATATATATAATTATATATATATATTATAAATATAACATATAATTGTAAATTTATATATTATTTATATATTTTATATAATTTATATAATTTTAAATTATATAATATAAATTATATAATTGTATAATTATAATATATAAAATACAATTCGAAGGGAGTATGTTTTCCTAAGTGTTGCAATTCTAACGGAATATTTGTTGCTAAATAGTGGAATTCTAACGGAATATAAAATTCAACGGAGTATGTGTTAAAAATCCACGCTACTGATTCTTTTCAATAAACCGGTAAGTAAACTAGTTTTCTTCTTTTTGTTTTGTTACTTGAAATACAAATAATAGTACAAATATGTGCTACTGTATTTGCATCTAATGTTTTTTCAAATTATTAGCTAACCTAAACGAAAATGCAAATTGGGTCCGAAACTCATGATCGAGTCCATTTTCCTGCAATACGGGTACGACCGAAAATGGCGGCCAAATTTTAGTTGTCGTAATTCTATATATACAGGGCACTAGACACATCCACCTTCCGCACGTCATTTTTTGGGACCGGGTTTGTCTTCCCTTTTCGATCCCTACTCTCTCGGCCAGACTGCAGTGATGCAGCCTGTTTCCAGCACCACCATGTGGACGTGGAGTAGGGTCTTGGTCAGCTCTGGTTCGCTGATCCTGACGCAAGCAGTCAAGCTATGAGTCGCTGACTGCATTCATCTCCTTTGCTACGTCTTAGGTCCCGTACCCCAATTTAACCGGCGTACCTTTGGAGCCGCTATTGTACTGGTTACCACACTGCGCTAGCGATCAGGTGTTAAGAGTTTAAGCCGGGGCGCGGGCATTTGTAGGAGTGTCAACGACCGGGGTTTTGACTGAATAACCTGAACGTCTATCCTGAGATAAACCCTCTGTGGATGGGAAGGGGCGAAGCTCCTGATCGGATTGGAAGGAAAGTCCACAGGCTCCCCAGCCTCGCAATGACATGTCATTGGGCCGAAGGGCTGTGTGGTGAAAAATGCAGTGATACAACGTTAAAATATCTCCATTTATAAAGATAACGAGTAAGATAACATGTAGGGATAAAATTATAAGTAAGGTATGAGGATACCTTGTCGCCTATGCCCGCGTTTTCTAACGCCATTCAAACTAACTGGTTATAACATACAAACTAAACGAACTATCTTTTTTGACGGTCGGAACACGTGTTTGAATCTAAAATGCAAAAAGACGCAATTTGTAGTTTAAAGGAAAAAATTACGCCACTAGTTGACACATTGTAAGGAAATGGACAAAAACGACCTTAGCTCTTGTTAGAAACAGTCGTATCTTGGACGTTTTATCGTAATCGGTTGTTTATTTGAATATAGCGGCAAACGCAGTGGACAAGGTTAAAAAAAACAAATTTCAAAAACTAACCTTGAGAAAAGTAGGTTTTTCTTTAATAATAAAGTTATGAAAATAAAACCTAGCTAGTTTGATAGCCCATCTTAAGCTGACAAATAATATACTTTTAATTATACAGACGGACAGATAACACGGAAGATATTGACGAAAGACCGTATTGTTCCAATCAGACTAGCAAACAGTTATTTGTGCATATTTCACTAAAGTTACGTTTTTGCGTCCTTGAAGACTAAAAATGCAAAAAGCCAACTGCAATGAACTAGAGGGGAAAGTCGGAGGTTAGAAGCTAAAAATAACTTAGGGGGCAGGTTTGTGCCATTTTTACATGTAGTTAGTCCAAAAACAAGTGTATTTTTGTGAAAAGCCAAAATGTGACCGACGTACATTTGAAAAATTGAGATGTACTTTTGACTTTATTTTCAAAATTCAAATTGAAAAGCTTAGTCTTCCAATATGATTGGCCAACGCATTTTATATTAGCGAGAAAGAGACGCACATTTGTGCCATTTTTTGAAGTCTGTCCAGTAACATAGTTCTTGACTGCTAGGGCCTAGAGATTTTCAAGGAATCTATAATTGATAACAACTGGATGAGATGTGTTACGTTGGTCAGAGAGATCTGACCCAATCTGTGTAATGTTGTTTTGTGGTGTTGTGTGTAAGAGTGGTGCAGTAAATAGAGTACTGACACATGGTACAACTTTTGTTTCAGAATTGTGAATTGTGAGTTTCTGATCTGGCACTACGATTGTGTCAGATTGCCTTTTGTAGAAGTACAAAAGCGGGTGTCTGTGCAGAATAACATTGTACTCCAGCTATTGAAAGGAGAGGGCCACCAGAATTTTATACTACATCTTCACAGGCGAGATAAGTGCAATCTGGCCTGCTGTGGATTCATCAACTGTATTCACCATAAATAAAGACATAAACTTGTCATATAAACACTTGTATCAGTCCAGATTTCTAGGACCATAAAACTTTGTAAACATAGATTGGGCATGATGATGCCACCCCAACTAACCATCCAGTGCTAGTTTTCCCAGGACAGTGTAGATATTAGTAATATTAACCATTCTAATAATATACCTATGTACCAAAATTTATATTTGATTATGCAATATATATGCATTTCATTGATAAATACATTTCATTTCATAAGTTCTGACCAAAAGAAACAATTGGTTCAGGACTAATAAATTTAAAAGATTTTAAACTTAAACTTTAACAGACAGAGTTAGTTCAGTGTATTATAGAGTCTAATATTATTATTAGACTTATTATTTACTTGTGTGTGTTTGTGTATTTTATTACCTACACATTACATTTCAGTACCCTAGACTTTTAACGTAGCTAACATTCATAATAGAAAAATAGGTCTGTTGAGGTCGTAAGTGGTAGCAGAAAGGCCTCCTGTAACTCACATAAACTTTTATCTCAGGAGCCTTCACAGCTGACCTCATACAGTACACTAGGTAACATAACAACCATACAATAACATCAAAAACCACTACAGGCTGAAAGCCCAAGTGCCGCTGGTGAAGAAAAAAACCCCAAAAAACCGGCGTACCTTGTGTCATGTCAACCCAATAGCAAAGTGGTTACAGCAAATTAGCCGGGTTCCACATTTAATACCTGGTAGCGTCACGCCCTAGTCTATACAACTGTAAAGAGGTACCTGACTATTCACTTCAGTTAGGGATGGCAAAGCCAGAGAAGAAGTGAAATGGTCACCCCATATCACAGAGCTGTACCTAGTATGTATAGTGAAGTCTCTTACACTTCACTCACCTACGACAATATCTGCCACAAAACTACCTTGACCTTTATCTTATGTCCAGAATTGACACACAAACACACGGCAAAACTGTTTTAAAAATACTATAAGAACTAAATTTGTTCGTAATGTCATTGCCAAAACTGCGACGTGCTGACGACAGACAATTGTTTAATTGTAAGCTTGTTTAGAATTGTATTTTTAATTTCTTCCAGTCATGCCTGTCATACGGCGGTTTTTTTTTTTTTTTTTTTGGTTCCTGTTCAGGTCGTCGTCTGGTAGTGATTCAGTCTGTTGGTATACACTCTATTTTATTTCTTTGTTTTTGTTTTGTTAACTGCTGTTTCTATTTTCTGCACTTTTATTGCTTCTTTGTTTCTTTCTCACGTTACAATCTTTTTATTTGTCATGTCGACCATACATTTTAATTTCATTTCCTGCTTGTCATACTCTTCTACCTAAGAACTGTACTTTCGTTATATCTTTGTTACATTACACTTTACAGATATTGTACTTTCGTTATATCTTTGTTACATTACACTTTACAGATATTGTACTTTCGTTATATCTTTGTTACATTACACTTTACAGATATTGTACTTTCGTTATATCTTTGTTACATTACACTTTACAGATATTGTACTTTCGTTATATCTTTGTTACATTACACTTTACAGATATTGTACTTTCGTTATATCTTTGTTACATTACACTTTAAAGATATTGTACTTTCGGTATATCTTTGTTACATTACACTTTACAGATATTGTACTTTCGTTATATCTTTGTTACATTACACTTTACAGATATTGTACTTTCGTTATATCTTTGTTACATTACACTTTACAGATATTGTACTTTCGTTATATCTTTGTTACATTACACTTTACAGATATTGTACTTTCGTTATATCTTTGTTACATTACACTTTACAGATATTGTACTTTCGTTATATCTTTGTTACATTACACTTTACAGATATTGTACTTTTGTTATATCTTTGTTACATTACACTTTACAGATATTGTACTTTCGTTATATCTTTGTTACATTACACTTTACAGATATTGTACTTTCGTTATATCTTTGTTACATTACACTTTACAGATATCTTTGTTACATTACACTTTACAGATATTGTACTTTCGTTATATCTTTGTTACATTACGCTTTACAGATATTGTACTTTCGTTATATCTTTGTTACAGTACACTTTACAGATATTGTACTTTCGTTATATCTTTGTTACATTACACTTTACAGATATTGTACTTTCGTTATATCTTTGTTACATTACACTTTACAGATATTGTACTTTCGTTATATCTTTGTTACATTACACTTTACAGATATTGTACTTTCGTTATATCTTTGTTACATTACACTTTACAGATATTGTACTTTCGTTATATCTTTGTTACATTACACTTTACAGATATTGTACTTTCGTTATATCTTTGTTACATTACACTTTACAGATATTGTACTTTCGTTATATCTTTGTTACATTACACTTTACAGATATTGTACTTTCGTTATATCTTTGTTACATTACACTTTACAGATATTGTACTTTCGTTATATCTTTGTTACATTACACTTTACAGATATTGTACTTTCGTTATATCTTTGTTACATTACACTTTACAGATATTGTACTTTCGTTATATCTTTGTTACATTACACTTTACAGATATTGTACTTTCGTTATATCTTTGTTACATTACACTTTACAGATATTGTACTTTCGTTATATCTTTGTTACATTACACTTTACCTTTCGTTATATTGTACTTTCAGATATTTACTTATCGTTATATTTGTTACATTACACTTTACAGATATTGTACTTTCGTTATATCTTTGTTACATTACACTTTACAGATATTGTACTTTCGTTATATCTTTGTTACATTACACTTTACAGATATTGTACTTTCGTTATATCTTTGTTACAGTACACTTTACAGATATTGTACTTTCGTTATATCTTTGTTACATTACACTTTACAGATATTGTACTTTCGTTATATCTTTGTTACATTACACTTTACAGATATTGTACTTTCGTTATATCTTTGTTACATTACACTTTACAGATATTGTACTTTCGTTATATCTTTGTTACATTACACTTTACAGATATTGTACTTTCGTTATATCTTTGTTACATTACACTTTACAGATATTGTACTTTCGTTATATCTTTGTTACATTACACTTTACAGATATTGTACTTTCGTTATATCTTTGTTACATTACACTTTACAGATATTGTACTTTCGTTATATCTTTGTACATTACAGTACACTTTACAGATATTGTACTTTCGTTATATCTTTGTTACATTACACTTTACAGATATTGTACTTTCGTTATATCTTTGTTACATTACACTTTACAGATATTGTACTTTCGTTATATCTTTGTTACATTACACTTTACAGATATTGTACTTTCGTTATATCTTTGTTACATTACACTTTACAGATATTGTACTTTCGTTATTTCTTTGTTACATTACACTTTACAGATATTGTACTTTCGTTATATCTTTGTTAAAATACACTTTACAGATATTGTACTTTCGTTATATCTTTGTTATATAACACTTTACGGATACTGTCTTACATCTACATCTGTGTTATGTTACACTCTGTACAGGCAACAGTTCATCAAAGCGTATGTGCTGTTACAGTGTGACCAGTTCGTATGTACGCTTCCACAATTATTAAAATTTATTTTTCCTCACCCCATTCAACCCTCTACATCTAGGAACAGGTAATAGTAACCAAAGAGTTATCGCTATTCGGATCATATCAGCTGACACCTCCGCATCAAAGGTCGGCTATAGTGGTTCGCCATTCACACCACAACCCATTGCTTTCATTGAGATATACAAGGTGAAACCCCGTTCTCCCCCATGGTGGTCAGCCGTTGTCTGCCGCCCCACCCTCTAACTTTTCAGGTCCTGATAAGCCAATTATTTATTTATTTATTTTTTAAATAAAAATCTTAAACTCAAATGTTAAGGTTATTCTATTGTCTGTCTCATTAACGCGGAAATTATAAAATATAAAATAACAACCAAGAAAGGTACAGACTTTAATAAATGGGTGCTTGAGTTTAATAGAAGAATCGCTTTCTCTCGTTCTTCTATCGTATTTCTCTGTTCGATAATTTCATTACGTGTGATAGTATGTAAAACTGAAGAACTCTGTTACTTTCTTTTGATACAGATTAGTTGCTTTGAAATATTTTTGTGTGTTGAATATCGCAGCTTTGTTTGAACGGTTATATTATTTATTGTTGAGTTTTATCTTCTACAATTAAATATTAATGAATCAAAGATTAAGAATGCTACAGGCCTGTACATATAAAACTTGCTTACACCCATATTAAAGCTAAGTAGATATACAATATAGCTACACGTGTTAACAATAAAAATTAAATGTAACCTGCCTCTCACAGCGCGCAATGTTTTAAGGAATCAAATAACACATGGAATACAGTGAAACAAATTTATAGTTGTAAAACTGAAACTTGTTTATTTTAGTGAAATTTAAAACCAATCATTTCACTGAAATAATATTATGTTTATATTATTATTATTATTATTATACTAAGTGAACAAAGTGTATTGCTTGCTTGTAATCTCTCAGAGCAGTTAAAGTTTCGTTTCTCTTGTCTTAGTTACCGGCTCACAGAATTCAAACAGTTCTGAAATGTACTTTAAACAAACTAGCTCACCTTTGGTACAGCTCGCCCCGTTTGAACGCGCATTCTAAAATAGGCTGCTCTTATATACGCTAACGAAATGATTTGAACCAATAGATTGTCATACAAGGTCTTTTTTTCCCGGAACTACCCTGAATCGATAATACCAGGGTTTTTTTAAATACGTATTTTTGTTGACGTTTCAGTTTAATTGACTGCCTCTTTTATTAACTTAAACATATTTATCCTGAAAGCGGACATCGGTTTTTTGGGTGCGAGAAACTGGCGATCCTATTCGCCAAGACACCATGTTTCGCCACAGTATTGTCCAAGTTCGTGATAAATTAATTATTTTCGAAATGGCGTAGTGCTTCTAAAAATAGTATACTTTGGTTTCTATTTAGTATTCGTTGTAGTTTTGGCAGGTAATAATCATAAATGGGTATGTTGCAAGCGCTGATAGGTATGTTGCAAGCACTGATGGGTATGTTGCAAGCGCTGATAGGTATGTTGCAAGCACTGATGGGTATGCTGCAAGCACTGATGGATATGTTGCAAGCACTGATGGGTATGTTGCAAGCGCTGATAGGTATGTTGCAAGCACTGATAGGTATGTTGTAAGCACTGATAGGTATGTTGCAAGCACTGATGGGTATGTTGCAAGCACTGATAAGAAATAAAGAAGTAGAAAACTAAGCCTGTCGAGAAGGAAAAGAAGTGCTAGGCTGACCGGCGAATCGAACCCAGGATTATCTGGACGCGCCATCACCTCGCCACTGAAGTGAATGGTTACTAACCACACTGACAACTGACCACAAAATAGTGCTTCGTGGACAGTGACCAGTGTATCGACCACTTTATGCAATTTAAAACTGGGAGACTACACAGACTAATTATTTGTAGTAGTTTAGTAGCAATAGTATTAGTCGTTGTGGTTGTACCAGTATTAGTTGTAGCAGCAACAGTAATTGTTGTTGCTAGTAATGTTGTACTATTTGCAGTAGTGGTCAAACAAGATGTTTTTCTCCATCAATTAAACAAAATAATTATCAGCAGTAATGATCATATTTGCAGTAAAAGCTAGTTTGTACGTGTCCAATGACTGTGTCTTTTTCTCACCTGTTGTTCCACTGGTATTTTTATGGGTCTTCTCTTTAGTTCAACATTGGTAAATCTTGCCGTGTCATTCTAATACATCTATTTCTTCGCAGGCACCCATTTATGACATCCTGTAACTTCTTGACTGTTGTCTGTCACGTTCTCAAAGTCTCAGAGGCAGGTCCGTAGATAGAACTTTATTAAGGAATAATTTCCCCTTAGGAAGGGAGGGGGGGGGGTTGAAACACACCCCCCCCCCCTTCCCGTATCTACGGCCCAGCTCAGAGGACAGCGTGACTTTTTAGTTGGATAGATACAATGGCCTAAATACCGCCCGGGGGGACCGGGCACCTCCCGCGGGCTCAGGCATGAAGTTGGCCCCAGAAAGTAGACTCGTCTTTATACATATTTGTCTAAATGTCTTTGTTTCTGTCTGTAAACGTAGATTCGTCTTTATACATATTTGTCTAAATGTCTTTGGAACTTCACTCGTTAAGTTGAATGTCAGGTACATAAATCGGTTTAGGATAAATCTCCTTCACAACACAATGGTCGTTATATGGGAAATGTCAAATGTTATTTCAGTCGCAACCACAGGCGAAGTATATATGAACTTCAGAAAGAAATCTGGAAATTCTGTACCATTTACCATTTATTCTTAATATTACTTTTGGGCCAGTACTCTGTCGTTCTTCTGGGTGTAAAAAACACGAGCCAGACAGGTCACTTGCAAAACCCGGTAATTATATTCAGAATGTTCTTTAAGTAAAGTTCTTCTCAGTTACATAGGTACTGAAAGCAGCTGGTAAGATTTAGGGTTTATGACCCAAAATACTGTATAGGGAAGAAAAGAAACACATAAATACTCAACCCTAATAGTATATCTAATCCTACGCGTAAATAATATTCACTTCGGTTATTCAACTTAAATTAGAAACCACAAGCTTAGAGCTAGTCTCATCGTTGAAACTTCCGTGAAATAAATTCTAGTCATTAAAAAAAAACCCATCATCATGAAGTAGAAATACATAAAAATATATTTCGTCAATACTCATGAGTCATCAGTGCATTTACTTAGTTAGTTAAACTATTATCTTGCTGGTTACTAGCAGTTTAATCAAATTTATTAATAGCCGAATGAGTTTAGCTAGAAATATAATTTATTTGCTCTCCACTGTAATGCAGTAACTTTAGAGAATATAACTGAATTATCATTTAATCTCTCTACACAGAAATTAACTAGTGAAATAAAATAAGCGATCACAACTTAAATCACTCAATCACTACTATATATATATATATATATATATATATATATATATATATATATATATATATATATATATATATATATATATATATATATATATATATATTTCCCACAGTGCAGAAGTAGAAACAATCTTCAATTCGACCAACTAAATGATACTCTATTAACAGAGATCTAGGACTCGAAAGCTAGAAGGTTCTAGTCTTGCTGGCGGTGCTTGGATGAATTTGAGTAGAAAATCTAGAGGATATATATATATATATATATATATATATATATATATATATATACATATATATATATATATATATATATATATATATATATATATCGTAGAATTTAGATAGGAGTATTAAGACTTGGGTTTGGTCCCTTCTGAATAGGTTGGAATGAGTGATAGACACCGTGTGAGCTGGTGAGAAGCAATGGAATTTCCACACGTGAGATGATAGAATGTGATATAGAGGCTGTCTTTGAGAATCGAGATAATCTTCTCTCTCTCTCTCTCTCCTATCTTCTACGACCGCTTTTAAAGGCGTCAGACAGTCTAAACACAGATATATATTACATAAATCTCTATCTACTCACAGGCACGCACATACACGTGACGACAGTTAAACACACAGACGTGGGAAATCTATAACCATGTATATATTATTTGAACGAGCTGACCAACGCACTGATTAGTTCAAGAGAGATTTTATTATTATCATCTAAAAAAAATCTTCTCACAACACCAAAAAATACATCAAGGAAAAAAAAACATATACAAATAGTCATAAAATTCAAGGAAAATTCTACAAGGATGATAGCCCGTTAAAATCTTACTCTAGGTTTAGCCCACAGCCCCGTTAAGAGAACAGATGATGGCCCAAAGAGTTATAGATACGTAGGGTTGGGGCTAAGAGTTTTTCTTCTTTTCTCGTAAATGTATGCACAGAGTTGAATAATCTGATTTAGCCTAAGAAGTAAAGAAACTCTAGCAAATAGTAACAAATTCTGCAGGTTAAACAAAAAGAATTAAGACAGTAAATGGGTGACAATCTATAACTGTAAAATAACACTCTGATCTGCGTACACTCATTCATTCAGCCATGGCCATGGATACACAGTTATACTCACAACTTTGCTCGCTGCCTCTGGGAACATACTCAATTCTAGGACCTTCACACAGACCCGAAAATGCAGTCCTTGACCAAGAAATCCCCAGTTCCAAAAGACGTACTAAACTCTCAGGGAACGATTCCTTGGGTGTTCTAATTTTTCGAATGTCTGATTAAGTCACATAAAATATTGTCCAGGCACGAAAGTTAGCATAGCACAATGTCATTAGCTTTGGTTTCTAGAATTTAAGGAATGTCAGATCGGTGTCTACTTTCAGGAAGTTACTATATTTGGTCACCACAGTACTAGTCAAAACTCTGTCGGAATGTTTCTGATCTTTGCTTGCCACAACGGGCTGAGTTGTACTGAAGAGTTATTCTGGAAGAATTAATTCTGGCGCGAAGGCCTCTTACTTCATTTAACTGTTACAGTTCAGGTAATGAAAGTGATTTGTTTCTTCCCAAATAAAGTTCACGTACTAGAACGCTGGTAAAGTTGGGTACCACCGTTTCACTATATAAAAGAAAG
Organism: Oreohelix idahoensis; assembly: GCA_024509875.1. Taxonomy (NCBI): domain Eukaryota; kingdom Metazoa; phylum Mollusca; class Gastropoda; order Stylommatophora; family Oreohelicidae; genus Oreohelix; species Oreohelix idahoensis. Next base: position 153,277 of record JAMPIV010010639.1, read on the forward strand.
AACACATATCAAATAATTTTACAATATGTACCCACTATAACTTACATTATTAAACCGCAAGTGTACTGCTTGACTTATCATTTAAATTTCCCGTAAAGTAAGTTATATTTAAAAAAAATCATCAATCCCCATGAATTTAGGAACACGTGCGTGTTCCGTCAACATCTCATGAGGTTTCTAGCATTTGTAAGTTAGCTTAGAAAAATATGATCTCGTCTGATTTCTTAGCAGTAAAATTTAACTTCATTATAGCTACATTATTGTTTAGTAAGCTAAGATATAATTTATTCTGCTATCCACTGAAACACGTCACTAGAAAATAATACAGACTATATAAATTTGGCACTCTGCGCAAAATCTAACTAGTGAAATATGAAATAAGCGACTTAACACTTTATCATTTCACAAAATACTAGATATAATATATATTACCTCACACAGAACTACAGGTAGTCGCACAACTTAAGAATTATATGCTGAATATTTAAGGAAGTCTAGAAGTTCGACTTATTGCCGAAACAAACTGAGAAACTTCGCTAACAGCTATTCTGTTTCGAACAACCTGTCTACTGCGAATATAGGAGCGAGAATGAAATTAAAGTTTCAAACTCGGGCCAATATCTTAAAATCAGACAAAGGGCCCCAACTTATTTCGCCAAGCGAAATTATCTCCCCTACTCCCAACATTTACGTCAGCTTAACGCGTGACGTAACTGCCACCAGTGACCGAGAAATGCGCGTGACAGTTGCAAATCTCAGACAACCGTCTACAACTGCGTCGTACAGATGCCGGGTTTGACACCTTAAGCTAGTGACAGGTGAACAAAATGGTAGACCAAAAGTCTGCTCTATGTCCAGCGAAACGAATTTCTCACACCTTCACGTCTTACCTGCGCGACTGACATCTGATGCAATAAGGTTACTAGTCAGTATGAGAAAAAAAAAACGATGATGGGAAAGAAATATATTTTTCGCAACGAGTGATGCGAAAAAAATACAGGAAAAACAAGTACGGAAAGATAATAAAATGAAAGGATTAGGGTGAGAGAATAGGAAGAAGATGTAGGTAATTTAATGATATAAAGACATACGTGACAGGACGTCCCCCCTTAAGATATGGAAGCACTCCATGTCTACGTTATGGAATTAAATTTCCTATAACCGTAGCTTCGGGGTGTCTGTCTTCTTCCCTCTCATCTTCCCCCTCCATCTCTCTCCAATTCCTACTCAAGTCTACTCCTCAAAGTTTCCTTCCTCTGGAATGTCTCCCATGCGCGCTTGAAAGAGCGTCGCCGCTTCTGACATTTTTGAAAGATTTCTTGTGATAGCGGTGGAATATCCCTGCCACTATCGTCATCTTCGTCAGTTTTGGCGATCGTCAGGAGATGGTCGGAGGTTGGCACTGGTTTTTCCAAGTATCTCTTTAAGAGATTTAAATGGAAAACCTTCTCCTTTCCTTCAATAGAGATCTGGTAGTTAGCCTTAGAAATCTTTTTCAGGACGGTAAACGGCCCTTGCCATCCGATCTTCAGTTGGTTGTTCTCGGTAGGGAGTAACACCAAAACTTTCTCTCCTGCTTCCAGTTCTCTCTCTTTCGCGACTTTTCTGTATCGGTTAGCGTGCTTTGTGCGAGCTCGCTTAAAGTTAGTCGTTGCTAGGTCCCACCCTAGTTTCAACCTTTCCTTTAAAACCGACACATATTTACTGGCTGAGACAACTGTCTCATCAGCCTTCTCGTCTGTCAGAGACTGAAGTAAGGCTTCAAGCGGGCCCTTAATGGGTCTGCCGAATAAGAGTGTAGCTGGCGGAAATCCTGTGGAAGTATGAGGAGATTCTCTGTAGCCAAATAATGCTGCAGGAATACAAAGATCCCAATCTTCAGGTTTCACGTGTGCCAGTTTACTTAGCATCATGTTGAGGTTTCCATTTGCACGCTCCACAAGCCCATTTCCGGCCGGAGTATATGGCTTAGTGTGGATGTGTTGGGTCCTCAAGATCTTAACGATCTCATCCATCAACAGGTTTCGGTATGGAGATCCGTTATCCGTCAACACTTGCTGGGGAATCCCAACCGAGTGAAAATCTGCACGAGGGCTTCTGCGACATGCTTGGCATCTGCGCATGTTAGCGGGATAGCTTCTGCCCATAAAGTGCATGTATCGACTAAGGTCAGGATGAACCTGTTCCTTCTTTTAGTCCTTTCGAAAGGCCCTAAAATGTCGATCACAACCCGTTCGAATGGTGTTCCCATTATTGGCATTTCACCCATGTGGACTGGGGGTGTCCGTTGCTTGGGTGGTACACGTTGGCACTGGGCACAGGATTTGACATACCTGATAATATCAGTGTTTACTCCTGGCCACCAATAATGAGTGGTTATCCGTTGGTTTGTGGCGTTCTGTCCCATATGTCCGCTGAAGGGAAGAGAGTGCCCCATTTCTAGGATTTGGCTTCTGTACTGTTTCGGTACTAGGAGCTGGTTGTAACCTTGGTCAGGCTTGCCCGTTCTCCGATACAGTACGCCATCCTTAGAAAAAATGTCCCCGTGCTGTTTGGGTTCCTTAGCCATGGGCAGTTTCCTAAAGCAGGGTGCCAAAGTAGGGTCCTTGTATTGCGCTTCTTTAAGTTCCATGGGTAACAAATTAGGCGCAGGCTCCCGTTCCTTCATGGTTTGCCCTCTTGTAGTTACTGCTGCCACAATCGGCTCTTCCGGTTTCCCAATACACACGTATCTCCCGCCAAGTATGACTGGGTAGATGGGATCATCCATAACAGCCGCTTTGATCACGCCTCTGATAAAGTCAGAGTGTATCTCCACCAATGCGATGGGAAGCGCTGTAGGTGCCTCACTATTACGAACTCCACAAAGTTGGATGGTCTCTGTTGTCTCTTAACCGGGTTTGACCAGGTTTCTGGCAACAATGTAATCATAAGAAAGCCCCGTGTCAAATAAGCAAGAAGTTTGAGAACCGTTCAAAGTAACAATACCTCGCGTTGAGGGTCCATCCCAAACAGGTTGGGAATCACTGTCAACAATTCCGCCTTGCGAGACTGTCAATAAGCATCCGATGCGTTTCGGCTCGGTGTGCTCGGTCTGATCATATGTCCCGTGCTCAGGGGTTCTCCCTTTGCCACCTTGTCCTTTCTGGCTACGCTGCCATGTAGGGTGGTCGGGTTGATCAGACTGTTTGGGGTGGTTGGGGTACTTGTTCTTGTAGAACTTGGATTTTTCAGGAGGGGGGTTTTAAGGTCCAGTTTCTCTGTGGTTATTCTGATTCGAAGCATGAGAAGATTGCTCTAGGTTATGTTTTCGAAAATGCTCCTCTGACGGTTTCCGCTTTGTGGCCGGTAGTTCAGCCAGCGCATTGTGGTAACGCTCAGACTTCTCTAAGATGTCTTCAAGTTTTTCTGCCCCCTGCTCAGCGAGAAATCTCCGGGTATCTGCAGACAAAGTGTTCTTTATTTGTTCTGTTAAAACAAATTCCTCAAGACCTTCATAGGTAGAGGGGAGCTGCGAGAGCTCAAGGCACTTTGTCAGATAACCCTTCAAACGAGACGAGAACTGCTGAAAAGTTTCAGAATTCTCTTTCCGGCTGTTGCGAAACAGTTGCAAAAATTTTCGAGCGTTCATTTCAAAGCGCTCCAGTAACGCTTTCTTCAACACATCGTAGTCGTCTTGTTGGCTACTTTCCAGCTTAGAATAAACATCATAAGCAGAACCTTTTAGGGCCTGGGAAAGTTTTATATTCCAACGCGACCTCTCTAAACCGTACAGAGTTGCAATTTTCTCAAATTTTTCTAGCCAAGTGTCAATCTTCTCATTTGGACAAGGGAAAGATTCTAGTGGAAAAGACATAGCAGTGAGATGAGTAGATTGAGTGTTAGAAGGATCAGTTAAGGAAGAATGAGGAGAAGACTCTCCATTGCTGGAGGTAGAGGCAGCACCACGACTTTGAAGTTCAAGAGCTTTAAGAGCCAACTCATGTTGTCTCTCCTCCCTCTCCTTCTCATGCTGTCTCTCCTTCTCTTTTTCCTCATGCTGCATCTTGCGAATTTCCATTTCTTCCTCAATCTTCTTCTGCTGTAATAGCCGGTCTTCCGCTTCTTTCCTCCTAGCTTCTTCTTTTTCCTCTTTAGCTTCAGCTGCTTTCCTCTCCGCATCATATCTCTCAAGTTCGTCCCTGACAAATGCTTTCGCTTCCTCTCCTTCCAGTCCCTCCTCTCTCGCTTCTTCCCTGAGGAGTTGTCTAAGCTTTGCCCTCTCGGCCATATTATGTCAGTGACTGAGACTAGTGGAGAACGAAAATAGGAAAAAGGATACACTGGTTCCTATCACTTACGAGAAAAAATTTACCAAAAAAATCAAAAGATGATATATTTAACCCTGGGATACCTCCTCCAAAATAAAAATCTAACTATCGCTGCAATTATCGGCAATAAAGCACTTAATGCAAAACACGACTACGCCAACTAAATGGTAGTTAAGATTACTTCTGAAAAATAAGTTGCTACAGTGGAAAAGCAAAATAATTATTGCAAAAATTAAAGAGAAAAATAATCCCTTAATTTTTAATCCACTATCAAGTTTACCCCTGAAGACAGTTAGGGTGAGGGAGGCAATTAATCTGGACAATTAGTCCGAAACGCACTCCTTAACTTTAGTTCAAACACCTTCCTGCTTCAGAACCCTTGTGAATGTTATGCACTCACAAAACTTTACCAGCGTTTAGTATTACAAAATCAGTAATAAACATATATTCCGACAATCAACCTGTAACTGAAAAGTATATTATTTCTAAATGCTGTGGAAAAAAACTATCAGTTTGTGTGGTCAGCACGCCCGTAAACAGATCGTTAGTCTAGGGGATAAATTATTTAATATAAAACTCACAAGACAATCACCCTCTTACTCTATTACAGAATAAAGAATCCTAAATACAAAATCCAGATAGACGAGTCCACATTTGTCGTACTCGTCTTCCTATTCTAAGTTCAAAAATCCGTCGGACGAGAACCCATTTGTCGTAGATTTTAGATAGGAGTATTAAGACTTGGGTTTGGTCCCTTCTGAATAGGTTGGAATGAGTGATAGACACCGTGTGAGCTGGTGAGAAGCAATGGAATTTCCACAGGTGAGATGATAGAATGTGATATAGAAGCTGTCTTTGAGAATCGAGATAATCTTCTCTCTCTCTCTCCTATCTTCTACGACCGCTTTTAAAGGCGTCAGACAGTCTAAACACAGATATATATTACATAAATCTCTATCTACTCACAGGCACGCACATACACGTGACGACAGTTAAACACACAGACGTGGGAAATCTATAACCATGTATATATTATTTGAACGAGCTGACCAACGCACTGATTAGTTCAAGAGAGATTTTATTATTATCATCTAAAAGAAATCTTCTCACAACACCAAAAAATACATCAAGGAAAAAAAACATATACAAATAGTCATAAAATTCAAGGAAAATGCTACAAGGATGATAGCCCGTTAAAATCTTACTCTAGGTTTAGCCCACAGCCCCGTTAAGAGAACAGATGATGGCCCAAAGAGTTATAGATACGTAGGGTTGAGGCTAAGAGTTTTTCTTCTTTTCTCGTAAATGTATGCACAGAGTTGAATAATCTGATTTAGCCTAAGAAGTAAAGAAACTCTAGCAAATAGTAACAAATTCTGCAGGTTAAACAAAAAGAATTAAGACAGTAAATGGGTGACAATCTATAACTGTAAAATAACACTCTGATCTGCGTACACTCATTCATTCAGCCATGGCCATGGATACACAGTTATACTCACAACTTTGCTCGCTGCCTCTGGGAACATACTCAATTCTAGGACCTTCACACAGACCCGAAAATGCAGTCCTTGACCAAGAAATCCCCAGTTCCAAAAGACGTACTAAACTCTCAGGGAACGATTCCTTGGGTGTTCTAATTTTTCGAATGTCTGATTAAGTCACATAAAATATTGTCCAGGCACGAAAGTTAGCATAGCACAATGTCATTAGCTTTGGTTTCTAGAATTTAAGGAATGTCAGATCGGTGTCTACTTTCAGGAAGTTACTATATTTGGTCACCACAGTACTAGTCAAAACTCTGTCGGAATGTTTCTGATCTTTGCTTGCCACAACGGGCTGAGTTGTACTGAAGAGTTATTCTGGAAGAATTAATTCTGGCGCGAAGGCCTCTTACTTCATTTAACTGTTACAGTTCAGGTAATGAAAGTGATTTGTTTCTTCCCAAATAAAGTTCACGTACTAGAACGCTGGTAAAGTTGGGTACCACCGTTTCACTATATAAAAGAAAGAACACATATCAAATAATTTTACAATATGTACCCACTATAACTTACATTATTAAACCGCAAGTGTACTGCTTGACTTATCATTTAAATTTCCCGAAAAGTAAGATATATTTAAAAAAAATCATCAATCCCCATGAATTTAGGAACACGTGCGTGTTCCGTCAACATCTCATGAGGTTTCTAGCATTTGTAAGTTAGCTTAGAAAAATATGATCTCGTCTGATTTCTTAGCAGTAAAATTTAACTTCATTATAGCTACATTATTGTTTAGTAAGCTAAGATATAATTTATTCTGCTATCCACTGAAACACGTCACTAGAAAATAATACAGACTATATAAATTTGGCAGTCTGCGCAAAATCTAACTAGTGAAATATGAAATAAGCGACTTAACACTTTATCATTTCACAAAATACTAGATATAATATATATTACCTCACACAGAACTACAGGTAGTCGCACAACTTAAGAATTATATGCTGAATATTTAAGGAAGTCTAGAAGTTCGACTTATTGCCGAAACAAACTGAGAAACTTCGCTAACAGCTATTCTGTTTCGAACAACCTGTCTACTGCGAATATAGGAGCGAGAATGAAATTAAAGTTTCAAACTCGGGCCAATATCTTAAAATCAGACAAAGGGCCCCAACTTATTTCGCCAAGCGAAATTATCTCCCCTACTCCCAACATTTACGTCAGCTTAACGCGTGACGTAACTGCCACCAGTGACCGAGAAATGCGCGTGACAGTTGCAAATCTCAGACAACCGTCTACAACTGCGTCGTACAGATGCCGGGTTTGACACCTTAAGCTAGTGACAGGTGAACAAAATGGTAGACCAAAAGTCTGCTCTATGTCCAGCGAAACGAATTTCTCACACCTTCACGTCTTACCTGCGCGACTGACATCTGATGCAATAAGGTTACTAGTCAGTATGAGAAAGAAAAACGATGATGGGAAAGAAATATATTTTTCCAAACGAGTGATGCGAAAAAAATACAGGAAAAACAAGTACGGAAAGATAATAAAATGAAAGGATTAGGGTGAGAGAATAGGAAGAAGATGTAGGTAATTTAATGATATAAAGACCCACGTGACAATATATATATATATATATATATATATATATATATATATATATATATATATATATATATATATACATATATACATATATACATACATATATATATATATATATATACATATATATATATATATATATATATATATATATATATATATATATATATATATATATATATATATATATATATATATATATATATATTATATATATATATATATATATATATATATATATATATATATATATATATATATATATATATATATATATATATATATATATATATATATATATATATATATATATATATATATATATATATATATATAGGATGAAAGAAATAAGTTAGTGTAAGACCTGAAACAGACTCAATGTGCCAGATGTAGCACCCTGGGAAAATCTACATATTCCTTAACTCGTTTCGGCAATTACCCGCATTTCTCACGCTGAGAACAAAGTCCAGACTTTACACCTTCCGCTTCAAATGGCCATTCCCAGCGGTCAAAGTCTTTCATCTCAAATTACTCATCGAGAATTATTACTTACAAGCGAACAGATTCAGGGGAAGATAATAGCAATTGTCTCTGACTTATTTTCCCTGATCCCAGTACTTAACGAAGATTTCGTTAAGACTTAACGCCACTCTCCTCTGTTTCATCACTGTTACGTCGATTCTAGATCTCTGGCGTGTTACAATTAACATAAAACCACTCGCTTGCTAATCCGGTCTACTCATACACTCAAAATCAAAGAGATTTAGCGCACAGTCCAAAACTGCGCTTGCTAAATTAGAAGAAATGGGAAAAAAGATAGCTTGTGTGTGGGAAAGTAAAAGTTAACAGAAAAATATCTGTAGGTAACAAGTCGAGTATAAGAGAAATGAGGAAAATGAAAATAGATATAGACATGTATTTCCATAATTCTACCACAAGTAGGTAAGCGTGATTGAGTGGCCACTGTATGACAGAGAGAGTGAATATTTTTCTTTCTTAACGGAACTTTAACAACATTGGATTTTGTTTAAACATGTTTACTTTACTGGGTAGCATATAGTAGGAACTTGTTTCTTTACTGTCTATTCTGTAACACTGTGCTAACCTTTGACCTTTAGGTTATTAACTTTTTGGGCTTTTTTCTCAATAGGGTGAGGGCACATTTATTCTGCTTTTTCATATGTATGTAAATCTGATTTTATTTGATCTTTCTTTAAATGTTTGATGTTGTCAAGTTAAATGATAATAAACAACAAAAAGAACATAACTTTGTGTGTTGGTCAGAGTTATGCAACTCTCCCGCCCACACTCGCATCGGCAGTAAGAGTACAATGTTAATTATTATTCAATTATCCATATGTGCACTTACATAAATATCGCCTGTCGTTAATAGCTATTAAATTGTCGACGTCTTTTGGTCATCGTATGGTATTAAATAGTAGGCACTTATAATAAATACGCACAATGAAATAAAACGCGAATTCTTTTCTGTCACTATCAGTCGCGCCTGGCATATACATGTCAACTAAAACCGTTTCTTCTTGTGTGAGAAAGCAGGTGGTGAAAATTGACATTATAACTGAACATCTGGTATAAAATAGCTACGCGTTATTTTATTTCACTGGTTTTAACTGCTAGAACTCGAAGTGAATTATAATGGTAAAAGCTTAACACTTTTAATTGGTAAAAGGTAACCCCTTTAAACACGTAAACACTAATTTCTATTACCAGAAAATCAGAATGAAAATCCACATCTTCCACAATGGTTCTAGAACTATGTGCTTAGACTGTCCAAAAATTCTGAGTGACATCTGATAGCAGGTTTAAGAAAACACAGTTTATATCTCGCTATATTTCTCTGATCTAGAGATGTTGTTAAATTTTACACTATTGTGTGTACCGGAGAACCAGAACAGAGTTCCCCGGTAAAGGCTTACGCCCGTCTTTCGTACAACGCTGCTAATCGACAACAGAAGAATTCTTACGTCTAACAGGTCTCTCAAAGATTTTGCCCGGGAGTCTACTTCAAAGAAGACTCGAGAAAAGATTTTGCCCGTGAGTCTACTTCAAAGCGTATTCGGGGAACCCTTCGTGGACTTCAAAAGGTACTATGTTATTCACGTGCAGTCTGGCAGGTATCGTATGATTGACAGATAAGCTCTCGTGAGGAGACCAGGTAAACAAACCTGATTCGCTACCTGTTATGACGGGCAGGTCACGAAAGTTTGTAAACATTGCGTTAGATCGTGTTCACAGAAAAAGAGGTAGGACTAAAAAGTGAGTAAACACAGACTGTAAATGCATTCTTTTGCTAGCAAATCATAGAACGCTACGAGATTACAAGCCGGTCAGATTACTGTAGGCTCTCTTTCTATTATACGTCACACGCCCTAATATAACTGTAGGTTGATCAGGACAGCGCCACCAAAACGAGGCAAAATTTTATTTCGGGAAAAAAATATATATATCAGTGTGAAGACTCACAAAGTTATTAAAATGATGAAAAACATAACTATTTAGAAATAATTTTTTAAAAATCAATTTTAAATTTTGATTGTAAGCAAGTAGTAGCTGTAAGGATGGAAAATAAACTGGCAGTTAACAATCAATTATACTCAATAGTGTTGTGTTCTTGCACCTCGTCTAAAGTGAGAGTCTTGAAAGTAAAATTACTAGGCATACAATAAATAAGCAGATTGGTTTTATTAGGGGTATTTGAAGACGAGGAAAATTATAAACTATCGTGACAGCAGAGAAAATTGACTTTAAAAGATGAAGAGGTCAACGAAATGAGGAAAACAATAATAAAGAAGAAAATCAACAACAGTGATGAACATTACAGGGTCTAGGGATTAGAAGATTTGGAAAGACATGATCACTCACACAGTTAGTGTAGCACTATTGGTATGTGTCACAGCAGAGATATTTGCCGAAATATATTTAGTTGGTTACGCTGTAGAGTGGCAACAGCGTAGAATAGAAAACCCGTTTGGCGAGTTGGGCCAAAACAGAAGAGGATGTAAATTTTTTGGCGATTCAGTCTAGGAGATGTCAGCGGTCCTGTACGGACGCTTGTTCCCTTTGTCAGCGGTTTTGCTGGGATTACAGGAATGCCATTCTTGTTCATTGCTTGCCGATTGGTTCAGGTGTTCAGGATTATTGTTAGATTACTAGAAGGGTGATGTGATTTCTGGTGGTTCTTTCCTGGATATTATTTACGGTAGAATCTTGCAATTATTTATTGCCTTGTTTCAGTATTGGACGTCGCCTGTGAGCGATAGTCATTCTATAGTCGCTGGTTTAGATTCTGTCGGTGATTGTTTTGCCATTATGTTGAGCTGGTGATTTGGCAAGTAGTTTGGCATTTTCATTACATTGTGTATTGCATTTCATGTGTATTGTTAGCCGTGTGTGGCTCATATGTGTGCACCGTACTTATTAAAGGGTTATTACCTGATTTAGGTGTTATTGGATTATTCATGTCAGCTACTGTGTACTGTGGTCATACCTTTGAGACAGCGAGCGAAGTGTATAGTGTGAGTGTGCCTTAAATCCATAGAACCAGTAGAGGGGTTTGTTCACACAGCACAAGTAGCCCGGTGTGCTCTTTGTGTGAGATGTGTACCATTAGATACATATAACCTATTCTGACATCTGGGGTAACTCGTCGTGTTTAGGCGTGGAGCCTGTATGATTTAATAGTTTAATTCCCAGCTAGCTGGCAGTATTGTTTCATTTTATTTGATAGTACAGCCTTGGAGCCTGCATTGGTGTTGATCAGGCCATTATGGTGCACACATTATTCTAGAAGGTGGTAGGCCACTGTGTTGGCGCCTTCATATTTTTTTCGTCAACTCACGGGTGTGAGTAGTTTTCGTCCGTCCAGTAAAAGGTTTGTGTGTGTTCGGTCTGTTGGTGTCTTGTTTACGGTCGTGTGACCTGACCTCGTTTACTGGCTCTGACCTATTTTCAGCGTCCAGCAATGGCTACGTGTCAGTTGATTTTTGCAATCTATTGTCGATGAAATATTGTACTGTTCAGTTCCAAGTTCTTTGTTATGGTATCTTGGCAGGTCTAAATACGAGTGTCAAAGTATTAGACTAGTGGTACAGGGTGCGTCAGACGGGTCAGTTTGACACATCTCTGAGTCATTTTGGTGGTTGGCGACAGTGATCCAGGAGGAGCAGCGGGGCTTGGGGTGTTGGTACCATTTAGTTATGGGCCCAGACGGCATGTGGAGATGTCAGATGGGAAATAGCTTGGTCAACCTCGGTATAGGGTGGTAAGAGATGGTGGTTAGGTGAGGTTGATAGATTGGTTGGTACCTCAAGTCATCGAGTTGAGCTTCTGGTCCTGTCCTTGCTACTCAGACGTGCCCAACCAAGGGTGAAGGTCCTTGCTACTCAGACGTGCCCAACCAGGGGTGAAGTCTTTTGTGTTTTGTGCCCTGCCGACCTACCGGGCGGGTCCAGTAGATGTCACCGTGTAAGCTGCTGTGATCTGGGAAGTGTGGATATTGTGTGATTAACTTTTGCTATAACACATATATAGAACAGTGCCAAAGAACTTACTCATGTTTCTTTTCAACGTATAGACGGTTGAGAGTAGCTGTGCAGCTGATCTTTACAGAAGTAGCCTTTGCAGTGTGTATTATGAACAGTGCTGTGGGAGCACCGTAGATAACAGTATATTCATCGAGGAAAGTATTTGACACTCAGACTTGCATAGCAAACTGTTTCCTGGACTGAGTTTCTTGTGGATTTTACGTTGTCCAGTATGGAGTTTCGTTTGTTCTGTGATCATCATTCATCGTCAGTGCTGACGAGTCTCCTTACTCAAGCGCCGTTGGAGCTTCAGATAAGTTATTGTTTGTCTGCTTTTGTATTATATATTATATTGATATTTTCTTGTTTTTTCTGTGAATTTAATTTTCTTGTCTGTCCTTCTATCTATTATTAGTTATCATTTAGCTTAATCTGTATTCTAATATAGTGCTGATTCTTTATTTACTTCTTGGTTTGTTATTGTTTTCGTTCCTTTTGTTTTGTCTTTTCCTTATTGTACGAGTAGGACGTAGTCTGTATGTAGGTATGTTAATTGTTAGTTAAAGCTGTTCTTGCTGTGTTTTCTTTGTAGTCAGGAAATATTTGGATTGTATATTTTGAATACATTATAATATAATTTTACTGATACTTTACTTAGCTTTCATTCACTAAGTGAAGATAGTGCTTGGTGGAAGAGATAGCTTCCAGCACCTCATTGTTGAGTGTGGTTTTCGTGGAGTCTTTGGTGTTATAGGGTGTTGGTGTGTTCAAGTGAGGAAGGGCGGCGAGTTTAATCCAGTCTTGGCCTCTCTTGTGGAAAAGATTGGATTAGACCGATTCTTTTAGGGTGTGGCGGTGTTTGTTTTGTGGTGGAGTCTGGCAGAGGGGATTTCCTGCGACTGCCCTGCTTAACATTCCAAGCTCTGTTGGTATTAGCTGTGTTTGTGGTTGTGTATTTATAGTGTCGTGTAAATTTAATTATTCTTTTGTGGTGTTTAAGTGGTGTTTTCTCTTGTCTCATCTTACTATCTTGTAAATACGTTTACAGGTATCCCTTGTTTTCGTTCGTGCTCAGTCACGCATTGTAGATATTAATCTAACTCTTCGTGTTCTATCATCTATTTCCTCGTGACTGGAATTTTGTTTTCGTAATGTGATGTATGCGTTTCTTTCATCTGTGTTGTGCTCATTTTGCCATAGGTAGTTGTAACGAGCCGATGTAACGTCACCACAAATGTAGAGTCATATTTCATGGCCCAGCACAAATGTAACGCTATCTTTTCTGTGTAGAGTTATATTATGGATGTGTTGATGCGCCACCACAATGTTGACGGCTGTACGATCTACCTCAATGTTCCTGCACGGTGTTTCTGTGCGTGCGTAGTCAGTACGACCTGGGCCAAACAGCGTTGTTGTGCATGATTAGCTCACCAGGCGTTGAGGCGCTAACAGGGTGTCATGTTGACATTCAAACATCATACATCTCTTGAATGTGTGGTACTCGAAGTTTGTGTGGGTTGATAAGTGATCTGGGTGTGTAGAAAACACGATTGCGTATAGGCTCTTTGACAGGTAAACAATGCACCCCCTCACTCACATGCAGTAGTCAGTAATTGTTGCAACTGCTGGAACTTTTCAACCATTTATTTACGAAACACAGTGACATCAACAGTTACAGTCAAAAGGACGAGGATCAAGGACATCATATAAACTGGAAATGACTGGCATTATAAAGCTTGAAACACTCATCTATCAGGACGCTATCGACAATGGTCTGTCCTTTAACATATAGTTCATACTGCAGCTCACGTACCACTGACTCAGCGCGTCAGGTACTTTAAATAACTCCACCGTACCAAAAAGCGAGTTCCCAATTGCATAATAATAATAATACTGCAATTCATCTGGCATAACACGCAAGATACACCTTCTTCTGCTGAAAGATATCGGCCGTAATGTCGGGCCTCTGTAATAATGTAAACAACTGTGTATTCTTCATAGGCAGGCATAATCATCCATGCCAAAACATACCGCCAACATGCGGGTTTCATAATAACATGCCTTCACTGGGCTTCTGTATAACAGTTAGACAAATAGTCTTAGTTGGCTAAATCGAGCACAAATAATGGACTCGCATCTCAAAGGACTGTGAGCTCTTCTCACAGGTTGCCACAACATGTTCTGCAAACTAGGCATAATAATTAAGTTTCTTTTACCTTTGACAGAATCCGAGAAATACACAAATAACAACTGTCGTCATTCTTGACGAACAGAATAACTCTGGGGAGAATCACTGACATCTCAGTCACACAGAAGACTATCTTTCCCCCAGATAATGCAGAGAAGTACAACGGACATACTAGTCCGGTCAGAACCCAGATCCTCACTCCCTGACGGAAGTCTCTCCGTTCGCGCTCAAAAAACTTGCGCATGTGTAGACAGCACAGATCTGAGTAAAGCTAACCCCGACTTAAGACAGGTCAACAACAATGAATAAAACAAAGGGAAGATAACCCCAAATCAACCTGTCCCAGGGAGTTCATAAACAGTTCTCTAACTTAGATCATCAAAAAATATTACATAGATTTACGTGTTATGATACCGTCAAAAAACGACAGCAACAGTAGTAATTGCATAACAGAGACTATAGAGTTTAGTAATAAGTGAAGTGTTATTTGAATATAGCACCAGTGTGGGTGCCAGTAACAGATTTTGAGGTAATACCTGATTTTTGAACTAAGTTGATATACTGGTGTCAAGGTATCAGGAAGTTTTTATTATACAACTATCGACTATTGTAAGTTTGATTGAGGATATCATAGAGACTAAGTGGTCAGAGAGACCAAATTTTCATAAGTGGTGACACCATAGCCAAGGGGCTAAGTGAGACTTTATTGATATTATAAGGTAAAGGTGAATAATAATTATACAATAAAATACTAGGTGATATTTACTTTCATGCATATATATGTGTAGATTTGAAGAGTGATATCAGTATGTACTACTGTTACTACTGTATATTGTGGTAAGCAGAAATTTATCTGCTGATTTAAGTGAAACATATACGGTTGAGTAATTGCATTGTAAATCTTTATAGAAAGAGGTAATAGTGAGTATTCTATGGGTACATCAAGGACCTACAGGCTTTCATTCAGATTGGGAAAGAATGTGGGTACACTGGCTCACAACTAAGTAAATATGCAAAGGCTGAATTTTTTTCAGTCGAGAATCAGAAAGCTCTGGAGAAGGAAAAGAAAGAGAAGGAGAGGATTGACAAGGTTTTCTTCTTCAAGATAAGAATACAGTTTCCCGCCTAAGTTCAAAAATGCGCGATAATACATTTCCTATGGAAAGCCATTGAGTGATGCTATAAAATAAGAGAGACGTATGCTCAGCCCCCATATCATGACACACTTTACTGAAAAATCTAGCTTTATGAGGTCGAGTTTTAATAAAGTTCACCATATTTATGACAGTTTGCAGGACTTCATTCAAATCAACACTCAAATGCTGTGAAGCAAGTGCTTCCTTATGGATAATACAATGGGTCGAAACAGCATCAGGAGCTTTGCCGCGGATGAGAGCTTGTAGGCCACTGTAACAGCCCGACATTGAACGAGCACCATCGGTACACACACCAACACAATGAGCCCAGTCTATTTTATTTTCCGCCAAGAAGTTGTCCACAATTTCAAATAAATCTTTGCCTGTCATACCTGCAGTTATGTCCTCACAAAAAAGAAGATATTCCCCCATTTCGTTTTTTTCATCAACAAACTGTAAATAACATTAAATGAGCATCTCTATTGCTCTCAATGGCCTCATCAAGCTGCAAAGCAAAGTCCTTCACCCTCATTTTTTCTATAATCTGTTCATTAAGATCCTCTTCTAAATCTTGAATTCGGCGACTGATTGTGCTGTCCGACGAAGGAATGGGCAAAAGCTGTTTTCCCACGGACTCTTCAAAGATAATGTACATCATATCAATAGCACACGGTAAAACGATTTCTTCTGCAATCGTATGGGGTTTCTTACATTTTGCTACCAGGTATGCTACCTTGTAGGACGCTAGAAGAGCTTTACTCGAGATTATCGCCTGCTTAGAAAATACTGATTTTTGTTCTTTTATTTTACTCAGCTTTCTAGAGAAATATTCTCTTGGTTTGCCCACGTCATTCTTATGAACACTTTCTAAATGGCGCTTCAATTTGCTAGGCAGCATACATTCGACAGAGAGTACTTTGAAACACAAAACACACTGTGGACGGTCTTCATTGTTCACAAGAGTGCACGTCAAACCAAAATCTCAGTAACCTTCGTAGTATTTTCGATACTTACGTTTCCTTTCCTCATTACCACTTTCCTTATCATCCTCAACAAGTTCTCTCTTTTTACTAACACTTGCCAAATTAAAAAAAATCTTTCCATAGTTTATATCAAACTCACAACAAAATCAAAAACGTTTGAAAACAAAACGTGTTACCTGCTATGGCCGCGCCAGGAGAATGCGCGGAAAGTTGATGGCGAGTCGGGGGAGCGGGACTTCATAGGCTGGCCAACATCAAAAGTGAAATCTCTCCGGGGTCACGCAGGTTGACAAACACCACAAATGAAATTTCCCACAGCTCTGTGTTTTCATTTTAGCTAAATACGAAAAAAATCCACGCCCAATCACGGCGCCCCTGACCGTCAGTCATGACGCCCCAGAACGCCGCGGCGCACAGGTTGAAAACTGCTGCTGTATACAATTATGCAGACCTGAAAAAAGGCTTTTACAATGAAGGCCTGCTAGCGAGCTACGGAAACAGTTGATACGTCCCAGAACTTCAGGAGAGAATAGAAGTTTAATTACAGTACGTTTTAGTCTTTTAATGCTTGAACCTTGCCGAAATGTTGTTGGTTCATGTGTGACAATATTAGCAAAAAGATTACAAATGGCCGTTTGGTATCAACAACTTTGATCTGTTCAACGTAGAACGGCATGATCATCTTTGTTGCTTATTGTCGTGTTTAGTTTATTCCAGTATAATAACAATGCAGGCATTACATCTGTGGTTCGCTCAATGTTGTCAGTGCGTTGGTGCGTGGTCGCTGGTCGTGCGGAAAGTGTTTATCTCCACCTGGCCTAATGGGTATATAAGTCGCCGTTGCATGTCTCTCTGGGTTCGTTCACGTTCTCAACCACACACATCGGTCAAGACACCAACGTCCTTCTCAGGACGCCACTACTCGAGAAAAGATCGCGTTATCGTCAAAATGCCCAGACATAAGCCACACGCTAAAAAGAGGAAGGTCTACACCAGCCCACCAGCGCAGAACAGCCAGGGTAATCACAATATCACAATCAACAATGACAGACAGCCAGAGAGCAAGACTGCCCCAAGTACTCGTGCCGGGACCGGCCCTTCTATAACTCCGGACACGACGGAGTTAGCTGTGACATGCGTCGACCCGACTGAGAGTCTGAGTGGCCCGACCCCTTGCCTAGATAAAGAAGACCCAGAACATAAAGAAATTTGGAGAGCGTTACGACAGCTGGAGAAAAGAAAACAACAGCTTATATCCAGGCTGCCACCACCACACGTACCCGACTCGTCAGCAAAAACCCGGTCTATGACAGAGAAGCCGCACGATGTCGAGATTACAGCCGACCCACCTGCAAGCACTATGAAGGAAGTGATAGAGGCAGCTCCTCAACACAGACAGGTACAAGAGGAAGATATCGCAGAGACCATTTTAGATGCACTTCGAAGACTTGAAGACGGAGACGAGTCCCTTAGGCTCGCTCTTCAAGAAGCAACAGTAGAAGTAGACCCAGGCGTGCTGGACATCGAAACCACTGAGAAGCAAGCTACCATTCCTGATCCTGAGGAAACAACAGCTGACAACTCAAGGGCTCAGACGCAAGATATCACACCGAATAACCAAGAACAAGATTCGAACCAAGCCTGTAGAAGGAAAAAAAGACCAAACACTAAAAATACAAGCAACTCAGAAACGATACAGGAGAGGATTGTTAAGATCACCCAGACGTCAGGAAGTGAGGCCTCACTCAGGGCCCTACCCGACAACAAAGTGATCAACATCCTCGAGGTGATAACTGGACGGAGAGGTATCGCCAAAGTAGGGAGGCACGAAAAGGGAGTAGTGCTTTCTCTCAACAACACAGGCAAAACAACCTCGCTGATGATCGAACTGGAATCCGGTCCAAAGGAAATCCAGTTGCCCCACCAAATAAAAGTGGTGGTGGAAAAGTACAAGACAACAAAAAAGTTGGTCATCAGAGGGGTGGATACCAGATGTTCCGAAGGCGAGGTCCACAGACGCCTTCAAGCTGAAAACGCAAATCTTAAAATCACGCAGGTCGAAAGGCTAAAAACCTGGGCCAAGAAAGATACCAATCTGATGATAGTTACGGTAGAAGGATCGACAAGACCCGAGAGACTGACGCTCGAAACACCAACAAAAAGGACAGAACCATATATACCTCCGGTCATGCAGTGCTCTAACTGCCAACAGTTTTCACACACCAAGAAAACATGCAGGAGAGACGCTGTCTGCCGATATTGCGCGGGAAACCACCAATATGGCGACTGCCCCAGAGCGAAGGAGGACCACAACTACAAATCAATTAATGCAAACCGTACCTGTGCAAACTGCCATGGAAACCACGGGGCAAGGTACCGAGGCTGCCCTGTGTTCCAGGAAACAAAGAGCATCTTGAAGGAGGCCGTGTCCAAAAACATCCCCTTCAAGGAGGCAAAACACAGAGTGGCTGCGGATGGTGCAGAAAAACAGCGCATAATAGATAGACGACAGTTACACAAGCTGACCGCTGAAGTAAAAGAAATGAAACTACAGGTCGTAAACAGAAGCAAGCAGGCTCCCGAAGAACCAACCGACAGTGGTGAAGACATAATAGATCTACAGAGCGTCAAAGATATGATGAAAGAAATGAAAAGAATCCAGCAGCAGATAAAAACAGATGTCAAGAGGCTGACAGAACTGAAGGAAGAAAACTCCACAATCCTCAAGAGAATTGAAACTGAGCGAAGAGCCATTGAGGAAATGACATCAAACACAAGAGCGACCAAAACAAACGAACAATCAGACGAGGAAGTCATCGAAAAAACACTTGAAAAACTCGAAAAAGCTATATTACAGATAAAGGAAAACAGGAATACAAGAGAAACAGAAACGAGGAAAGCAAAAACTAACAAAACGACACAAGACAGATAGGAAGACAGGAAATGAACTCCATGAACACACCACGGCCGACAAGCAACGAAGAGGAAACCAGACAACCAGCTAGTGGTCCTTTTCAGGACCAGTCCTTTTCAGGACTAACAGACGACTAGCACCGAAGAACCTAACACACAATATACCCCAATTATAACCAACTTTCAGGTTGAACAGGGTATTACAGCAACATAGTAGACGAAAACAACAACAACAACTCTCTACATTCTCTTTACACTATATACCCCAATATAACCGTTTGTAACCCTTCAATGGGTTTTGGTTGAACAGGGTATTACAGCAACATAGTAGACGAAAACAACAACAACAATCTCTACATTCTCACACTGGCTAATTGTTACGGTATATGATATTAACGCCGTCTGCTAAAGGTTATCAGACGTGCAATTGTAAAGGTTAAGGCATTTAATATATTGCGATAGATGTTTCAATTATTGAACGCTCCATACACGATCGATTATGACGTGTATAGCGTTGTTTGGGTCACAGTCGGTAACTAAGAAACGCTACCCTTTGTTACTTGACCGCCAAGCTGAATAGCTGCGTTTTTCTAACCTTCCAATTCAATGGCATGATATAGCCATTTATATATGCATTTTTTGATGGACCAGGGTCAGTCCTAGAACTCTATATGAGAGGGAAATTTATGGAGGTTAGTATTTAACTAGAATTCTCAGAAGGAGAAGAATAATCGTCAAATTCGTATGAATATATTCAGACTCGCAGTCTCACTGTCGGCAGGTAGCCATGTCTAGCTGCGCGTGCATATAGCTGTGATGTTCTGACGACAATACTGCATTGTATCCTTAAACGGACATTGACACGTAAACCAGCAGTCTACGTTATTGATTAATTTATGCATGACTTATATGGACTTATGTTCTACTCCTATTTGAAATGATCATCCTGTGTGTACAACTGTGAATTAAATGTATGGACTCAATGAAATGACTTATCAAATCAATCGTATTCCAAGGTTCAAGTATTGTTCGGAATCTTTCACCCCCGCATTCGCTTAATCTTCCATCGAAGGCACGATGCACTATCACTGAATGAAAAAAAACTAACATATCAAAGATAAAACAATGGCCAGAAATTTATAATTTTTTTATTTATATCACATGGAACATTGTTCATAGCAAAACACCGCCTTGTAACAGTGGTGCCCGGTTTGTGGGGACGAAAAACAACCAAAAACCAAAAATTTTTTCATGACTTTCGAATGAAATATTTACGATCAAGTTTCGATCACATGACCATTACGAAGCTGACGTGACGCACGTGATCATGAATAGCAACATGACGTCACTGTTGCATTGTCGCAGTGAAGAAGACATCTTTTCAACGCCTCTCTAGTTCGCTTCAAATTGATCAAGATGCACAAGATGGACTACCGTTGCCTGCCCATCAGGAGCAGACAGTCAAAGGCACAGGCCTAGCTGTTGACGACCTCTAGCACTGATCTAAGCAACGGAAAAGATAAGTCTAGGTGTTTAACTGTTGTTATTGCAAACAGTGCTAACTGAGTCCATGCCCTCTGCCTACATCGGCATGTTTTTACCTATGTTTAATGTACTTTTTGTTGTCTTAATGTGTTGTTAATTCGTGGGAGGTAGGGAGAATGAACCGAAATTAGATTCTGTGGCTCTCACGATGCCTGAATTGATTTCGGTCGTTTCTTAAGGCAGTTAAACGATTGCACTTTTGGGAGCCCCATTGAGGTTTGCCATTGGACTATCTGTCAAAATCTGCTGTCGTTTGACGATTTGTGTTAGCTGTACCGTTCCGTAGATAACTGGTGTATTTTATTCATACTCAGTTCACAATTTTTATTCAGTTTTGTATCATGTTCGTTAACTATTTCGTCCAGACTACTCTCACTATAATTTATTTTATGATTGTTAAATGTTCGTCCGTTATGAGTCCTGTGATGTCATCATTTTTTGCAGTCATTTTTTTTGTGTACTTTGAATATTAAGTTGACCTCGGGTCAGACCTTGACCCTTCATTTGGCTTGTGACACTTCCGCTTGTTTTATTTAGTTCATAAATTCATTTTTAATTGTGAAAATGTCTTGTTTGCGTCTTAACATTGTTTGTACCCTTTAGTTGCATCATTGTTTTGTTTGTCCTCATGATATATATTAATACTACATTAATAATATGATATTATATGCAATAATACACTTGTAATTTAATTTAATTAATTTTTTCTGATATTTAAGGTTAATATGGGACATTGCATAATTATGCAGTGATAGTCCAAGAAAGTAGCACTACAATTTATAAGAGATGCCTAGGGCATAATATATATAATATATATATTGACCAAATAAAATAATCTTATAGTCTACCTTTGAGGTAATAGACCCATTGTATATTATTTAATATACTTTTCTGGTACTAAGAGAGTGACTTAGTACATTGAACAATATAATTACTAGGAATCATACCCAACATTATTGGATATTAAGATTAATTGTGTGATGTAATTACATTATAGTTAACAGATATCATAACTATTTATGATATAGTATTATTTAGATACAATATTGTTACAAAATATTGTCTATTAGTTGAACTTAGACATTAGAGTTCAGTACTATTGTGATTATTTATATTGAATATTTCTAAGTTGAGTAAGTATAATAATTACTCTGAAGCTACTATTGACTATTTTAATCAGTAATTATCAATAATTACTTACAGATAAAAGTCAAAATGCTTACTATAGACCATTTCGTTAAAATTGGTAGGGAATATGGTTATAAATCTCAAGAACTTCGTCAGTTTGCTGAGGCAGAACTGGAAAAACATGAAAGAAAAGAAGCAGAGAAAAAGGCTGCATTAAAGAAAGAGGAAGAGGAACAAAAGGCTGCATTAAAGAAAGAGGAAGAGGAACAAAAGGCTGCATTAAAGAAAGAGGAAGCAGAACGTGAGATGAAGCAAATTGCCAAAGAAAATAGATTAAGAGAAATTGCTCAACAGGAAGAAGAGAATAAATTGAAGCGAGAGGAAATTATTTTACAACAAGAAATGGAATTGGCGCGTATTAAATTGGAGACAGCAAGATTACAAGCACAAAGTGCTGATGCAAACCAGAATAATAACGCACAAAATGGATCATCATCCAGCCAAACTAAACATTTCTACAACTTTAAATTACCCACTCTCAACTTAAACGTGGACGACCTTTCATCGTTCCTGTCACGTTTTGAACAGACTTGCAAAACAAATCATTTGCCTGAAGAGTCATGGGTACTCAAGTTAAATGAATTCTTGGTTGGAGAACCATTGACGGCTTCTCAAAATGCTGACCCATCAATAGCAAATAACTACGGTGCTATTAAGTCCTTGCTTTTACGAAGGTTTCACCTGGACGAGGAACACTGTAGGTTGAAATTTAAGGGAATTTTACCTGAATCTCCAAAAGATTTTGCAGGATTCATTGCGAACATACGCAATACATTTAATAGATGGGTTGAACTGGCAGAAGTCAACAAATCATACGACAAATTAGTTGATTTACTACTACGGGATAAGGTATTATCTTCGGTTAGCCAGCCATTTTTTGCATATTTGCAGGAGCGTAAACCAGGTACTATGGACGAGTTAGAAAAAATTTCTTTAAACTACTATTCGGCACATCCGAATGCAACCATTTCTAACTCCTCATTAAGAGAACCTCTACCTGTGGCGTCTAATATGGCCTACAATCATAATAACAAACAAAGACATCACAGTGTAGACAGAAGCAGGTTCCAAAGACATCACAATGTTAACTTTCAGAAGGGACATAATAATAATTTCAACAATAAAAATGAGTTCAACAGAGGTAGATCACGAGATAGAAATTATTCACCTCAAACAAACTACCACAATGGTCAACATAACACTAATTATAATCGATCACATACTCCCAATAATAATAGTAACTGGAATGGTAATAATCATGGCTCGAGACATCGAGATAATAGTTACTATAGAGGACGACGAGATAATTCTAACAATTATACTCGGAATCGATCTCATTCTCGGGGATCATCTCATTACAACCATAATACAGGGGCGGCAGTTACAAATAATACTACCCCTATAGCTCAGGTCCCACTTGACAATAATACAACACAGTCTTCTGCTGCATGTTTTGCTATTAATTATAATGTGGCAAATAGTTGCCAACAATGCAATCTTATTTTTCAGAAGGCGAAAAAAACAGTGCTTAACTGCGGACATATTACACCAGAGGTAGGTCTTGCAGTCAACGATGGAACAGGCCTACTAATTTTTAACAGGGGATTAGTTAATGGATCCGTCGTCTCAGTGCTGAGGGATTCAGGATCCACAACGATTGGTGTACGACAGTCACTGGTACATCCTAGCTGTGCAACGGGGGAATATGTCCGTTGCATGACTTTTGGGGGAACTATTGAGTTTTACCCCACAGCTATTATTCATGTTAACACACCTTTTTTCACAGGGAACGTAAAAGTATGTATGCTAAAAAAGCCTATAGCTGATCTGATGGTTGGTCGTATACACGGCAGTAAAGATTGTACTCCAGATGAGATTATAGAATGGGAGAAAATAACCTATGCACTGGAAACGCCGTGACGACTAGAGCGCAGACTCAACTCATGGAGAAAGTTGATGATAATAAAATGGATGCAGACAACCAAGAGGAATTTGTAGTCAATTCACCTATTGACAGGGAAACATTTGCAACCAAACAAAAAGAGGATAAATCTTTAAAAAAAAATTTTTAAGCTGGTTGATAAAGTTGACAATCTATCCTCAGGTAATAATAACAAAACAATGTTTGTTATTAAAAATGACATATTGATTAGATGTTTTAATGACAAATCACAAATGAAACAACAAGTTATGGTCCCGTATACTTTTAGACGGTACATTCTTCAACATGCACATGACTCACATTGTGCTGGACATATGGGATATACTCGAACACGATCTCGAGTACTGTCTTCATTCTTTTGGCCAGGAGTGTCAAGAGATATTTCGCAGTATGTACGTTCCTGTACTACATGCCAAGAAGTGAAAGCACGTGGAGCTTTTCACACGGCGCCTATTCAGGCTTGCGATATCTCAGTAAGACCTTTTGACAAGATGGCCATAGATATTATTGGTCCATTGCTACCATCGGCCAGAGGACATAGATTCGTCCTTACGTGCATTGATTTGTGCACACGATGGCCAGAAGCTATCCCATTAAAGACCACCACTACCACAGATGTAGCTGATGCACTACATCTCATCTTTTCTAGAATAGGGTTTCCTAGAAAACTTTTATCAGACCATGGGTCACAGTTCATATCTGACACCATGAAGGAAGTCATGAAAACTTGGAACATTGATAGGAATTTAAGTAGTATTTATCATCCTATGAGTAATGGTACGGTTGAAAGACTTAACCGTACACTTAAACAACTACTACATAAGGTTACTGTTAAGCACCCTCATGACTGGGACAGAGCACTCCCAGCTGTTCTATTTGCTTATCGGGAGGTACCGCATGAACAAACTGGCTTCTCTCCCTTTGAATTAGTTTTTGGTGCTCCCCCAAGAGGTCCTATGGGACTAATAAAAGACTTATTAATTGACGCGGAGATGACTCAGGACACTCAGTCATCTTACGAGTACGTGATTAATCTTCGGAAGAACATTATTGAGTCTTGCCAGTTGGCAACAGCTTCTTCTGAGGCTGCAAAAGCTAAGGCTCGATCTCTACAAAATAGGTCTCGACGATTACGCCAATTATTCCCAGGCGACGAGGCTTATGTGTTACTTCCTCACAATAACAATAAATTATTGATATCTTGGAATGGTCCTTACAAAGTCATTGATAAAATTTCCGACGTTGATTACGTCTTAGATATCAAGGGACACAAAAAGATATTTCATATTAACATGCTCAAGCAATTTCATACACGTCCTGAACACTTACAGTCAATTTTTCATGAACTAGATGACAACACAGTATCTACTTGTTATTATTCTAACTTATCTGTCATCCAGGAAGAAGAATCTTCTTTTCCTGAGGTACAGTTACCGTTACCGGTACCAGTAGTTCAACCTACTGAATCTTGGCGGGATGTAACCATCTCTTCAACGGTTACACCGCAACAGCGTCTACAGATTGCTAATCTATTACAATCTTATCCAGATGTATTGACCGACGTCCCGGGTCGCACATCGGCTATCAGTCATGACATTACTCTCAATGATGATACACCTATTCGTGTACATCCCTATTCTGTTCCTTTACATTTCCTTGCTAAAACTACTAAGGAACTTGAACAGATGTTGTCTCTGGGAATCATTGAGACTAGTAATTCGCCATTCTCTTCTCCATTAGTGATTGTCCGGAAGAAGGACAATAACATCAGACTATGTGTTGATTATAGAAAATTAAATGCTAAGACTATAGTTGACAGCGAACCACATCCACTTATCGACGACTTACTGCCACGTCTATCCAACGCAACTATATTTAGTAAGATAGACTTAACTAAAGGTTATTGGCAGATACCACTGACCGAAAAGGCTAAGTACTACACCGCATTTTCCACACCACAAGGTCTATACCAGTGGAATGTGATGCCTTTTGGGCTTGTTAATGCGCCAGCTACCTTCATTCGCCTGATGCGACAAATTTTATCAGGTAGACCAGACGTTATTACATATATTGACGACATATGCTTGTTTAGTTCGTCGTTTGAGGAACATGTTTCGGGACTTAGATATGTTTTCGACACTCTAAGGAATTATCATCTAACTGCTAAACCTACAAAGGTGCAAATCGCGTGTAATGAGATAACCTTTTTGGGACATATCATTGGATCGGGATATATCCGAACGTTACCTAGTACAGTCTCCAAAATTCTAAACATAGCAGTTCCTCAGACGAAGAAACAGGTCAGGAGTTTGTTAGGACTTGTTCAATATTACAGTAGATTCATACCAAACTTGTCATCCGTCACGGCTGTATTGTCTTCATTGTTAAAAAAAGACATGCCGGTGAAGGTGACATGGACTGGTACATGCAATGAAACTTTCAACAAAATTATAAATTTGTTCTCGCATGAACCAATTTTAAGACTTCCCGATGCTTCCAAAAGATTTTTCTTACGAACAGATGCTAGTAACTACGGCATTGGTGCATGCCTGCTCCAGAACCATGATGGCATTCTACATCCTACCTTATATATTTCAAGAAAGCTAAAGCCGGCAGAAACAAAGTATTCCACAGTGGACAAGGAACTTTTATCTGTGATATGGGCAATAACTAAACTCGAAAAGTTCCTGCTTGGTGCTCCCTTCACCATACAGACGGACCAACGTGCTGTAGCATCCTTGCGTCGATCTAATCATAAAAGCCAGAAACTCGCCAGATATGCAATCATCCTACAGCCATTTGAATTCTCCATTGAACATATTCCTGGCACTGAAAACATTGTGGCGGATGCGTTGTCACGTAATCCTATTGACGACGAATAATCAACATTAACATTCCTAAAACATATCAACTATAAAGGAACTAACCTTGCCTTCAATTTAAACTTTATAAACACTATATGCATCACAGAATTGAACTAAAAGACAATCAAGGTATACATATTGACATTCAAACTTCGTCTAACGTCCATACACGATATATGAATATTCGTTGAACAATCATGGAACAATATCTGACGACAAGTCGAACTTATTATCCTATGTGCACTTAATTCTTGGATGCTGGGATAAATGACATTTCTTTCCAACGTAAACGTTTGAACATTTTTGCCTAAAAGTATTCATCAGGATCAAGACTACGGATGGATCATCATATCCTATACTAATTAATTGGTTAACTTAACTTCTGAATTGAATTATTATCAATAAAATGAAATGTGAGAAAAAAATGAAATGGAAAAAACAAAAAAAGAGAACGAAATATAAAAAGAAGAAATTATGAAAAGAGAAAATAAATCTCACACAAGTAGTAGATTAATTTTTTTTTTAATGTACCTATACATTATTTAGTTAGTTAAATTAGATAGTTATTATTCACTAACACTTAACACACACAATTAAGTTAAACTTATATTCGAATTTCTTTCTATTTCTTCTCACTTATTTTGTTTTTTCTTCTCTCATAACATCGCGTTACATTAGAATCTTAATAATTTATCTCTTAATTTAATTAATTAATTTAATTTTAATTAGTCAAATTAATTCCTATATGACATACTAATACGACAGACCTTACTTTAATTTAATTGTATCATTCACTATTAACATTGGACATTTTATTTAGTTGATATAATAATATGTATAATATTGATATATAATATGATTAATGTTAGATGACTATGACAAATAGTTAGTTGACATGACCGCGACACGGTTCTACTCAGAACATCGTCGGCCATATGTCACAATTGTGTTAAATTTGTTTGAAAAATTGTTAAGTCGGATAGATCTTGAAAAAAAATCTATCGATTTTTTTTCCCCGGTGTACAGGGAATTGTTACGGTATATGATATTAACGCCGTCTGCTAAAGGTTATCAGACGTGCAATTGTAAAGGTTAAGGCATTTAATATATTGCGATAGATGTTTCAATTATTGAACGCTCCATACACGATCGATTATGACGTGTATAGCGTTGTTTGGGTCACAGTCGGTAACTAAGAAACGCTACCCTTTGTTACTTGACCGCCAAGCTGAATAGCTGCGTTTTTCTAACCTTCCAATTCAATGGCATGATATAGCCATTTATATATGCATTTTTTGATGGACCAGGGTCAGTCCTAGAACTCTATATGAGAGGGAAATTTATGGAGGTTAGTATTTAACTAGAATTCTCAGAAGGAGAAGAATAATCGTCAAATTCGTATGAATATATTCAGACTCGCAGTCTCACTGTCGGCAGGTAGCCATGTCTAGCTGCGCGTGCATATAGCTGTGATGTTCTGACGACAATACTGCATTGTATCCTTAAACGGACATT
The DNA here is from genome assembly GCA_024509875.1 of Oreohelix idahoensis. Lineage (NCBI taxonomy): Eukaryota > Metazoa > Mollusca > Gastropoda > Stylommatophora > Oreohelicidae > Oreohelix > Oreohelix idahoensis. The sequence goes on from JAMPIV010010639.1 coordinate 181,494, forward strand.
GACACGTAAACCAGCAGTCTACGTTATTGATTAATTTATGCATGACTTATATGGACTTATGTTCTACTCCTATTTGAAATGATCATCCTGTGTGTACAACTGTGAATTAAATGTATGGACTCAATGAAATGACTTATCAAATCAATCGTATTCCAAGGTTCAAGTATTGTTCGGAATCTTTCACCCCCGCATTCGCTTAATCTTCCATCGAAGGCACGATGCACTATCACTGAATGAAAAAAAACTAACATATCAAAGATAAAACAATGGCCAGAAATTTATAATTGTTTTATTCATATCACATGGAACATTGTTCAGAGCAAAACACCGCCTTGTAACACTAATGCTTGCGTTTGGAGGCTGTATTGAGTATACTTTTTTACCGTATTTTACTGTCTCGTGTTTGCCTTTGTTGTAATGTTGTTATATTGTTGCTTTATGGGATAAATGTTTTTCACTCGCACATTAGAATTGTATTGTGTATTGTTTAAGGACTGCTGTATGGGATACATGTTTGTCACTCGCACATTAGAATTGTATTGTGTATTGTTTAAGAACTGCTGTATCTTATTTGCTCCTTCCTTGCCCCATACACACTTCTTGGCCTTCTTTTGTCATGTTTTATATTTTCTTTCAGCACCCTATGGGCAGCGCTTTCATCAAATTTACGCATTCCTGCTGTCGTTGAAGATCTATCAATGCCTTTTTTTTAACTTTAAACTCTGTAGCCACCTTCCTTCTCCGTGTGTTTTTAGATCACCCTATATTCCTTTTTTTTTTAAATGAACGAATTTTGCAGCTATAAATCTGAGTCATACTGCTTTCTATTTTATAGATGTCTGCACAACTTTAGAGCCACATCCTCAGTATGACAGCAAAATAAACCCTAATAAACTGTAGCAACTGAGAATACGGAAGAAATATACAACGCATCTGTTCGCTAAATGTGATAAAAAGTAATTAAAAAGTACGAAACTATGACAATAAATGTACAATTGCGTTTCTAGTTTGCCATCGTTTCATGCCTAGCATACAAACCATCTCTTGATTGTCAACGTTGTTTTTATTTGGCCCTAGCCTAGTCTTCTTCGTCAGTACCTGCTCGGTTGTGGTTTTGTCATTCTGTACTGCAGTCCATTTCAGTTTATCTTCAGGCTGACATCAATCCTACTGTGTGGCCGTGAAACATAGAGATAAAAAAAAACAACAACCAAACCGTTTCAGATTTTCATAAATGAGTGCTTGTGAAGAATAGAATAATTGAAGTAGTATGACAAGATCATTAACGTGGAACTGATGACAAGATCATTCACGTGGAACTGATGACAAGATCATTAACGTGGAACTGATGACAAGATCATTAACGTGGAACTGATGACAAGATCATTAACGTGGAACTGATGACAATAACCGGACAAGTGGCAGTCGAACACGAGATGGCGCAGGAGATGGATAGGACACACACTGAGGAAACCTGTTGATAGGACACACATTGAGGAAACCTGTTGATAGGACACACACTGAGGAAACCTGTTGATAGGACACACATTGAGGAAATCTGTTGATAGGACACACACTGAGGAAAACTGTTGATAGGACACACACTGAGGAAATCTGTTGATAGGACACACACTGAGGAAATCTGTTGATAGGACACACACTGAGGAAACCTGTTGATAGGACACACACTGAGGAAATCTGTTGATAGGACACACATTGAGGAAACCTGTTGATAGGACACACACTGAGGAAACCTGTTGATAGGACACACACTGAGGAAACCTGTTGATAGAACCACTAGGTTCTGTAATCCCTAGGGCAAAATAGGTACTTAGAGACAAAGGAACACATGGAGAAAAGAACTGGAGTTATACATGAAGTGTATGAAGATATATAAAGACCTTGCGCTGATGGTACAAGACGACTTGTCATAAGTTTGTTGAAGGTCTATGCTCCTTTTAAGATGAAAGGTAATGATGATGATATCAGCAGTAGCCATGAAGCTAACAGAAGAGACAGGAGACGAAGTTTGACAAGATTTGAACCATCAGACGCCGCATAAAAAGATGTTACGTTACCTAATGACCATGCACTTCACTAGTGTAACATGCAATTACAGAATGGTAACTTGCTTGATCTGCCTTAGGTCTTTTGTGTTTTTGCTTTACCTATCTAAGGGCATTTGTGTTTTTACCTGATATAATTTAGGTCTTGTGTGTCTGTGCTGAATGTATCTTTCTATGTGTGTTTTTCTGACTGATCTATTTTAACAATTTCGTTTTTCTGACTGATCTATTTTAATATTTGTATTTTTCTGACTGATCTATTTTAACATTTGTGTTTTTACCTGATATAATTTAGGTCTTGTGTGTCTGTGCTGAATGTATCTTTGTATGTGTGTTTTTCTGACTGATCTATTTTAACAATTTCGTTTTTCTGACTGATCTATTTTAATATTTGTGTTTTTCTGACTGATCTATTTTAACATTTGTGTTTTTACCTGATATAATTTAGGTCTTTTGTGTCTGTGCTGAATGTATCTTAGGATGTGTGTTTTTCTGACTGATCTATTTTAACATTTGTGTTTTTACCTGATATAATTTAGATCTTTTGTGTCTGTGCTGAATGTATCTTAGGATGTGTGTTTTTCTGACTGATCTATTTTAACATGTGTGTTTTTCTGACTGATCTTTTTTTACATTTGTGTTTTTCTGACAGATTTATTTTAACATTTGTGTTTTGTTTCTGACTGATTTATTTTAACATTTGTGTTTTTACCTTACATAATTTAGGTCTTTTGTGTCTGTGCTGAATGTATCTTAGGATGTGTGTTTTTCTGACTGATCTATTTTAACATTTGTGTTTTTACCTGATATAATGTAGGTCTTTCGTGTCTGTGCTGAATGTATCTTAGGGTGTGTGTTTTTCTGACTGATCTATTTCAACATTTGTGTTTTTCTGACTGATCTATTTTAACATTTGTGTTTTTACCTGATATAATTTAGGTCTTTTGTGTCTGTCCTGAATGTTTCTTAGGATGTGTGTTTTTCTGACTGATCTATTTTAAAATTTGTGTTTTTCTTACTGATCTATTTTAACATTTGTGTTTTTGCTAGATTTGTGGTCTCATTCCCAGCCCAGGCCTCACAATTTTCCGATGACTGACTGTTTGACTGATTGACTGATTAAGCTAATTGGCGATGACATTCCTTTGACTTCATGTCTTTAGAAATCATAAAAAACACAATTAATGTTTTCTTCAGAGAAAGGACGTCAATGGTTGCACGACAAGGTCATTCCTCGTCTTCTGTATCTCCTTCACGTCTGTATCAAGTTTCCTTCTCCATGAGTTGTTAGGTCAAAATCTACTTTCCTTCTCCATGAGTTGTTAGATCAATGTCTACTTTCCTTCTCCATGAGTTGTTAAGTCAACATCTACTTTCCTTTTCCATGAGTTGGTAGGTCAACATCTACTTTCCTTCTCCATGAGTTGTTAGGTCAACATCTCCTTTCCTTCTCCATGAGTTGTTAGGTCAACACCTACTTTCCTTCTAAATGAGTTGTTAGGTCAACGTCTACTTTCCTTCTCCATGAGTTGTTAGATCAATGTCTACTTTCCTTCTCCATGAGTTGTTAGGTCAACATCTACTTTCCTTCTCCATGAGTTGTTAGGTCAACATCTACTTTCCTTCTCCATGAGTTGTTAAGTCAACATCTACTTTCCTTCTCCATTAGTTGGTAGGTCAACATCTACTTTCCTTCTCCATGAGTGGTTAGGTCTACATCTACTTTCCTTTTCCATGAGTTGATAGGTCAACATATCCTTTCCTTCTCCATGAGTTGTTAGGTCAACATCTGCTTTCCTTCTCCATGAGTTGTTAGGTCAACACCTACTTTCCTTCTAAATGAGTTGTTAGGACAACATCTACTTTCCTTCTACATGAGTTGTTAGGTCAACATCTACTTTCCTTCTACATGAATTGTTAGGACAACATCTACTTGCCTTCTCCATGAGTTGTTAGGTCAACATCTACTTTCCTTCTCCATAAGTTGTTAGGTCAACATCTACTTTCCTTCCCCATGAGTTGTTAAGTCAACATCTACTTTCCTTCTCCATGAGTTGTTAGGACAACATCTACTTTCTTTCTACATGAGTTGTTAGGTCAACATCTACTTTCCTTCTACATGAATTGTTAGGACAACATCTACTTGCCTTCTCCATGAGTTGTTAGGTCAACATCTACTTTCCTTCTACATAAGTTGTTAGGACAACATCTACTTTCCTTCTACATGCGTTGTTAGGTCAACATCTGTTTTCCTTCTTCATGAGTTGTTAGGACATCATCTACTTTCCTTCTCCAGTAGTTGTTAGGTCAACATCTACTTTCCTTCTCCATAAGTTGTTAGGTCAACATATACTTTCCTTCTCCATGAGTTGTTAGGTCAACACCTACTTTCCTTCTCCATGAGTTGTTAGGTCAAAATCTACTTTCCTTCTCCATGAGTTGTTAGATCAACACCTACTTTCCTTCTTCATGAGTTGTTAGGTCAACATCTACTTTCCTTCCTCATGAGTTGTTAGGTCAACACCTACTTTCCTTCTCCATGAGTTGTTAGGTCAACATATACTTTCCTTCTCCATGAGTTGTTAGGTTGTCACGGACTGTTTTGAGGCTGTTTTGCATGTATGAATGTTCTCATGCTCCAGCGGGAGTTTATTAGTCATTTGAGTTGTTGTGAGCTGGGAATGCTTGCCTTGTAATAATTTAGCAAAAAGCAATGTTGTGAGCAGAGATCAAGACAAGCTGCTAGCTATAGTCATGCGTGAATGAAGCTCAGTGGAGTGTGGAAGGTTTTCACGTGTTTGGTAAGCGCGAGTGAAGGGGGGTAGTCAGAGAGTAGTGTGTTGGTTTAGACGTGTGTTGAGTCAGTAGAGGGTAGACAGGAGACAGCGAAGAGCGTAGAGAAGAGAAGGGTGGATGTCTATAGTATTGCGCGAGTAGAGGGCCAGAGTTGTGTAGTAGATGTTGCAGTAGTTATTCATGAAGTAGCCTATTTGTGGCTGTAGTTATTCAGAGAAGCAGAGTGTGTGCTGGATACTCGGGATTGGTGATGTATCTAATATTTGTAATGGCCCTGCGTCCATTGTGACTTATTGTGAATATAATATATTATTTGGAGATTGATACAGGTTGTTGGAGTTGGTGTATTACTCCTTAGACAGTGAGCCAGACGAGTGGTGTATAAGTGTTGTCTGACATTCTACATCCACCCACATACACCCTACTCGTCACATAGGTCAACATCTACTTTCCTTCTCCATGAATTGTTAGGTCAACATCTACTTTCCTCCAGGAGTTGTTAGGTCAACATCTACTTTCCTCCAGGAGTTGTTAGGTCAACATCTACTTTCCTTATCCTGAAGATTCCAGAAAAAGAACAGCTATATAATGTTATCAACTGGCTTCTTCATTGTCTGCCTATCGCCTTGTCCTGGCTTCTTCATTGTCTGCCTATCGCCTTGTCCTGGCTTCTTCATTGTCTGCCTATCGCCTTGTCCTGGCTTCTTCATTGTCTGCCTATCGCCTTGTCCTGGCTTCTTCATAGTCTGCCTATCGCCTTGTCCTGGCTTCATGCCCCACATACGAGTGTGTCTGGTTCTTTCCATTTGTTCGTCACTGGTGATCTTATCAAACTATTTCAATCCTCGTAGTCAACGCTAGCACGCGCATGTATCAAAGTTTGTAGCGTCTTGGTTGTCGTTTATATTATTCTCCGTGTCTCAGAGCAGCTGTGACACATTTTTTAAGGTCATGTCTTGTGATTTTGATGTATTATCTAATGCATTTGAAGTTTCTATCTTGCCCTTTATATTCTATTTTTGTATATCACTCTCTTTCTTCTAACATCGTCCCTAATGCTGTCAAGACATATGCATGAGTCCAAATTGTGTAGGGGTTTCTCATAGTGCATTCTGAATGTCATTTTACAATCCTTTGCCATAATACCTGTTTTCTCCATAATATCAGGTTGCCTTGACGTCTCATCAAATATTCTTAATTATGCCTTGCATCTGCTTACGGTTTCGTGGCAAACGAGTCAAGTCAGAGACAAAATCTAGATCATCCAGCTGTTTTGACAAATTCCAGTAACTGATACTACCCAACGTAATATAACCATAGAAACAATCTTAAATTGACCGATACCAAGCTGTTACCAGAAATTGTTTACAGCACAATACAACCTATTGAAATCAATAGTTCATTAGTGCTCCAATAAAACAGTTGTCACAATAATCATAATTTCTACCTAAATAATTCAGACAATTCAAAAAGCTTAATTATTTTTTGTAATTACTAAAATAATGTATACACAGATGTTCTGTGTTGATGACGTGTGCAATGTGGTCATAAAGTCTAATAACTGCTATGTAAAACTGGTTATTCAAATCATTGGGCTATCTAGTGACGTAATATTTATTTATAGCAGTACAAACGAACAATACAAAACAACCGGTTTAATAATCCTATGGCCAGGATTTTCTCATCATTGTCATCAATTAATCAATACACTTAAGCTTCCCCAAGGAGCATAGGCCCTCAACAAACACAGGCCAAGTCATCATGTCACGTGGGCTATTAGCTCAAGGTCTATGTATGTCTTCCTAGTATTTGTTTTTAGTTATGTGTCCATGTGACAAGTCGTATATCAGTCTCTAACATTTTATGTGGCCATCTTGACCCTGGCATGTGCTTTTTTGTGTGTGCGCCATCTTCTCATTGTCTTCCCTGCGCCTTTATCGTTCAATGTTATTTTGTCATCGGGCTATCTTAACTTTATCACTCACATCCTTGGTTACCTGACCACTTGACCTCTTTTGTAGACACGTCGACGTGTTTCTTTGATTTATTGTCAACGCTAAACGGATAGACAGTCTGCCTGTAGCCCATGCTTATTCTTAAACCAAACGCACGATTGAGAGGTAACCTTGTACTCTTTTTTTAACACCAGACAAAATAGGGCGAAAACCAGACTTGTGCTGGGAAATGTAGATAACGTACTTTTGAATCAGGGACATGGCTTACAGAAGTTGATATAAAACCATGTTGCTTTTGGGTTTTCCTACCTAGGCAACAGATGGCATTTAACGATTATGAATTAACTTTGCTGACATGACTAGAATACGAGAAATGATATAACACGTCCGGCAGATGATTTTGTTGTAATAAATCACAAAAGTAACGTCTTGGTTGAGATTATCAGTAATCGACTGGTGATGTAAGTGGCATAGTTTTATATGGTGGTGTGGTAAATGCAGGTGGGATTGAAAATAACATGCGAAGGAAACATCTAATGTATCATGTAGAAATGTTCAACATGAGGTTGGGTGAAGTCCCTAACATATGAGACGCTTAATTGTGGTTGGTTTGGATTGAAATGCCAGACTAAACTACTTCTGACTGTATCTCTCCCCAGAAGAGAAACGTGGGAGCGAAACATTTAGATGATAACGTCTAGTACTGTAAGACTACTTCGCTGCATATTCCATCTTCGTCAAGGAGAGATCACAAACAGCAAAAATAAAAGCTCATAACCTGGACTCCCTATAGGACCAGCTACAGGATTAGGAGTAACTACTTAAATTAGTGAGGGTAAAACTTAAGATCTCCCTCAAGCAGTAGAAGGATTTAGTACGCTGTAACTTCCTATATCTCAGGGATAACTGCATCTTAAACTAGTTGAAGCAAATTACGACCATTTTATGCATGAAGCTTGTGTAATAATTCATGCAATATCGGGGTAAGTTGTAAAATGTATATTTTACAATTTTACATTTTGCATTTTAACATGTATAAATTTCTTATGGAGGTACAGTCTCACATGGGACTAGTAAACTCATTATTTCAATTAACATGATTCTTGAACCACCACTGCAAGAGATGGTGACTGGTTCATGCGGGTTTCCTCACAAGAACTCAATAGCAAAGGTGCTCCCAGGTTTCATTAGGAGCAGGGAGTAGATAAATATATCATTGTGTATATTTATAGGATCAACATTTTAGTACGTTTTATATATATAAATGTCATAGATTGGGTGATGTGCCAGACAACGGAGGGCAGTCCAAGAGGAATTTGATGGACAACGTTTTCTACACTGGAAGACCGAGAATATGCAGATGACATTGCATTACTCGCGCATTCACATCAACACATTCAAGACAAAACCGATAGACTGAATAAGTATGGCCAGCAGGTTGGCCTGAACATCAATTTGAAGAAGACACAGGTCATGACACTGAATGTGGGCAATCCTGAGCCAATAACAGTAAGGAACCAGAAGTTAGAACAGACAGACACATTTACGTACCTAGGATGTATAGTAACACCTGACGGCGGAACAAGCAAGGACATTAAAAACAGAATGAATAAAGCGAGAACTGTTCTCAACAACATTTGGAAGTCTTCCCAGTACAGCACAAACACCAAATTAAGACTGTATGAGAGCTGTGTACTTTCTGTGCTTCTCTATGGTGCGGAATGTTGGAGAGTAACAGAGAAGGAAATGTCGAAACTGTCCTCCTTAAACACAGTATGCCTATGGAAAATTCTCCGAATCTTTTGGCCAAACACCATCAGCAACCAAGAACTATTTATTCGGAGTAACCAGGAGGACATGCACACCATCATAGCTGGCAGACGCTGGAGTTGGGTTGGCCACGTCCTCAGAAGGAACCCTAATACCATCACAAGAACAGCTATGCTATGGACCCCCGAGGGAAAGCGAAAGAGAGGCCGACAAAAAACAACTTGGCGGAGAACTGGGGAAGCTGAAATGCAAAGAATGAACCACAGTTGGGGCACTGTACGAAGGATGGCCGCCGACCGAGCAAAGTGGAATCAAATTGTTGCTGCCCTACAAGACGCCACCAGGCGTGATGGCCGCTGACTGCTTTGACTGTTGGTGGTTATGGATCAAAGAAGAAGAAGATATGTATAAATATGTATGCATTGAATGTTGTCACAAGTCACCTGTCTTTATCGCCCTGTACCTGTCCCAAGATCTTTCTTTCTCTCTCATTTTGTTTTTTCCTCATTGTTAAAGTAATCGTTCTTAATCATGGATTGTACCTAATGTAACTTTAGACGCCTTTGATTTTTTCCCCACCTTGCGTTATCATTCGGAACCTACCTGGCTTCGTTAAAATCTTGGGAAACCCGCCTGGCTACGTTAGATAAGTATTATTTACTTTGGGAGATGCCTGGCTTGGCCAAAGAAAGAGTTCCTTTAATGCCCAATCCGCTATCAAAACCACAAGAGACTCACATAAGTACGTCGCCACAAAGGGTTCGTGACACGCACATGAAGTTTGTTGCCAGATGGTAGACCGTATTAGCTTTTAGGTGTTGGAGACTTAGCGAGATACTGAACCAGGAGATTAAAAAAACTGCATCATGACAATGAGATAAAGGATAGCCCATACGCCAGAAACTGCACGTGAGTTAGCAAAAAGGTCAGAAGGCTTTGTTACAGAGAGTGCGGATGATTTCAAAATGTGGCGGCCAATCCAAAATCACGGGTTATCCCCCAAAACGAACACGCAACACGGAGTAATTGAGAACGTTAACTAATTGTTTAGTTACCATACTGATGTCTGATGATATTGCCATGTTAGAATAATGAAAGAGAGAGATTATTAGATGCTGAGTGGGACACATTTGTATTGTTCCACAGTTTCATCTACGAGTGAAAGTGAGCCCAGGTGATCTAACACCTGTCCCTAAGTTCTGCAGTGAGGCCTAACTACTGAGTGCTTACACGGTGATTTAACTATAGAAGCAGAATCGTGTCTTGGCAGTGGATGCTGGCGTTTTATACATACTTCAACCAGCCTGGTTCCAGAGACCTCAGATAAGACTTGTCTGGGAAATTGATATCACAAACAATCCACTCTCTCAGTTTTCACAAAAGCTAGTGTATCAGACAGTGAGGAACAAAAACGTTCAATAAACTTGTACCCTTTTCTAGGAGCAAGAAATACTTGACATTTTCCCAGCTTGAGACATATAAATAATTGTGGAATAACACCGACTCAATGACAGTTGTAAAATAATTGGTTGTAAATAATTGCATTATCATGTTGAGTTGATTATTCCTGTGTCAGAAGAATAACTAGATACAGGAAAATAAATTGAAAAAAAAAAAATAAGTTACATTCCAAACTTTACCCAGTGACTTGTTTAATCATTGTTTATTAGTAATAGGTGTAGTTGTTGTCCTGTTCATACACTTCATCACATTGCATATACCCTAGACACTTGCTAGACAACATACACACACCAATGCACTTCAGTAGGGGAAGATATATAATCGGGTGAGGTCGTGGTGGAAGCAGACAGGTACCCTGTAAACTTATTTGTATTTAATAAACCTCAGGGACTTGCATAGCTGACCTCACACCAGATACCATTAATATAATATTTAAACCAATAATAACAATTAATTCACCACAGTGATGGCGACTGACTGCTTTGACGGTCGGCGGCTAAGGATCAAAGAAGAAGACGTCTCCGTGACGAAAACGTATATCTAAATTTCACTAATCTTTCCATTTTTATTTTAACTGTTAAAGACTATTTCGTTATTAAAATTGTTACATGTTGTTTTAAAACTAAACAATCATAATCGCTTCAGTTTTATATATATATGAAAGCAAATGTATGAGACAGAATATTTAACATATATAGACAAATACCTAGACATATATTTACCTCTAAACAAAGCTATACTTTATAGGTGGGATTTCGTTGGATTACACCAACTGGGGGCTTGAACGGACTAAACCATTGGTTAAATCCTTCATAAAAGGCAACGGACCAGATATAACGCGTTAACAATTGTTCATCCCAATGCAACATTGTTCTTGACTTCTGGAAATATCTTGTGAAAGCTCTCTTAAGGTAGAAGTGTCATTAATCTTCTATCTACATCTCTGCCATGAGTAATCTTGCGCGCAGGTAGATACCGTGGAAGAAAATATTAGATACTCTTGAATTTTGGTCACTGTTGGACCACTACTGCAACGCAGGGGAGGCAATGCGTGACACCCACCTGAAAAGTACGGCATGTTAAACAGTTGCCTTAAAACTTTCGGACGTTTGCTGTGCAAAACGTCTGTGCTCGCCCGAAAAACTCGGGTTAAGTTGTAATATGTACATTTTATCTTTTTATAGTTGCGTTTTTGCTTGCATAATTTGCTTGTGGATGTACAGTGGCATATACGGCTGCCAACCTCATCACTACAATTAATTTGACACATGAAACATCGCCGCAAGTGCTGGTGACTGTTTCGTGCGGGTTTCCTCACAAAGAACCAACAGCCCAGGTGGCGCCAGGCTCCATAGAGAGCAGTGAGTGGATGATGATACCATGGTGTACATATTTATTACACAAGCACTTTAATCAATTTTGTATGTTTGTATATGTGTAACTTGTGTATATATATATATATATATATATATATATATATATATATATATATATATATATATATATATATATATATATATATATATATATATATATATATATATAAGCACTTTCATTTGACTTACTGGAGATTAAATTAACGCTCAGGCAGTGTAAAATTTCTGAGGAAGATGAAGCGGTGGATGGAAGGAGAGGTTACCTGATGACTTTGTCAGGAGACCCAAATCTTAGCAGAGACATTTGTCTCCTTTCATTTTGTGGTACACGTTTGTGGATCAAGTAACCAGCATTCGACGCTAGACACCAGCGTCAGACGTGTCTTGAAGATGTCCTTACTAATTATCTCAGCCTTAATGCATGATACGTGTCACAGCCACCAGACTTGACTATTGCAGAGAAGGACAGTCCAAGGCACCCGCGGAAGCCAACAGTAGCTGACGTAGAAGCCAGCCTACCCTACACCGGAAGTTTATTACTATAACGGCGCAACCAACGAACATTTCAAAATTGTTCTTATTAGCCATCCAAATTTAACATCAACAGATGATGATAAATATAATCGCTTCTTTTTTTTAATAAAACAACTTTATTTTTTACATTGATAAAATGTAAGTGATTAGTAAACGTGTTTACATGTAACTGTAAAACTATCGTTGGTTTAATCAGTACTGAGTGAACTGTATATCAGCGCCCGTATGACTCATATTGTTCTAAATACATACCGAAATAGAATTATTAGATAAAGATTTTGCTGAACCACCTTCAGCTGGGGGGCCCAGAAATAGGAGGAAAAATATATTACTTCAAAGAAAGGGCGGGAGAATGATCAGTTAATGACAGCTTAGATGATCTCAGTTATTATGCTTGCTTTCCTTTAAAACCTTGTGACGCCCCCTTAAATAGAAGCACCATTCTTCTATTTGAACCTCTGCCAAGCGTAATCTTGAGCAAAGGTTGATGACCTTTGAAGTCCCTCTATTTTATGCTCTGAGTTTGGCCATTCTTCGACCACTACTGCGGAGCAGGGGAGACAATACCATTACATATGGGGAGACGTGATAATGAACCAATGGAATGGAATTTGATAAATTTGGCCATACACTTTGAAGACGTAACGTCTCATACCACCGATGTTATCAGTCTGTGCATCCATTGATGCAAAACTCTGTTCTGTGCAGAATTATAGGAACGAATGTTCTCAAGGACGTACCGGCAATGTGGATGCTCAGAGAGGTGCTCAACAAATCGCTTAATAATGAACTAAACTCGCATATTTGCTGGTGATCATCATTTAGGAAAGAATGGTCTTTGTGACAGCTATATTTAAAGGTGGTGTCGGCTGATTTTTCGGAAGCAAAGTTTAATGAAAGGCAGAACTGGTATTCAACGTTCCTCGGGACACAGTTATAAACGTGGATATAATTTTCATTGAATATATCATGGTTTGGAAAGCGTGGTGCATTGGAAATACATAATGATATGTTGTCTGGCACCACAGTGTTTCGCTGCGATTCATGACAATGTCTTAAAATTTTAGCATGAAGTAATGCAGCGTCTTCCAGTGACCCAGTGGCTCGGTGTGATGCAAGACATCTCTGTTAATTAGCAAAAGCTGCAGCTCGTCGTAATGCAGGGTCTTTGAGCGTTTATGTCTCTCGCTTTTGGTTGAATCCGACGTCTTGTTTTTTCTGCATCTGCAAATCTTTGCAATGCAGCGTCTTCCGGCCTTTCTGTGGCTAGCGTCGACCGATGTCAGAATCTTCTTTTTTTCATTCTGCGTCTACGACACGGCTCGAACGAGTGTCTTGTGGTGTCTCGCTGGCTTGCTATGGAGCATCGTATCTCCGATTTTAATCTTCAGTTTTAGCTAGTGGTGTTGTAACTTCTTTCAAGATGAATTTTCTTCATGGTGGCAAATCTCATATTGTCTCTCCAAAGCTTCATGTCTGCAAACTATTGGTCAGTTCTGTTGTTGACTTCTTTCCATGGCATGATGTCTAACTGTCCAGAATCTTCTCTTTTTTTCCTTCTATATTTCGTGTTGACACAATATACTCCAGCTTCATTCTTCTCATAACATGCCCAAAGATTGTGGATTGCTTTCTTCTAACCCGAGGAATCAAATTCATTTGCGCATGGACATCTGTCAAGACATCCTCGTTACTGACTTTAGCTGCCCGTGTTAACATTCTTCTGTAAAACCACATTTCTGTGACCTCCAGTGTTTTTCCTACTAATTGTCCATGACTCACTTATGATGACCATATGTTAGGATTGGTTCTATATTACACTGAACAACTCTCTTTCTGACTTCTACTGACAAAGGGTTGTTGCATAAACTACTTTTCATTTGATAAAATACTGCTTTTGCCTAAGCTATTCTAATCTTCACTTGTGAGATGCATCATCCATCCAGTGTTATCAACATGCCAAGGTATTTCAATCTATTGACCTGCTTTAAAACTTTTCCAAATAAGGAAGGGAAACCCGAGGCCTGTAAACAGCAAATTAATATGAGACAAACATTAAGGTATGTTATCAGGCACTCGCAGGAAATAAAGAAGTAGAACACCAGACAAATGAAAAAAAACAGACATGAGTAGCTTACCCAGGATTCGAACACTGGACCTTCCGTGCGACAACTTTTCCATTTACTTTGATAGCGCCATCATTAGAATATAAGAAATTAATACGCACTTTTATTGTGCTTCGTGCAATTTAGTGCAATGGCGAGAAGGGCACGACTTTTACATAATTTCAAGACTGCAACTTTTGGTGGGAAACATTTTGTGACTGAATGACGTTTCAGAAAACTCTATTAAAGTAATGTATATGCAGATACGGAGCGAAGGATTCAGGCTTTCGAGCATAAATGTTATAGAAGAATTTTGCGCATTTGCTATAAAGAGCACAAAACAAATGTCTACGTTAGAGAGAAGATAAACACCTATGCAGGCCACCAAGAACCACTTTTGTCAATAGTGAAACGTCGAAAGCTTGCCTGGTTTGGGCATGTAACTCGTCATGACTCCCTTTCGAAAACGATCCTCCAGGGAACAGTGGAAGGTAAACGGAGAAGAGGAAGGCAGAGAAAATCCTGGGCTGATAACATCAAAGAATGGGCAGGACACGGTTTTTCCACACTTGTACGCATTGCTGAGGATAGAGAGCAGTGGAGGACCCTGTCTGCTGATGCTTCCACCATGGCACCCATACGACCCATGACGGGTTATGGGTTGAGATGATCATGATATGTATAATTGTTGTCAATTGGCTGAAGAATATTCTGACATGCTGCAGGTCTTACACAAAGCAGGTATGTTTTGTCTTATACTGTGTGAAATGTTGGGCTAGGACAGCTGACTAGAGCGCCACGTGGGTTCCAGGCGGAAACGGGGGAAAACAATCAGCTATATTAGGACTCCTCCTCTGAATCGTGACATAGAAGAGTTAAACTATACAGATACAAAACCAATCTTGACATTTTTCTTCCATATTAGCACAGTACTGGTCGTGGCGTCATGTGGCCATACAGAACATAATCTGTCAGGCATAGCTGTTTAATGGCACGATCTACGGTTAAGCTAAAACTGCATCATTTGTTGCGTTTTGCGTTTTTTGAAAACAATTTATTTGATGTATAATTTTTAACTAATGCTAAAAAACTCCGTCTAGCACCGGATTTACATCTCGGCTTCCCATTGTATATACATTGTCATACAATGAAATTTCATCTCTTCTGCACCCCCCCCCCCTTTTTTTTCCCCCCCACACACACACACACAAGTAAACAAATTGGTCAACAACTCGAAATTGTTTATTATTATCTTCAATACTCGGTTATCACAGATAACACTGAAGTTGTAATGTGTTACAATCAGGGCATATAACAGACAACATAAATTAATTAAAATAACATAATTAATCAAGGTATATTAATAACAAATTATGTAATGATGAGAACATATTCAACAACATATATTACAGCAAGATTATTTGTATTTACAAAAATAACTAAATAATTAGAAAACAAATAATGATATATATATATATATATATATATATATATATATATATATATATATATATATATATATATATATATATATATATATATATATATATATACATACATTAAAAACGCACCACTATTATATATACTGATGCCGAGAAGCTGGAAAAAAAGTGTGGGAATGGATATTCCCCGTGTTTGTCATGAGGTAGAGAGCAAATGGCTGCTGGAATGGAAAGTGCATGATTCAACCCACGGGTTTGTGTACAGACTACATGAAACCAATGAAAGTTACACGTGCAACACGATTCCCAACAGCTATGACCCTGAAAATGTGTACGCGTTGTGGCAGTATACTCGGTATAAAAAGGCCGTTGAGACAAAACACCCAGTACATGTGCTTGAAATGCCACGACCATCTGAAAACGACCGCCAACGAGCCATTGGTATGTTGGAGACCGGATTGAGCTCGCGGGCCATTGTCAGAAGGATGAATTGCCACCACAGCACTATTGTACGTCTCAATGAACGTTACGGAACCACTGGCAGTGCCCGGATAGACTTCGGAGTGGCCAACCACGAGTTACTACCCCTGCGCAAGATCGTCATATTGTGCTGAGTCACCTAAGGAATCGTTCTCTCCCGGCAAGTCAAACAGCAAGAGCAATAGTGGGTAGACGTGGGCAAGTCTCTCGAATGACTGTCATACGACGACTCAGAGATACAAGCCTTACTGCAAGACGACCTTATGTTGGGCCAAACTTGACTCACAGACATCGTCAGCAGCACCTGCAATGGGCAGAGCAACATGTCAGATGGACTAGACTGCAGTGGAATGCTGTCCTACTCACAGATGAGAGCAGATTCAACATATCCTTTGCTGATGGACGTATGCGGATTTGGCGACGGTGTGGAGAGCGCTTTGCAGATTGCTGTGTTTGTCAGCACAACCGATTTGGAGGTGGCAGTATTCACATTTGGGGAGGATTCAGTTTTCACTATCGCTTGCCTCTTCACGTCTTCCGTGGAAATGTTAATGCTGTGACATATCGAGATGAGGTTCTGGATGCACTGGTTGCTCCCGCGTTCACAAATTATCCAGACTTGCAGCTTCTCCAGCAGGATAACGCACGTGCACACACCGCATGCATTACGTAGCAATATCTACAGCAGCAGAACATTGTGACGATTGAATGGCCTGCCCTATCACCAGACATGTCCCCTATAGAACATCTGTGGGACGAGCTTGGACGCAGAGTCTACAGGCAAGGTTCTGCAGCTAATCTGCAACAGCTCGAAGATGCTCTTACACGTGAATGGGACTTGATTCCCCAGAATTTCCTTCAGAGACGTGTGCGTTCCATGCGGAGTTGCTGCCAAGCTTGTTTGCAAGCACACGGTGGACATACCAGATACTGAGGATAGTGTGAGTGAATTTTTTTATTGGTTGCATTTTTGGTTTTCTCCCTTGCCTGCACAGAATGCAATGAATTTCATAACAATCAAATGTACAAATTAATGACCAGCATGGATTCATAGGAAAATGAATAAAGATTCCAAATATGTAAACTTGTAAACACTTATATTTACATTTCCCACTCCGTTCCTGGATTATACAGGTGGTGCGTTTTAATGTGCTTCAGTATATATATATATATATATATATATATATATATATATATATATATATATATATATATATATATATATATATATATATATATATATATATATATATATATATATATATATATATATATATATATATATACACACACATGTATATATATATATATATTGACAGCAAAAAAATAACGATATGTAACATATATATTTGCTGAAAACAATGTAATCTTCTTAATAACAAGAAGCATACAGCAAGACAGCTATAAACGATCCGCGTTATGTAAATAAACACAGCATCTCTTTGGTACAACCAATGTTTTTTTTCCTGCAGAATTGAGATTAACACCCGAGATCATTGCACGTAATAATATGGTGATTGCTTTATGGGATTAAGATTAAAAGAAAACATAAATATATGAATAAACTGGTTGAGATTAACCCATGAAAAGACCCGATGAAGATAAATACAAGCTGTGATATTACTTCTCAACACAGATACATTTGTGAGTTTCTTTCTGGGCACTACTTTTTGCATGATTTTTCTTTGTCTTCATAGCCTGTAAATTTCCAGTGTCCACATGTTGGGAATTTCTTGGGTTTTGGAGGAAATTCTGATGGTGTTCCGACTTGAAAGACTAGTGCCATGCCCGTCTCGGCATGAAATTCCACATGGCAATGGAAAAGCCAGAAACCTATAGAGAAAACAAATAATTACTCACTCACTGTTATGTAAAGAAGCTGTTAAAGAGTAATACAGCCAAGTGTGGCATTGAAGTACTAGGGATTTTATTCTACGGTTGAATGAAATGTTTGTTATCTATTATCGCTGTAAAGATTTATTTTTTCTTGAACAGACCAATTTTCATGATTCAGTTTAAAAATAATATATATATATATATATATATATCAAGTATTCCAGCATTTATATATGTGCAGATGTGTGTATGAATGTTGCGTCAATATATATTCTGTTTTCCTGTCATGACCTTGTAGCTACCGCTCCTGCATGAAGTCTGCATCAAAGCAATCACGTGATCTTGCAGCAATGGTTTCTATAGCAATGCGTTTTGAGTGATGAAGTTGGCAGCCCTGGTCACAGCCTCAAACTGGTAGTCTCTTACGACTTGCCTAAGTAAACAGTAGACCTATGCTTTGTCTTGTCAGAGAGCACTTTAACTACACGGGAATATATATTTATGCTTATAAGCGTCCTGTGGTCGAGAGGTTAGAGAGCTTAGCTGCAGCACAGTTAACGCGTTTCGGGTTCAAAACCTGATAATGTGGGGCTCTAGTTTACCCAGCTGTTAAAAATGGGTACCTGACTCTGCGCTTTAGTTACGGAAGGCAAAGGCAACGAGGAAGGGAACTACTCAACTTCCCTCATAAAATGTAGATCTTAAAGTAAATATTTCGCTCCAATACAGCAGTATATGCTACTGGACTACCATTAACTTTGAGCATCCGAGTTGCAGAGTAGCAAGAGTACTTGCTTTTAGAGGCAAAATGACTAGGTTTGAAACCAGATTCCATTCTATATACAGCTGTATAAAAATAAGTGCCTGACAGCGCTTGAGTTAGGGGAGGGAAAGACAGCGAGGAAGGAACATACCACCTCACCTCATAAAAACTAAGACTTGAATAGTGAAGTCTCCAACACATCACTCCCTTACATCAGTATTTGCTATAGAACGTATTTTTACTATACGTTCTCTTAAAAGGTTAATACTTCGTGGGCAGACTACAGTAATCTTCAGGATTTCGTTGTTTACAAAAATCCAGGTATTGTATGTATTAAGATTTGAAAGTCCATGTTTTAATAACATGAAAAATACCATATTAAAAGACTTGAATTTTGTAATAGTTTACCTGGATTATTTGCCCTGAATCTCAAAATTGTATAACCACCATCAGGAACGATAACCGTGTCTTTTATCGGGGCTTTGGTTCTTGATCGATTTAGTTGCCCATTGTTATCCATTTGCTTGACTCTCTCCAGGGTCGTGGATTCATTCAACTGGAACAACACAAAAGATGTCCGCATGTGAGATCTTGAAATCTTCAAGATTTTGATCATTGTTTGACAATAAATGAAGTGTTAAACATGCTAGATAGGAGAAATACTGAGAAAAATGAGCTGATAGCCTTACAAGGCAGTCCTTGTTCTGGAATCTAGATGGTAAAAGAAAAAGAGGGAACCTTAAGAAAACGCTTGAAGAATGAAACTGAAGACGGACATGAAAGGAATAAAGATGAGAAAGAAGAAATGTAAAGACACTGACAGAATGACACACGACAGTAAGTCTAGATTCCAATTTGCTAATGACACATGACAGTAAGTCTAGATTCCAATTTGCTAATGACACATGACAGTAAGTCTAGATTCCAATTTGCTAATGACACACGACAGTAAGTCTAGATTCCAATTTGCTAATGACACATGACAGTAAGTCTAGATTCCAATTTGCTAATGACACACGACAGTAAGTCTAGATTCCAATTTGCTAATGACACACGACAGTAAGTCTAGATTCCAATTTGCTAATGACACACGACAGTAAGTCTAGATTTCAATTTGCTAATGGCACATGACAGTAAGTCTAGATTCCAATTTGCTAATGGCACATGACAGTAAGTCTAGATTCCAATTTGCTAAAGGCACTCGACAGTAAGTCTAGATTCCAATTTGCTAATGGCACACGACAGTAAGTCTAGATTCCAATTTGCTAATGGCACACGACAGTAAGTCTAGATTCCAGTTTGCTAATGGCACATGACAGTAAGTCTAGATTCCAATTTGCTAATGGCACACGACAGTAAGTCTAGATTCCAATTTGCTAATGGCACATGACAGTAAGTCTAGATTCCAATTTGCTAATGGCACACGACAGTAAGTCTAGATTCCAATTTGCTAATGGCACATGACAGTAAGTCTAGATTCCAATTTGCTAATGGCACACGACAGTAAGTCTAGATTCCAATTTGCTAATGGCACATGACAGTAAGTCTAGATTCCAATTTGCTAATGGCACATGACAGTAAGTCTATATTGCAATTTGCTAATGGCACATGACAGTAAGTCTAGATTCCAATTTGCTAATGGCACACGACAGTAAGTCTAGATTCCAATTTGCAAATGGCACATGACAGTAAGTCTAGATTCCAATTTGCTTATGGCACACGACAGTAAGTCTAGATTCCAATTTGCTAATGACACATGACAGTAAGTCTAGATTCCAATTTGCTAATGGCACACGACAGTAAGTCTAGATTCCAATCTGCTAATGACACATGACAGTAAGTCTAGATTCTAATTTGCTAATGACACACGACAGTAAGTCTAGATTCCAATTTGCTAATGACACACGAATGTAAGTCTAGATTCCAATTTGCTAATGACACACGACAGTAAGTCTAGATTCCAATTTGCTAATGACACATGACAGTAAGTCTAGATTCCAATTTGCTAATGACACACGACAGTAAGTCTAGATTCCAATTTGCTAATGACACATGACAGTAAGTCTAGATTCCAATTTGCTAATGGCCTATACTCCAAAGGAAGCAGTTGGGGACTGAATGAAAGGCAAAGGTGTTACAGAATAATTTAATCTTACAATGATGATCCTCTAAGTCCGTTTCACGGATGCCCTCAGGAATTAGACATTGGCTGTGTGTCCTTTCACGATGTACTTCCACAGCAAGGCGATGGCGCCTTTTGATTGGTCCTAGGATCGATTCTTGGGAAGCCTATGACTTATATTTTCTTTTCTCTTGTCTAGTGTAGTTCTTTATGTCCAACGAGTGCCTGTTGATTACCTTTCTTTATTTATTTACTTTTTTAAATTTATTAACTGTTCACAGGACTCAGGTTTCATTCATTATTTATTTAGGAAATAGAAACAGACCCACAAATCGAGAAAGAACATAACAAACAACAACAACATCAAAACCCAGGAAACGAAGGTCAACGTGGTAACCAAATATCACTAAATCTAGATCACAACATTCACACCTGGATTCTAATAGGAAGAACAACAACAACAATGAGACAGAGAAGAAGAAAAACAAGAAAGAAAAATGAACAAGAAAAAGAACAAATAACAAAAAACAAGGAAACAAACAAGAAAAAATGGGGACCAAGAACAAGGACAAGAACATGGGCATAACAATGAACAGAACAAAAAGAACAAATACAAAAACAGGAACAAGAAAAAGAACAAGGACAAGATTAAAAACAAGGACAAGGTCAAGAACAAGGACAAGAACATGGGCATGGACAATGACATGAACAATGACATGAACAAGAACAAATACAAGAACAAGAACTATGACAAGGACAAGGACAAATACAAGAACAAGAACTATGACACGGACAAGAACAAATACAAGAACAAGAACTATGACAAGGACAAGGACAAATACAAGAACAAGAACTATGACACGGACAAGAACAAATACAAGAACAAGAACTATGACACGGACAAGAACAAATACAAGAACAAGAACTATGACATGGACAAGAACAATTACAAGAACAAGAACTATGACAAGGACAAGGACAAATACAAGAACACAGGAAAGACAAAAACACAGACAAGAACTATGACACGGACAAAAAAATACAAGAAGAACAAGACAATACAAGAAAAGAACAAGACACGGACAACATGACGGCAAGACAGACAAGACTGACAAAAGAACAAGGACAAGACAAGAGCAGTGACATGGACAATGACAAGAACAATGACAAGAACAAGGACAAGAACAATGACAAGAACAATGACAAGAACAATGACAAGAACAATGACAAGAACAATGACAAGAACAATGACAAGAACAATGACAAGTTCAATGACAAGAACAATGACAAGAACAAGGACAAGAACAAAAACACAGACGAGATTAAGAACAAAGACAAGAACAAGAACAAAGACAAGAGCAAGAACAAGGACAAGAACAAGGACAAGAAAAATGGCATGGACAATGACATGGACAAGAACAAGGACAAATACAAGAACAAGAACAATGACATGGACAATGACAAGAACAAGAACAAATACAAGAACAATGATAAAAACAATGACATGGACAATAACAAGAACAAGAACAATGACAAGGACAAGAGCAATGACATGGACAAAGACAATAACAAGGACAAGAACAATGATTAGAACAATGACAAGAACAAGGACAAGATCAACAACAAGAACAACAACAACAACAAGAACAACAACAACAAGAACAACAACAACAAAAACAATGAAAAGAACAACAACAAGAACAACAACAAGAACAACAAAAACAACAAGAACAATAACAAGAACAATGACAAGAACAATAACAAGAACAAGGCCAAGAACAAGGACAATGACAAGAACAAGAACAATGACAAGAACAATGACACGAACAATAACAAGAACAATGACAAGAACAGTGATAGAACAAGAACAATGACAAGAACAAGAACAAGAACAATGACAAGAACAATGACAAGAACCATGACAAGAACAAAGACAAGAACAAGAACAATAACAAGAACAATGACAAGAACAATGACAAGAACAATGATAAGAACAAGAACAATGACAAGAACAAGAACAATGGCAAGGGCAATAACAAGATCAATGACAAGAACAATTACAATAACAATGACAAGAACAAGAACAATGACAAAATAAGAACAATGACAAGGACAAGAACAATGACAAGAATAATGACAGGAACAATGACAAGAACAATGACAAGAACAAGAACAAATACAAGAACAATGATAAAAACAATGACATGGACAATGACAAGAACAAGAACAAGAACAATGACAAGGACAAGAGCAATGACATGGACAAAGACAAGAACAAGGACAAGAACAATGATTAGAACAATGACAAGAACAAGGACAAGATTGACAACAAGAACAACAACAACAACAAGAACAACAACAACAACAACAAGAACAACAACAACAAAAACAAAGACAAGAACAAGGACAAGAACAACAACAAAAACAACAACAAGAACAACAACAACAACAAGAACAATAACAAGAACAATGACAAGAACAATAACAAGAACAAGGCCAGGAACAAGGACAATGACAAGAACAAGAACAAGAACAATGACAAGAACAAGGACATGAACAATAACAAGAACAATGACAAGAACAATGATAGAACAAGAACAATGACAAGAAAAAGAACAAGAACAATGACAAGAACAAAGACAAGAACAAGAACAATAACAAGATCAATGACAAGAACAAGGACAATAACAATGACAAGAACAAGAACAATGACAAAATAAGAACAATGACAAGGACAAGAACAATAACAAGAACAATGACAAAAACAATGACAAGAACAAGAACAATGACAAGAACAAGGACACGAACAATAACAAGATCAATGACAAGAACAATGACAAGTACAATGACAAGAACAAGAACAATGACAGGAACAAGAACAAGGACAAGGACAAGAACAATGACAAGGACAATAACAAGAACAATGACAAGAACAATGACAAGAACAAGAATAATGGCAAGAACAAGAACAGTGACAAGAACAAGGACAATGACAAGGACAAGAACAATGACAGGAACTATGACAGGAACAATGACAGGAACAATGACAAGAAGAATGACAAGAAGAATGACAAGAGCAATGACAAAAACAATGACAAGAACAATGACAAAAACAATGACAAAAACAATGACAAGAACAATGACAAGAACAATGACAGGAACAATGACAAGAACAATGAAAAGAACAATGACAAGAACAATGACAAGAACAAGGACAAGAACAATGACAAGAACAAGAACAATGCCAAGGACAAGGACAATGACAAGAACAAGAACAAGAACAAGGACGCGAACAATAACAAGATCAATGACAAGAACAATGACAAGAACAATGACAAGAACAAGAACAATGACAGGAACAAGAACAAGAACAAGGACAGGAACAAGAACAAGGCCAAGAACAAGGACAATGACAAGAACAAGGACAGGAACAAGAAAAGGGCCAAGAACAAGGACAATGACAAGAACAAGAACGAGAACAATGACAAGAACAATGACAAGAACAATGACAAGAACAATGACAGGAACAATGACAAGAACAATGAAAAGAACAATGACAAGAACAATGACAGGAACAATGACAAGAACAATGACAAGAACAATGACAAGAACAATGACAAGAACAATGACAGGAACAATGACAAGAACAATGAAAAGAACAATGACAAGAACAATGACAAGAACAAGGTCACGAACAATGACAAGAACAATGTGAAAAACAAGAACAATGACAAGATTAAGGACAAGAACAATGACAAAAACAATGACAAGAACAAGAACAATGACATGAACAATGACAAGATTAAGGACAAGAACAATGACAAGAACAATGACAAGAACAATGACAAGAACAATGACAAGAACAAGAACAACTACAAGAACGAGAACAAGGACAAGAACAATGAAAAGAACAAAATACAAGAACAATGACAAGAACAATGACAAAAACAAGAAC
Source organism: Oreohelix idahoensis (assembly GCA_024509875.1). NCBI lineage: Eukaryota > Metazoa > Mollusca > Gastropoda > Stylommatophora > Oreohelicidae > Oreohelix > Oreohelix idahoensis. The sequence goes on from JAMPIV010010639.1 coordinate 206,155, forward strand.
AAGGACAAGAACAATGACAAGAACAAGAACAACAATCAGAACAATGACAAAACAACAACAATCATAACAACGACAAAACAACAACAATCACAACAACAATCACAACCACGACAAAACAACAACGATCACAACAACGACAAAACAACAACATGAATAAGAAGGATAGAGAGAAAAGGAAAAAAAGGTTATAGGATTAAAAACACGTGCAGCAACGTACTTTTCCCATGCCGACAACACGAAACTTATGACCGTGTAAGTGCATCGGGTGGTAGGCGTGAGTTATGATTCCTTCGTCTATTATGATAACCTCAACAAGGTCGCCTAAAGCCACTTGGTACATGTGGACACAGGCGCACCATTCATTTTTACACTGCTTCTGGACTGTCTCAGCGTTACAGAAGAGGTCCTGCAAATTTACAAAATAACATGTCATTTTTACAGTTATACTAGCAGTCTCAGCGTTACAGATGAGGTCCTGCAAGTTTACTTTACAAAATAACATGTCATTTTAACAGTAATCACTAGCAGTCTCAGCGTTACAGAAGAGGTCTGAAAAATTTATTTTACAAAATAATATACCACTGTTACAAATAGTCTTCCTGTTATAAATGATGCTGAGAGATTTAGTATCAGCAAAATCAGTTACCCGAAACGTAGACGATCATGGCTCTCCACACATCTAATTTTGTATGCTGGTAATGAATTACCTTGTCTCAGTATCAAATTCTACATTATCTTTCCGTTTTATCATTCACTAAATTTCACGTCTTCTAATTTTGTCCGGTTGTTACGATGTTGTCGCGTGCTACTTGTTTTATCGCCTGTCCCCCGAATGTCGACTGTCTTCTTCTAATCTTTGTCAGCATACGGAGTTCGTGCACTGTGCTGAGATCCTCCTTGTGTGATATAAGGGAGGATACCGGAGCACTTATGGAGTTGTCCGTGTGCAATGAAGATAGTCCTTAAAACCAAACTAAACCAGCATACTTGGTCTTTTGGTTCTTTATTAGCTCTTCTTTATTAGCTCATCTTTATTAGCTCTTCTTTCTTAGCTCTTTTTTAACATTGCCTACTTGTTATCTTAGTCGTCGAAGTATTTCTTTATTGTCTCTGTTGATTATTTCTGAGATTATAATAAGGTGTCAATGTTACCAGGAGAAACAGAGTGAGAGATGATGACCCCATAATAATTGTATAAGGTATTTGCAACATCGAATATATAGAGAGATAGAACATAAAATGGTTTGGCTTCTTGTGAGAATAGTGCCAGACATTTTCAGCTACGTGTCTATATAAGTAGAAGATTTAGTTTTGAGCACGGGGAACACAAGGAGATAAATGGATGGACAATATCACAGACAATCTACAACATGCTCACGTTAGCCAGTACGACAGACTTGACTCAAGAACACAATCTTTAATTTGTGACGATACTTCAGGGTAAGAGTGGGTCGAACAAGTACAACTATAAAAGTAAGGACATGTAAGTAAAACACTTGCTGGTATTTGTGACGTCATTGCTGCTCTTTCACATCATTACTGGTGCTTCACGTCATTGCTAACACATCACGTCATTACTGGTGCTTCACGTCATTGCTAACACATCACGTCATTACTGGTGCTTCACGTCATTGCTAACACATCACGTCATTACTGGTGCTTCAGGTCATTGTTAACAAATCACGTCATTACTGGTGCTTCCGGTTATTGCTAACACATCACGTCATTACTGGTACTTCATATCATTGATGGTCTCTCACATGATTGCTAGTACTTCACGTCATTGCTAACACATCACGTCATTACTGGTGCTTCAGGTTATTGCTAACACATCACGTCATTACTGGTGCTTCACGTCATTGCTAACACATCACGTCATTACTGGTACTTCATATCACTGATGGTATCTCACATGATTGCTAGTACTTCACGTCATTGCTAACACATCACGTCATTACTGGTGCTTCAGGTTATTGCTAACACATCACGTCATTACTGGTGCTTCATGTCATTGCTAACACATCACGTCATTACTGGTACTTCATATCATTGATGGTCTCTCACATGATTGCTAGTACTTCACGTCATTGCTAGTACTTCACGTCATTGCTAGTACTTCACGTCATCACCAGTACTTCACGTCATTGCTAGTACTTCACGTCATTGCTAGTACTTCACGTCATTGCTAACACATCACTTCATTACTGGTACTTCATATCATTGATGGTCTCTCACATGATTGCTAGTACTTCACGTCATTGCTAGTACTTCACGTCATTGCTAACACATCACGTCATTACTGGTGCTTCAGGTTATTGTTAACACATCACGTCATTACTGGTGCTTCAGGTTATTGCTAACACATCACGTCATTACTGGTACTTCATATCATTGATGGTCTCTCACATGACGTCATTACTGGTGCTTCAGGTTATTGCTAACACATCACGTCATTACTGGTACTTCATATCATTGATGGTCTCTCACATGACGTCATTACTGGTGCTTCAGGTTATTGCTAACACATCACGTCATTACTGGTACTTCATATCATTGATGGTCTCTCACATGACGTCATTACTGGTGCTTCAGGTTATTGCTAACACATCACGTCATTACTGGTACTTCATATCATTGATGGTCTCTCACATGACGTCATTACTGGTGCTTCAGGTTATTGCTAACACATCACGTCATTACTGGTACTTCATATCATTGATGGTCTCTCACATGACGTCTTTCTGGTGCTTCAGGTTATTGCTAACACATCACGTCATTACTGGTACTTCATATCATTGATGGTCTCTCACATGACGTCATTACTGATGCTTCAGGTTATTGCTAACACATCACGTCATTACTGGTACTTCATATCATTGATGGTCTCTCACATGACGTCATTACTGGTGCTTCAGGTTATTGCTAACACATCACGTCATTACTGGTACTTCACATCATTGATGGTCTCTCACATGACGTCATTACTGGTACTTCAGGTTATTGCTAACACATCACGTCATTACGGGTGCTTCACGTCATTGCTAGTACTTCACGTCATTACTGGTACTTCATATCATTGATGGTCTCTCACATGATTGCTAGTACTTCACGTCATTGCTAACACATCACGTCATTACTGGTACTTCATATCATTGATGGTCTCTCACATGATTGCAAGTACTTTACGTCATTGCTAACACATCACGTCATTACTGGTACTTCATATCATTGATGGTCTCTCACATGACGTCATTACTGGTACTTCATGTTATTGCTAACACATCACGTCATTACTGGTGCTTCAGGTTATTGCTAACACATCACGTCATTACTGGTGCTTCACGTCATTGCTAACACATCACGTCATTACTGGTACTTCATATCATTCACGTCATTGCCAACTTTTCACATCATTGCTAATATTGTTCAGTGGTCATTGTTAAGAGGATGACAGAGAAAGAAATAACCCGGATGTCACGGAGTGTTTTGAGGGTATTTTGCATGTATGAATGTTCCCATGCTCCAGCGGGAGTTTATTAGTCATTTGAGTTGTTGTGAGTTGAGAATGCTTGCCTTGTAATATTTTAGTTACAAGCAATGTTGTGAGCAGAGGTTAAGACAAGCTGTTAGCTATAGTCATGCGTGAATGAAGCTCAGTGGAGTGTGGAAGGTTTTCACGTGTTTGGTGAATACGAATGAAAGGGGTCAGTCAGAGAGAGATGTGTGTTGGGTCAGTAGTGTGTTGGGTCAGTAGAGAGTTGAGTCAGTAGAGAGTAGACAGGAGACAGCGGAGAACGTAAAGAAGAGAAGGGTGGATGTCTATAGTAGTGCGCGAGTAGAGGGCCATAGTTGTGCTGTGGATTTAGGAAGTAGCCTTTATTGTGGCTGTAGATATTCCGAGGATCAGAGTGATCATAGAATACTCCGGATTTGTTATGTCTCCAATATTTGTAATGGCCCTGCGCCCATTGTGACTTATTTGTGATATTATATATTCACGGAGATTGATATGGTTGTTGGAGTTGGTGTATTTATTCCTTAGACAGTGAGCTAGACGAGTGGTGTATAAGTGTTGTCTGACCTTCTACATCCACCCACATACACCTTACCCGTCACACCGATACACTAATCATATAGTGTGGGAACAGATTTAAGACTGCCAAATCAAGACAACAGACACTGGTGAAAAAAAGACAGACATTGTCAACAGCACCATTCGTCACAGCCAGTCAAAGAGGGTGTAAGCAAATTCACTGAGACTCTACATTGCTGAGTAACATCATCTTCAAATACACATACACATTTCAATTTTTTCCTTTCTTGGCGTGTTCTTACCTCTGGCAAGTCGTCCAGCTGTGTGAGGGGAGGTGATGGTGGTAGCTGAGATGAGATCCAATTAACCTGGGGTGAGTAGAATTTAAGATTATTTTTAGCATCCTGGAATGGGTACAATTCTGGCTTGTGCGCTCTCAGATTCTCGATCTGGACAAAGTCGATGGCCATGTAGAACTTCTTGTCTGGCTTTCCGGTCAACGTATCGTCATCTGGGTCAGTGGAAGCCAGGGATGTTATCTCGTAATTGTGTCCGGGTGTCGCTGTTGCTGAGTTAAGACTCTGTTGACAAAAAAATGAAGGGAAACTCGTAACATGACGCACCTCATTTAAGAGAATTCGTAAAATACAGTACATAATCAGGGGAAACTCGTAACACTCGGAGCCAATATTTAACTTAATAGTTTTTTTGGTTTTTTTCTAACCAGCGGCACTCGAGCTTTCCAGCTCTTTTGGCCCAATAACATGTCATTGCGAGGCTGGGGAGACAGTGGACTTTCCTTCCAACCCGGTCAGGAGCTTCGCTCCTTCCCATCCACAGAGGGTTTATCTGCAGGAGCCGTTCAGATTATTCAGTCAAATTCCCGGTCGATGACACTCCTACAAATGCCGGCGCCCGGGCTTAAACCTTGAAAACCTGATCGCTAGCGCAACGTCTTAACCATTACACCAGCGCGGCTCTTAATTAAAAGATACTGCAAACACACAGCCCGGCATTTAAACTAAGACCCCCCCCCCCCCTTTCCCCCTAGGGTAGAGGACATTCCAACTAATGGCATTGTGTGACCTCCTCCAGTGTTGAGCCCGATGAGCTGGGAATGTCCAAAAACCTAGCCCCAAATCCGTAAGGGTAAAGAGTTAAAACTTAAATCCTCGAGGTTTGAACGAATGAACGAACGAACCATACTAAAGTGAACTCGTTACACACAATAAGCACTTATCTAACCTACGTTAAGGAACTAATAAGGACTGATACCGTATTTAAGCTAATTACAAAGAACTCGGAAACCAGTTTACAGCATTGAAACTTTTCAGTAGGAACTCAAATCCGCAAGTATCCGAATTAAAGATAGTAGTAGTAGACATTACGGCATTAAGAATAATACAAGGGAACTATTTTTCTACTCACTCCTGGTGGCCGATAAACATGAAGTAAGAAGTAATTAAAGGAAATGCATGTCACACATTACCTCATTAACAATTATACACCGGAACTATTTTCTAATTTATCCCGAGGGTATATTGCTAAAGAATGGAAACTTTATTTCGGGTGGGGGGGGGGGGGGGGGAAGCATAGTCGATGCCTTTTGTGATGCCTGGGGTAAGTGGCAGTGGGAGTGCCACTAACAATGGGGGACAAAATCACGCTTCTTGATGCTGAAGCCCGGACAGCCGCTCTTTAATAGGTCACTGGAAAAACGAAAGTATGGGTAGTATTTTTGTAAGTTGTTTCGCTTTTATTCATATCACATATTATAAGTAGTTGTTGTTAAATGAAACACTCTTTTAAATATGTTTGTTTTTGCTAGAATATTTTGAAAAAGAATAACTAACAACGTATCGTTTTGTCATCAACTAACAATGTATAGTTTTGTCAATAATTAACAACGTATCGTTTTGTCAGTAATTAACAACGTATCGTTTTATCAATAAGTAACAATGTATAGTTTTGTCAATAATTAACAATGTATCGTTTTGTCAATAATTAACAATGTATTGTTTTGTCAATAATTAACAATGTGTCGCTTTGTCAATAATTAACAATGTATCGTTTTGTCAATAATTAACAATGTATCGTTTTGTCAATATTTAACAATGTGTCGCTTTGTCAATAATTAACAATGTGTCGTTTTGACAATAATTAACAATGTATCGCTTTGTCAATAATTAACAATGTGTCGTTTTGTCAATAATTAACAGTGTGTCGTTTTGTCAATATTTAACAATGTATAGTTTTGTCAATAATTAACAGTGTATCGTTTTGTCAATAATTAACAATGTATCGTTTTGTCAATATTTAACAACCAGTGTCACGGAATTTGCCTCCCCTGCTAGCAGTAGTGGTCCAACAGTGGCCGAAACTCAAGAGTATCTAATGTGGGCCTTCGCACAAGATTACTCTTGGCAGAGTTGTAGATAGAAGAATAACGATGCTTCTATCTCAAGGTAGTATTCATAAGACATCTCAGAAGTCAAGAACAATGCTGTGTTGGGCATGGCAATTGTTAACTTATATCTGATGCGCCGCCTTTAATGAAGAATTAAGCAATTATTAATGTCAGGTCGTTCAAGCCCTTACCCTGATTTACTCAGTGGAATTTTTCTTAATATCGTATAGCTCTGTTTAGAGTGTATTTAGTAAAATTACCGAGACAAACATGCAGTACATTCAAAGTGACTAAATCGACGTTAAATTTGTATATTTACAAATAACACATTTAATAATCATTTAAGTTTTAACAAGGTTTTTGTCAGGAACTACTTATACTGTGGATTTCAATACATAAGCACTTTCATTCTTGGCTCGTACCACTAGAGGACGACCACAGCATACAGTAGCTGACAATAATTAATCATAACACCTTTAACAGGTAAGTTCCCTTTTATTAATCACTGCACACACGGAAGCCACACACGGCTAGCAATACATATGAAATACAACTCAAAATAAATGCCAATACAACTTGCAATAGCCAACAAATCAATCCATCAGTATCATACCCACTGGTATGCCACTACCAAGAGAACATCACAATGACTTTCGCTCACCGGCTAAGTCCTGGACTATGATAAAGCAATACTTAATCACAAATAACTCATCATCAACGGCCTAAGGAAATTCCACTGGATAATACACCATCACTCTAGAGTTATGCAATTTAATCCACACCGCATGAAGAAATGGCAAGCACTAAACCTGAACAAGAATGGCATACACTCTCCAGCAAAAATGCTGACAGGGAACATAAAGGCGACCTGCCCGGACGCTAGCCAGAACTCTACTGCTTTTGCGCCAGAATTCGTTTTCACTTCCTTTCCGGTCAGCTGACCAAACGGGTTTTTACATTATATCAATGTTGTCACTCTCAGCGTGACCAACCTGATATTTCGCCGTGACAGTTTTAAAAAATGAATAATTATTTATCGGGTAAATTATCATCACTGTTGTGATTTAATAGAAGTGTGTAAAGAAGGTTACTTGGCAGCTTTTATGTGTTACTTAGCTGTCAGTGACGGTTATGCTCCTTCTGATGGTTTGAATCCTGGTAGACTGTATTGCTGATCACGCTCGTCGCTGGTAAAGGTTGTAGGGCACAGCATGTTCCCATAAGTGTCAGGGAGTGTCTACAAAGTTGGTCCCTCCTCTTTAAGCCCCATTTGATGATAGTATCTAGTTTCGACTTTAGGCCACTTGTTCACTTCTTGTTCCAGAGATAGTACCTTCAACTGGTACCATCAACTGGTATGGGAAAAGAATAGAAACAAATACCCTCTGAGTATTGAGTTTCCCGATACATAGTTATGTGTCCCCTTCTTCCTATTCCACAATCCCATCTACCTGAGAATTCTCCCTCGATGAGAATTAAGCTAAATCCATCGAGAGAAACTTTCTTTACAGTTAAATTGAATAGCTTTATATTTACATTCAAATGAAAAGGTTAATAGTATACATAGAATATGTTTACATTTACATCTACACTGGTTGAAAAATGTTCACAATAAAGATTGTATATGTTTTCGGTTGCATCTACACTGGTTGAAAAAAGTTCACAATATAGATAGAATATGTTTTCATTTACATCTACACTGGATTAAAAGCTTGAAAACTTTCATTATTTTCTAAGTGAATATGTTTACATAGACATTTACACTGATTTGAAAATGTAAATATTATAATTAGAATGTACATAATTTCTTTCATCTTTCCCTCCCTGCTCCATAAGGAACTTGGGACTACCTATGCTTTAATTTTCTTTACGAAACTAGGATAAAGCAGTCACTAGCCCTTGCAGTGATGGTTCATGAAATCATCATTCTATATGCTGAGGTTGCCAGCCTCAAATGACTTGGACATCCACTAGCAATTTTCACATATTAGTATTCGCATGGCAATATATACATATTAGTTCACATGTTAGTAATGAAAAATATAGAATGTAAAATGTACAACTTACGCCAATCTTGGCTCACAGACTGTTTGCTCAGAGAAGTATGTTAAGGCCCTAGCAGATGCATTTTTTCACGTGTTCTTGGGGGTCGTTACTTTAACAATAAATTCCCACTATGACTCCGTGTTTTCAATTTCCTCAGATCCCGGTTTTCCTTATGAAAATGATAAGAGTGTTCTTGGGCTGTTTAAGTCCTTCAAAATGCTCCAATAAAGTCCGGTCTGATAAATGGAATTCTGATTCTAACTTCTGACAGTCTGGTGGCAAGCGATTCTCACAGTGAACTAGACTTGCACAAAATGTCAAAATATATTGCAAGTTCTCGTTCCCCGCCTTGTTTGTCACAATGTTATGTGGCGCCTAATCAGGGATTTGGTTGTTCCTCTTTTCGACTTCCCGCCAATCGTTTCAAAAGCTGCATATTGGTGGGGTAATTCAAAATTATTTTCAACTTGAAATTCTGTACGCGATGCAAAAGACCACGACTCCCATAAATGGAAGTGACACGTCCGTACACTCTCTTGACAATGTGTTCAAATACAACATCTTACTTTTATCTAAAGAAATCTGTTCGTGAAAGTCGGACAGGAAACGATTATGTCATTTGTGTCTGTCCAAAATGTGTCGCACAGACAAATAATCTCTTTATCCGTCGCTTGTGCACACAAAATCTGTCTCTTGGTGAGTAATTTTATCGCCAGGCACGGCCCGAGCAAACAAAACCATGCGATAACTGACTAGGCCCATATGGGTTTTACCTGCGTTTATCTCAGCATATCTGTGAAGCGCCAAGCAAATGTGATGAATTATCACCAACAAGGAGTGTCAAATGATTTGACAATATCAAATACCTGCTTGATAAGAGCAGAAATAAATGTGTCGACCCGGAAATTTATCGTAATCAGTCCTCACTTCAATTGAAAATGAGTACTGCCGTAGTGGAGAAGGGATCGAACCCAAAATTCAGTGACAATCAGAGACTGCGACAGCTGTACTACTTTACTGTAGTCATCTCCACACTCTGATGATGATGACGATGATGATGTTGTTGGTGATGATGATGATGATGATGAAGATGACATCTCAGATTACAACGACTGATAGATGTGGATTCTGTTATACTATTATATGTAAATTCTAGAATGTATGGAATAAGAACTGAATAGCGATTAAAGTAATTTATTTCTCAAATTTCAGAGAGCAAATTGTAAAATGCAGACGTGATCAACACAAGACGAACATCACCACACTTACAACTCCGCTTCGTATCCCATTCCACCACGTTGTCCTTTCCGGAGGAAGCACATCTGGTGCGCCCTGGTATTTCAATATGGCCGTCTGTGTGGTTCTATATACTTCACAGTTTCCGTAGCCGCGTAGACGTATCCAGTAGTTTCTGAAATCATAGACCATAAAGGTAACAATAATCCCATAGCACATACTGCCGTAAAGGAGTGAAATGTTAGAGACGTCACCATAGTAGGCCATAATGTAGTTAAATAATGTTTAGTGATCGGAATGCGCTGCATTCGACAATTTGTGAAAGTGACTGGCTTGATGACATTGAGTGAAGACAAAACGTCATTTATTGATTATTAAAATGACAGAAATGAATTGTGGAGTTATTGTCAATGTTTGTTTCGCAACGATTCCTTTTTGACTCCAACCTACCTGTGGCATACCTGTCAACCTACCTGTGGCCTATTTTCAAATACAACGGAAGTACAGACATATATGCCACTTGACTTATTCAAAAATTTTAGTTATCTGTGTTTCTTAGTTCAAATCATCGCAGACTTTTCTAATGTGATGTGTCCAAATTTTTAATGTGATGGATTTTTTATTCTGCCTTGTTCATTATTGATTATGATAAAGTCCACTAAATGTGTGTAACTGTTATACTTTTACAATCTTGGGAGTTTACTTTGTTTTATTGCATTGATTTTGTTTATTTTATTATATATATATATATATATATATATATATATATATATATATATATATATATATATATATATATATATATATATATATATATATATCTATATATATATATATATATATATATATATATATATATATATATATATATATATATATATATATATATATATATATTTTTTTTTTAATAATATTTAAAACGCATGTGTAGGATAAATGAATTCAGTATGGGAGACAAGAGATAGGATGGGCAGAATGTTAGGCAGGCCTGCGTGCCCAATTCTAAGCCATTTGAAGATAAAGTTCGTACGTTCGTTCTATCTGATTCTGCTCTTGAGTTAGGGAGAGCAAAGAAAAACACAGAGTTCCTACTCACTCAATAGCAGACTGTTCAAATATTTCAGGAGTTCTGATTCTATACTACCCCAATGTGATCATACTCAAATTATTTTCTGATTTACCGTATAGATGTTTTGAATTTGTTTGTTTGGGTTTTTTTCATTTCGTTCTTGTTTGCTTAAACAAATACTTTATTTTGATAATGATTGGGTAATGTCATTGTATGCTGTCATATAACCTTTATAATGTTTTATGCCTTTAATTTAATGCTTAAAGTAACATGTGGGAATGAAAGGGTATAGTATGCAAGATAAGTGAGAATGGAAGGGCAGAATGTTAGACGTGCCTGCACGCCCAATTCTTAACCCTTTGAAAATAAAGTTCGTTCGTTCGTTCTCCCCTTATGGGATTCATGCCAAGTCATCCTGTCCTGTCCTGTCCTGTCATGTCCTGTCCTGTCCTGTCCTGTCATGTCCTGCCCTGTCCTGTCATGTCCTGTCCTATCATGTCCTGTCCTGTCATGTCCTGTCATGTCCTGTCATGTCCTGTCCTGCCATGTCCTGTCCTGTCCTGTCCTATGTCTTTCCATATCATCTTTATCCCTTGTATTTATATCTCCAGTTGGCTTCTCTCCCCTTGGTTTTATGCGTCACTCTACCTCTTTTATTCTGTGGATTCCAGAAGGAGACCTTCCTTGTCATGCTATAACAGGTTCCCTCAATGAGTGTCGGTATCCTACCCACATCCAGCGTCTTCTTTTCATATTTTCTCTACTGGCGCCTGTCGTTGCATGCAACAGGAGTGTGACGAAATCAGTTGTGCACTTTTCATAACAGTATCAATTTTCCGACAGTATCAATTCGTTTCTTCATTTTCCTCACCGATCGTCCTATTATTTGGCATATTTGATGCACCTACACTTTTTGTCAAGCCACTCCCAGACTTATTTACGTTTCACCATGTGAATCATAGCATGACAAACCTAATTAGACAGGTCATTGGATAATACTTTTATCACTTAAGTCGTCTAGCCACCTTTGATTGAGACGATTTTTGTTGACGCAAGGCGGTAGCGTACGATCGATGGAAAGAAAGCCAGATTGGCTGTCTAAGAAGTCCGACTGAGGAATGTACGCAAACCTAGGTGGTATATGTAATCGCTTCCGCTTTACCATCTCTGTATCAAGATTACAGATGACCTGTAAAATGAGACAATATGGACGGAAAGTATTGGCCAGGAAATAAGTCTACCGATGTGTTTGTGATTTTGTATAAATACAGTCGGAAGTATTCCTGACATATCTGAAAGAGGTCTCGCGTTTAAATTTTAAAAGTGATAAATTTAAAACATGCGGGGATATAAATGATTTAACACACGGACCCACATAGTTCTAAAGAGCTTACCGTTGGTTTAATTTGAGAGCCGGAATAGACTTTGACTTTCATTGGCAAGTTGGTCTAAAAGTACAATCTGGGATTTGAACTGAGAAATGGAAATATAATCTAGCGAAATCTGAGACACAAATCATACTGCATCACAACGTCATATTAGCAACTCCCAGTAGCCAGAGAGACATCGGACAAAAATTCCAAAATTAATAGTGACAGATCACAGTATTTGGGCGTCTTTATAACTTAAAAGATAACCCGCATTTTTAAATACAAAGACTGGATACTTAAGGAATCAGAATCAAGTCATAAGAGGAATAATACAATTTCCCAGACCAGTGTTCGAAGCATCTAATCAAAGTGCTGTGTCCATACATCTGTGCGAGGAGATTGTGTTCCCAAATGTTACTTTGTAGTAAGTGTAAACATTTATTTTGCCATGTGAATGTGACATGTCTGTACTTGCTAAGTGGTTATACCAGTCATAGGTCATGTCCCATGCACACCATCATAGCTGGCAGACGCTGGAGCTGGGTTGGCCATGTCCTCAGAAAAGACCCCGATGCCATCACAAGAACAGCTATGCTATGGACCCCTGAAGGAAAACGAAAGAGAGGCCGACCAAAAACCACTTGGCGGAGGACTGTGGAGGCTGAGATACAAAGAATGAACCAGAGTTGGGGCACTGTACGAAGGATGGCCGCCGACCGAGCAAAATGGAATCAATTTGTTGTTGCCCTACAAGATGCCACCAGGCGTAATGGCCACTGACTGCTTTGAAAGAAAGAAGACGAAAGAGGCTGGCAACCTCAGCATATGAAAATAGTATATTCATAAACCACTACGGCAAGCGCTGGTGATTGCTTCTTGCTAGTCGGACAGACAACAGACATATAATTCAGGCAAATCATTGCATTTGCGTTGTCCAAGTACATATTTTCCCCGTTTAATACCCAAAAGAATATTGATGATTTCTAATCATTTTCCCTGAGTTACGCTGTGTATACTCAAAAGGTCTAATTATTCAGAGAGGCTAACATTGATGGGTGGACAGCGAGACAATGCGCCTGTTAATTTGCAGCCTACAAATGTACTTAGCAGAGGCGTTTGCTCTTTTATTTTTCCTAAAGTTCGTGGTACGAAGCTGCAAGACTAAAGTTTCTATGCCACTAGGTTGAGGCAAGAGCAGGGATTCAACACTAACCGCCTACATTGGACGAGTTATCTGAAGAAATGCCCTCATCACAAAAGAATTGACGAAACATGGCTGCAGGACCGACTTAGATCAGCTAAGGAAACAGCAAAAGGACAATTTTTAAATAAATCCTCACCCAAGTCTCAGTGAAGACATTTTATACACATCTAAAATTCACCATCATTCCACCGTTATTTTAACCTGTTAAAAACTAATTGATTATTAAATTTGTTATATGTTATGTTAAAACTAAACAATCATTGTTGATTCAGTTATTATAGGTATGAAAGCAAACGTATGAGCAAGACCAAATATACATATATAAATACATCTAGACATATATTTACATCTATAGAGCAAATACTTATAAAAGAATTTTGCTGGATTTACACCAGCTGGGGGCTTGAACGGGCTAAAACCATTGCTTAATTCTTCACGAAAGGCGACGGATCAGATATGTTATTAGTGCTCTGCCCTAAGAATCAGTGTTCTTGACTTCTGAAAACATCTTGTGATTATTCTATCTACAACTCTGCCAAGAGTAATCTTGTGCGAAGGTAGACACCTTTGAAGACCCATATTAGATACTCTTGAGTTTTGGCCACTGGTGGACCACTACTGTAGAGTTAAAGGGGGGGGGGGGGGCAATCCGTGACAAGGAGTAAAAGAAGGCACAGCTAATAGGAAACCACTAGGATATGGTTACATACTAGAATCAGGAAAATATTATTGGCGGTTGGGAGATTTCATGAAGGGTCCCATAGAAGGTAGTGAAAAGAGAAGAATTAAAAGTAACAAAATTATAATACATATTTAACAATAGGATAATCAGCACACATGATAGAAAAAAAATGGAGGGGAAATAGGACAGAGGATGAAAAGAGAGACATTAGTAAACAGAGTGGCAGCATGGCATGGGATGACTTCACTAACACGCAACAACAGAGACATGCTGTAAGAAGATATATGATTGCCTCCGCCACACGGCACGGCTCTAAATAGCCATGACTTACCTCAAGCCAGATGCCTGAGCATCAAGGACAAAGTCGTAACGCTCACCAGAATAGATGGTGAAGGAATCTGTGGTGAAGGGTTGAATAGAGTTGCCGTCACTTGCGATGATCGTCATTTTGTGGTTGTCAATAGAGAACTGAAGAAAGTTCAGACAATGCAGTATTAGATTAACATCGAATTCCTTAAACCACAATTCTGATTTAGGCCATCCTAAATTAATGTAGAATAGCAACTACCAATCTGGTCTCTGGTGTCCCCAAGACTGTGGTGTCGTTTTTTTTTAAGGCACAGTTAATAATAAAGTGTAGGTATTATAGCGACTTACTGTCGTGGTACAGTGAATAATACAGGGCAGGTATTATAGCGACTTACTGTCGTGGTACAGTGAATAATACAGGGTAGGTATTATAGCGACTTACTGTCGTGGTACAGTGAATAATACAGGGTAGGTATTATAGCGACTTACTGTCGTGGTACAGTGAATAATACAGGGTAGGTATTATAGCGACTTACTGTCGTGGTACAGTGAATAATACAGGGTAGGTATTATAGCGACTTACTGTCGTGGTACAGTGAATAAAACAGGGCAGGTACTATAGCGACTTACTGTCGTGGTACAGTGAATAATACAGTGTAGGTATTATAGCGACTTACTGTCGTGGTACAGTGAATAATAAAGTGTAGGTATTATAGCGACTTACTGTCGTGGTACAGTGAATAATTCAGGGTAGGTATTATAGCGACTTACTGTCGTGGTACAGTGAATAATACAGGGTAGGTATTATAGCGACTTACTGTCGTGGTACAGTGAATAATACAGGGTAGGTATTATAGCGACTTAACTGTCGTGGTACAGTGAATAATACAGGGTAGGTATTATAGCGACTTACTGTCGTGGTACAGTAAATAATACAGGGTAGGTATTATAGCGACCTACTGTCGTGGTACAGTGAATAATACAGGGTAGGTATTATAGGGACTTAACTGTCGTGGTACAGTGAATAATACAGGGTAGGTATTATAGCGACTTACTGTCGTGGTACAGCGAATAATACAGGGTAGGTATTATAGCGACTTACTGTCGTGGTACAGTGAATAATACAGGGCAGGTATTATAGCGACTTACTGTCATGGTACAGTGAATAATACAGGGCAGGTATTATAGCGACTTACTGTCGTGGTAGAGTGAATAATACAGGGCAGGTATTATATCGACTTACTGTCGTGGTACAGTGAATAATACAGGGCAGGTATTATAGCGACTTACTGTCGTGGTACAGTGAATAATACAGGGCAGGTATTATAGAGCCTTCTTCTCGCGCTACAGTTATTGGATTCTGGGATTGAAACATGGTGCCACCACGCTCCAGCCTACCCGGTTGTATAGGGTATTCAACTCTACTCATGAGTTAGGGAAGGCAAAGACAGCTAGGAAGGGAACTTGTCACCCCAATCCATAAAAAGCTGGGCTGGCATAATCAAGTCTCTAACGCTCCAACCCCCTGCGGCAGTTTCTGCTATGGGACTAAATTTACCTACTATGGCAGATAATTATATGCGTCAGTAGAGAGTCATTGAGTCCAACGCACTGACGCCAATTAAGAAATAAAATCTTGGCAAATAAATACAAGTTAACCACACAAGTTAAGAACCACTGACTTTATGGCACCGGGTTAGTTTAATCATCATCATTACCCTAGCGATTCATGTGAGCCGGGTTAGTTTAATCATCATCATTACCCTAGAGATCCCTGTGAGCCGGGTTAGTTTAATCATCATCATTACCCTAGAGATCCCTGTGAGCCGGGTTAGTTTAATCATCATCATTACCCTAGAGATTCCTGTGAGCTGGGTTAGTTTAATCATCATCAT
The DNA here is from genome assembly GCA_024509875.1 of Oreohelix idahoensis. Classification (NCBI taxonomy): domain Eukaryota; kingdom Metazoa; phylum Mollusca; class Gastropoda; order Stylommatophora; family Oreohelicidae; genus Oreohelix; species Oreohelix idahoensis. The sequence goes on from JAMPIV010010639.1 coordinate 222,406, forward strand.
TACCCTAGAGATCCCTGTGAGCCGGTTTAGTTTAATCATCATCATTACCCTAGAGATTCATGTGAGCCGGGTTAGTTTAATCATCATCATTACCCTAGAGATCCCTGTGAGCCGGGTTAGTTTAATCATCATCATTACCCTAGAGATCCCTGTGAGCCGGGTTAGTTTAATCATCATCATTACCCTAGAGATCCCTGTGAGCCGGGTTAGTTTAATCATCATCATTACCCTAGAGATTCCAGTGGAGCAATACCTTCAATCAGCTCACACCAAGACTCCCTGTTATGTAGCTCACATCAAGTTTCCCTGTTATATAGCTCACATCAAGTCTCCCTGTTATGTAGCTCACATCAAGTCTCCCTGTTATGTAGCTCACATCAAATCTCCCTGTTATGTAGCTCACATCAAGTCTCCCTGTTATGTAGCTCACATCAAATCTCCCTGTTATGTAGCTCACATCAAGTCTCCCTGTTATGTAGTTCACATCAAGTCTCCCTGTTATGTAGCTCACATCAAGTCTCCCTGTTATGTAGCTCACATCAAGTCTCCCTGTTATGTAGCTCACATCAAGTCTCCCTGTTATGTAGCTCACATCAAGTCTCCCTGTTATGTTTTATCAATTCAAGTTCTGTCCACGCCTCTTTCATCCGTCTTAAATCTTTCTCAAACTATTTTCCTCCTGTAGTTTTGAATCACTCAATATCTCTTTTACTTTGGTTGTTCCAAACCAAGAAATGGCTTGTAATGATATCACTTAGCTTTCTCATGTGTGTGTTGTGTCTACACCAATGTCGTCTCATGACCTCTTTTCTCACCGGGTATTTGTCTGGTTCTTCCATCAGACACACGCTGATGGTCCGTCCCAGTTGTTTACTCATACCCTTTACAATAACTGCTGAGATACTCGGGTTCTGGACGTGTCGAACTACCTGCCTATGCGTGAAGTATAAAGTAGACACAAGAATAAGGACCGAGATTAACGTATTGATTGAAGTTAGTGTTGCAGTGATCACGTCGAAAAAACAGTAATGATTATTCAGACACCGAGATTGATTATGGGAGCGACAATATTGTTTCGACAACGAAGAGGTGAAACAAGATTAAAAAAATGAAAAAAAGTGATTTTTTTTAAAAATAAAAAAATATACCTGCAGGGCACAGTTCATAATTCCATTACTGATGACCCTGAACCGGTATTTTTGACCTTTTGTGACAGTAAAACTAGCGTAGGGTGTGAAGACTGTAGCATTATTGCTGTCTGTGAAGTTCTTGTACCGACCCATACCTGGGAGAGAAAACAAAAGTTAGGTCAAAATGGTGCGGTTTTTTTTTTAAAGATCAAGTTGTCAGGTATTTTAGTATTTGTATTTTAGGATTTAGATTGTAACTGAGTTGATTATACAATAGGATACCAATAAATATAGGGATATTTATTTGTTTGTTTGTTTATTTTAACTGTGACCTATACCCCATCTGGGACAATAAAATGAATATTACAGCAAGGATATTAGTAAAGTCGATGACCATGATGATCATGATGATAATTATGAGAAGGATGATGATGAGGAAGAGTAGTAGGATCATGATGGATGATGATAGATGATGATGATAGCCGATGATGCTTGATGATGATGATGATGATATATGATAATAGATGATGAAAATAGATGATGATGATAGATGATGATAGATGATGATATATGATGATATATGCTGATAGATGATGATATATGCTGATAGATGATGATATATGATGATAGATGATGATGATGATGATGATGATGATGATGATGATGATGATGATGATGATGATGATGATGATGATGATGATGATGATGATGATGATGATAGATGATAGATGATGATAGATGATGATAGATGATGATAGATGATGATGATGATGATGATGAAAGATGATGATGACAGATCTCCTCTTCCAATTTCCTTGCTGGTTCCATTTCTGCGCCTGACAAGTGATTCTATAAAGACAGCTTAGCAAAAGTAGCTTAACAGAGTTGACACGTAATGGTGAAGGATATTTAAATTCAACAGGAACATGAAAAGTATAAAGGAAAAAATCATAATCGTTAATAAAAACAAGTGACATCCTTGGTGACGTTGGTAACTAGTTTTCTTCACAACCTGAAAGCTTAGAAGAGACAACCTATGCAAGGGAAATTAGTTACTGAGAAGAGCTGTTGTCACACACAAAATAGTCAAATGGAATACTGTCACGACATAGACTTTTGCTAAATTTTATATTGGTCACACTGGAGAGCAACAACACTGGTTCGTCTCTTGTAGAAACCTGCTCGGCCAGTTTTCGATTAGAATGAAAGCCGGAAGGGACCTTTCGGGCGCAAAAGGATTCTTGCGATGTCCGCCGGCCTATGAAGGTCGTAGATGGTTTTGTCAGCAGTTTTTTGCTGGGAAATTATTGGATGCCACTGTGGTTCAGTGCTTGCCGATTTTTCATATGTTCAGGAATATTTGATGGGTGCTAGATTGTGCGTAGAAAATTCTAGTGATTTTTTCCCTTCCTGATTATTAATTGTGATACGTTGGTTGCAATTGTGTATTGCTTTAACCTAGTATTAGGTGCCGCCTCTGAGCGATAGTTCAGTGCTTTCACTGATGAGTTTATGTCGGTAACCATTTTGGGTTCTTATGTTGAACTATAGTGTTCGCCAGGATATGTCGCAGTTTTCAGCATATTGTGATGTGCATTTTTGCTATTAGGAGAGTTGGCATTATTCTCGCAAGTAAGTTGGCTTATATGTTCATTATCTTATGTATTGCAGTTTTCATGCATAGTGATTGATGTGTGTACTTCTCATTAAAGGGATATTACTGTATCTGAGGCGTTATTGTATTACTCATGTCAGCTATTGTGTGCTGTGGTTCTACTTTATAGACAATGAGCCGTGAGTTAAATCCACAGTACAAATAGGGTTAAATCCAACAGCATCTATAGATTGTTGTTCTGACAAATACTAAAGAAAGCAGGAAGCTGGTTGGAATAAAATGAAACTTTAAGTACATGAGACAAATAGAGTGCGAAATAACAGCATTCAATAGAGTGAGAAAAATATAAGAAAATAGAATGAGGAAATAATATTAGACAATAAAATGGCAAAATAAAAAACACACTGGATAAAATCATTTGAACACCATCATCATCATTTATCGTCATGATCATCATTTATCGTCGACTATATTGTTGTTATACCCTGTTCAACCTGGAAATTGGTTATAATTGGGGTATATTGTGTGTTATGCTCTTCGATGGTGGCCGGTTGTTAGTCCTGAAAAGGACTGGTGTTAAAAAGGACCACTAGCTGGCTTCCTCCTCGTTATTTCTCTGTTTGTGTTGCCGTGGCATGTTCTATAGCGTAATTCGTATCCTGCCTCACTATCTGTCTTGTGTGGTTTTGTGTGTTTTTGCCCTCCTTGTTTCTGTTTCTTGTGTCTTCCTTTTCTCTTGTATCTGAGATAGCGCTTTTTCTATAATTGCTGGGAGTAGCTTTTCTAGCGTTTCCTCGATGACTTCTTCGTCTGATTGGTCGTTCGTTTTAATGTCTTTTGTGTTTCCTGTTATTTCTTCAATGGTCATTCTTTCTGCTTCTATTCTTTTCAGTACCTCTTCGTTTCCTTCTTTCAGTTCTATCAGCTTTCTGACATCTTCTTCTGCCTGCTGCTGAATTCTTTTCATGTCTTGGTGTATTATTTTCATGTAGTTCATGAATTGTTGTGGTTTCGCGCTTTCCGAGCTATCAGGGATTTCTTCACCTCTGGCAGTTGATGTTCTGTTTTTGTGTGGCTGCCGGTTTTCTCTCTCCTTTTGCAGTTGTTGCTTTAGATCTCTCACTTCAGTCGTGAGCTGTCTGACCTATTCTGTTAGGCTGTCTTGGCGCCTATTACATAGAGTACTTGCCTTCAGTGTGTTTTTTGCCTCTTGGTACGATACCCCTTTTCCAATGGCAACTGTAATTATTTGCCTTGTTTGTTGGTATTCGGGACACCCTTGGTATCGTGCTCCGTGATTTCCGAGGCAGTTGGTACATTTTCTATTGTTATTTGGTGCTTTGTAGTCATGGTCTTGTTTTGCCTTTGGGCAGTCTTTGTATTCGTGGCTGCCCGCACAGTATCTACAGACCGTCTCTTTTCTGCACGTGTTCCTTGTGTGAGAAAATCCCTGGCACTTTGAACACTGTATCACTGGCGGGATATAAGCATGTGTTCTTCGAGGTCTATTCTGGATAGTGATGTTTTCTGGGATTGTTTTCCCTTGTAGAGTCACTATTATCAGTCTGGTATCTTCTTTGTTCCAGGACTTAAGCCTTTCTGCGTGTGTGATTCTGTACAGAGGGTTTTCGGTCTGGATGTAGCTGAGGGCCTCTGTCTCTGACAAGCTTGTGTCTATCCCTTTGATGACTACTCTCTTGGTTTCAGTGTAGATTTCCGCTTGGATTTTGATCCGGTGTGGTAGCTGAAATTCTTTAGGCCCGGATGCCAGAGCAGTCATCAGCGCTTTAGTCTTTTCTGTATCATTCAGGGCAAGTGTCACTCCCTGTTGATGCCTTCTGATACTTATTATGCCTCTTTTGCCTACTACTTTCTCCAGGACATTGATTACTTTGTCGTCCGGGAGTGCCCTGAGTGTGGCTTCTCCTCCGGACAACTGCGTCATTTTTATTCTGCGCTCTTGATCCTGTTCTTTCTAAATGCTATTTCGTAGTTCGCCTGGGCGGCATCTCCCATCTGCCACCACTGACTGTGTATCTGTCTTTGGGCTCGGTACCCTGTCCTCTTCTGTCTGCTCGTGATTCTGCTTCTCTTGATCACCGCGGGAGACTTGGCTGTTCTCCGTTGAATTCCGGCGTATCTCGATGTCTGACTCTGGAGCCACCTCAAATAGTGCTTCTTTCAATGTTGGAGAGAGACTGAGGAACTCGTCTCCGTCTTCACGCATTCTGTATAGTGCGTCCATAATGGTCTCCGCAATAGCTTCTGGGTCTAATTCGTTTAGTTCCGATAATATTGTCCCCACATCAGCAGTAGGCTGTGAGGTGACGTCTTGTTGTTCTGCTCTTTTGACTACCCCTTGTGCCGGTCTGTGTTGAAGAGTGGTCTCTTCCATCTCCTTCATAGTGTTAGAAGGTGGGTCGGCTGTTTTTTACGGCTGACTGTTTTTGCTTTTGTTCAGTGCTGGTGGGCTGGTGTAGACCTTCCTCTTTTTCGCGTGTGGTTTATTTCGAGTCATTTTGACTATTGCGATCGCTGTATACGTCCTGAAAAGGACGCTGGTTATAATCATCTAGCAATGCCGCCTTTAGAAGCAAAAGATTTTATGCCAGGGGACGTTAAAAAAGGGAAGATAAACAATGTTAAATATTTCAAATGGAAATATGGTGTGAGTCTAGTTAACTAAGGTGACCAGACGTCCCGGTTTTTCCGGGACAGTCCCGGTTTTCGACCATTTTTGATAATTTGTCCCGACTTTTTTTCGATGCAATCCGGGACGTCAATTTGTCCCGGTTTTGGACGAATTTGCAAATTTGGCATAAATCTCACAGATTAAAACAAAAAATTATTATTCCGTGGCTGACTTGAGGGAATTTTTAATTATTAGTGAACTAGCGCCGAAACAGCACAAGAGGTTGTCAGGACCGCGAATTAGTTTTGTAGTTCCAATGTGATATTCGCAGTTATTTGAAATTTTAGGTAGTGGTAAAGTACCAAGATTTTGCGTACGGTATACGTTTATTTAATTTAAACAGTGAACTATTTGTGCATATTTTGTTATTGTTGTAAGAAAATGGTACCAAAGCGTAAATGCAGTTTCAATGAAGATTTACAAAAGGAATATCCGTTTATTAAAAAGAGTACATCAAACTTCATTGTACGATGAAATATATGTGCCTCCGGGTTTTCGATAAGCCATAGTGGACGTGGTGATATTAAGAACCACATAAGCAGTGAGAAACATAAGAGAGCCGTCGTTACAGCTGCATCAAGCTCGTTGTTAACCACTTTCTTCAGAGCTGATAAAATTGGTGACCAAGAAGAGCAATTAGCTGCTATAGAAGGCGCCTTTGCACACCATGCAATGCTACACAATCATACTTTCAGCTCTATGGATTGCACATCAAAATTACTTCAGGCTACTTTAGAGCCAAAATTTGCATGTGCTCGTACGAAAACAGAAGCCATTATTCGAAATGTCTTGGCACCCCATATTCTAAATGAGTTAAGCTGTGACCTAGAAAAGTCTACATTTATTTCTGTACTGACAGATACATCCAACCACAAAGAATTCAAGATTTTTCCTTTGCTTGTCAGATACTTTGATCACTGTAATGGAGTGAAAATTAAAATATTAGAGTTAAAGTCGTTGGCAGGTGAAACATCTGATATTGTAAGTAGTTTTCTTAATGACTGCATAACTGAAAATGGTTTAGACAGGAAAGTAGTTAGATTATGCGCAGACAACACAAATTCCAATTTTGGAGGTGCGGAAAGGACAGAACAATGTTTTCAAAAAACTGCAAGAAAACCTTGGATATGGTCTTACAGGAGTTGGGTGTGCAGGTCATATTTTCCACAACACTGTTCGAACAGCTGCAGATGTACTGCCTGTTGATGTCGAGCTGATTATTGCTAAAATTGATCTTACTCTTCAAATCATACACAGTACGAGTTGAAAGACTCAAGGAGTTTTGCCAGTTTGTGGAAACAGACTTCCAGATGATCTTAGGTTATGCTCAGACTAGGTGGCTTGCTCTGCTGCCTGCTGTTGAAAGGGTTCTTCAGATTTTCCTGCCTCTAAAATCATATTTTCAATCTCAAGACAGATGCCCAGTTTTTGTACAGACATTCTTTGAAAATCCTCTATCTGAGGCATGGCTTGTTTTTGTTCACAGTCAGGCCTCTCCATTCCACGAAGCAGTGCAAAAAATAGAGGGACAGACGGTCACTGTGTTTTAAGTCATTGACAGCATCAACAGGTTGAAAACTATTTTGAAGTCCAAACTGGAAGACTGTTTCTTGCCATCAAGAGTTAAGCTAATCCTTGAAAAGCTGGAAATGGAAGGACTTCCAAAGCAGGATGTGAAAAAGTTTCATGCTAGCGTTTCTTCGTTCTATGAAACAGCTTTCAATTATTTGAATAAATGGGCTGCAAAAAACTTTCAAGATCTAGAATCCTACAGCTGGGTAACAGCTGAACAGAATACAAATTTGGGCAGATATTGAGATATCATCATCACTAGTGATTCAAACATTACCTTCAGCACACTTTACAGAAACTGAAATTTATGACAAATATGTCTATATGAAGCAGTTTGTTACTTCTCAGAAAATTAGTGAATGGAGTGCCAAAAAAACTTTGCCACCACAACGTTGGATTGAAATGGTTTCCCACTTCAAAAACAATAATGTGACATTTTCAAATATTTTGAAGTTGGCAGAGTTTTTTTTCTGTCTACCTGGAACAAATGCTTCCACAGAAAGAGTGTTTTCTTTGATGAACAGCTTATGGGCAAGTGATAAAATACAGCTAGGTGTTGAAACTTTGAAAGCTATGTTGACAACCAAAGTGAACAGTGAGGAAACATGTGTCGAGTTTTTTAAGATGCTGCTTGCAAAGAAGGACCTAATGATAAAAATCCACTCATCTGAAAAGTACAGTAACTCAGCTTCACCTTAAGTAAGGATTATTGATGTTTTTCTCTCTTATTAATTTAACTGTTAAACTTATACAGTAAAATGTATGTTATTCAATGTTATTCAAATGTATATATATAAAATGTATATTATTTTAAATTGATATCAACTTGATTTTTCCGGGACATGTCCCGACTTTTGACCTTTTCTTTACCCTTTTGTCCCGATTTTTTGCATTGAAATAGGTCAAATCTACTATATTGTCCCGGATTAGGGTTTTGAAAATATGGTCACCTTAAGTTAACGCACTTCAGGCAAGAACTAAAACCGCTTCTAATGACGCTCGATTGCATAGTTAGAAGGCATAGTCAAAGTCAGGCTACTTCAAGTTGTATCAAGAAATAGTACTTACCGTTAATAAGCATCAGTCTGGGTTTGTTGTCGTAATCAAAGTGCACATATTTGGCGATCCTATTTGTGGTCATGTCCATTAACCAATCACTGACTGTGATTGTGTGATCTGGAAGGTCATTGGTGTACAAACTACGATGCGGTTCAAGGTTGCGGGGTCGGCGAACTATAAACGGCCCGTATAGTCCATCTGCCCTTTGAACTCCAGAGTGACTGTGCCAGAAGTGTGTTCCAGCATCCTTGGCCACAAACCTGTCAAACAAATATATTTATATCGCGTGGTTTTGTTTATATGAAAATAAAAATAATTTCAATTCCAAAGACACAACGAGAATGTGGCTGGTAACCTCATCATAGAAAATAAATTGCTACAGAAACCACCTCTTGTGAGAGTGTTGATGTGTGGTAGGCTAACTCAAGGGCGCCATCTGTATTGGTGTCTCAATGTTCCATGAAGAGTGAAAAAGGAGATAATGATAATAAGAGTATATGGAATGATACCTTAGCCCGCAAAACTGATATATTGAGGTACAGAAATTGGCAGGTGTAACAGAGAAAGCACACTTTTAAATATGTCACTATTGCTCTATGACTATAACCAAGGCACAAAACCAGACAACATTTTTTTTACTTATCCCTAAATGTGGTTTCCTACATGTGCTCTTTTGCAGAAATGTTCAAGAGGTATTTGGGCTGTAAAGATAGTTACTGGGCGGTTGTGCTTTACTGGTGTCTACTGGTTACGGAATACATGTTTTTGTAAACAATGGGAACTTACCTGTACGTGAAGTGAGAATGGTATGTGATTGGACACTGCGTTACCATGGATACTCCATCCATGTAGGGTGTGTCATGTTGCAGAATTCCGTGCCAGTGGATGCTAGTTCCCTCTCCGGAGTCCAGTGCGTTTTCCACTGTGACTTCAACCAGGTCGCCCTGACACACCTGGATACAAACAAGTACAGGTTATAATTGTTATTACCTGTTTGAGGTTTTGTACAAAAATTGAAAACTGAATAAGCAGACGATAAAGACTTGACAAAGTGTTTACCTGCTGTTAGTGAGGTTCATCTGTCCCATAATTTACGTCTTTGGTCCGCCTGTCCCATAATTTTCGTCTTTGGTCCGCCTGTCCCAAAATTTACGTCTTCGGTCCGCCTGTCCCATAATTTTCGTCTTTGGTCCGCCTGTCCCATAATTTACGTCTTTGGTCCGCCTGTCCCATAATTTACGTCTTCGGTCCGCCTGTCCCATAATTTACGTCTTCGGTCCGCCTGTCCCATAATTTACGTCTTTGGTCCGCCAGTCCCATAATTTACGTCTTTAGTCCGCCTGTCCCAAAAATTACGTCTTTGATCCGCATGTCCCATAATTTACGTCTTTGATTCACCTGTCCCATAATTTACGGGTCTAGTTTGTGTGTCTCATATAGTACGTGTTTGGTTTGCGCCCATCCTTTACGTGTTTGGCCTCATGTCCCATATTTTACGCGTATAACCATACACATGTTTATGTATCCCACGTTTACCATTATATGATTTAGTGCCTCATATACGTGTTTGGCCTCTATGTCCTATATTTTACGCCTGTTCTCTGTTGTCCCATAATTTACGTGTTTTGTCTGCAGTCCCATGTTTTACGTGTTGTGTCTGTTGTCCCATAATTTACATGTTTTCTCTGTTGTCCCATATTTGACGTGTTTTGTCTGTTGGCCCATAATTTTCGTGTTTTGTTTGTTGTCCCATAATTTACGTGTTTTGTCTGTTGTCCCATAATTTACGTGTTTTATCTGTTGTCCCATAATTTATGTGTTTTGTCTGTTGTCCCATAATTTACGTGTTTTGTCTGTTGTCCCATATTTTACGTGTTTTGTCTGTTGTCCCGTAATTTACGTGTTTTGTTTTTTGTCCCATATTTCATGAATTTGGTTTGTGTGTTACATCTTTTACTTGCTTCGTCTTTTTTCCATGTTTTATGTGTTTGGTTTGTATGTCCTATTGTTTACATGTTAGATCTGTTTGTCCAGTATTTTGCATCTTGTGTGTGTGTCATGTATTTCATCCGTTAGGTCTGTTTGCCCCGTATTTTGCATGTTTCGTTTGAATGTCCTGTATTTCACCCGTAAGATCTGTTTGTCTCGTATTTTGCATGTTTCGTATTTAGGTCCTGTATTTCACCCATTAGATCTGTTTGACCCGTATTTTGCATGTTTCGTTTGCATGTCCTTTATTTCACCCGTTAGATCTGTTTGTCTCGTATTTTGCATGTTTCGTTTGTATGTCCTGTATTTAACCTATTAAGTTTGTTTGTCCCGTATTTTACACGTTTGACTATATGTAACCCCTTCTTGAAAACCATAAGTAAAGTAAAAGTTGAAGGCAAACAAACAAAAGGAAGAAGAGAAAACAACTCTATAAGTGAGAAGATAATATCAAGAGATGGACAGGGCATATGTTACGTGCAGTCTTTGATATCTTACAATATAATACATTTGTATGCTTGTTATGTTCGCAAATATTTTGTAAACAAAATAGATACTTTTTAGTGCTTAAGGAAAAGTCATTATTGAGTTACTTACCTTGAAAGGAGTGTCGTCACTTTCAATTGAACTCCGCGGATAAATCCAGTTTTACTGTGATTTATTCTTTGTTTGGGTAGAAATAGGTTGTTCTTGCTTCAGTGTATCTATGGCCTGAATTTATGTGTATTGTTTGTCTGGGTAGGACGAGTCTGTCTTATATCTGTATATCTTTACATATCTAAGTCGAACTATATGGTCTTTTGTCGTTAGAAAGGTCAAAGGGCTGTTCGGCGGATGTGTCGCTAGAGAGGTGTGATTTGGCTTCGCCCTGATGGGGGCTGTGATTTTTGTGTAGCGGCTTGTCGCCGGTAAAAGTGATCTCAGTATTTATGGGGAAAGTGATAGTCGTCTAGACCTATCGTGTATGCTTTACCCCAGTGTTTATTCTTATTGCCAAGGAATGGCAGAATCATATTTCTGATACCAAGGTAACAAAAGATTCTCCTTATGAACTCTCTTACGAAGCCACCGTTTTTCGATAGGCACGATTTGTACGTCTGAGAGAATATATTTAACTAGATGAAGATGACATTCATTCCTAGCAGCACTATATCTTGTATGATGAAGTCAATTGTATCATGATAGAATCTACAGAGCTATGAGAACATTTAATGAATGACTAACTTTAATACAGATTCATTATCTGTATCCAAACGTGAGTGACAGCTCACGAGAGAAGCCATCTTGTATCCCAATATTTTGTGACTTTCAAGAAGAGAAAGGGATACCCCGTATTATCGCTTGATGAGTCCAGAGATCACTGCTACACATGAGAACCCAGTACTAGCGGTTCAATATGATTATATGAAAAAAATATGTGCTGAATATTATTTCAAGGAATCTTCGCTAGACGAGGTTAGGTCTAGAAGCCATCTTGAATGTTGTTTATAATCTGACGTGCTTTGTCAGTAAACTCATGATGATATATATATATATATATATATATATATATATATATATATATATATATATATATATATATATATATATATATATATATATATATATATATATATATATATGGGCAATACTGAGTGCTTGTCTACTGACAGTCCATTATGCTATTATTCTACATGAGTGCCCATGTATCATTGCAAGACCATTTATCCACTGTACCATGATGTATTATGCCAACCTGTGATTTGTCACTATCTGTGCTGTCGAGTGTGTACGTCCAATTAAACTGTAGCAAAGGTACACAGTCGTTGGTGTCGATGACTTCCAGCCATACATGAGTGTGAGAAAAAAACCATTTGTCAACACCACGAACTCTTCTTATCATTCGCATATTATACTCACAATCTATGTCTACACACCACTGCGTAGGTCGAGTTGACATTCCATACTCAAACCACAAGCAACACAACAACACAGCATGTAGCTCTGGTGATGTTCAAGTGAGCTTATATTTATCAACTGATGATGAGCAAAGAAAATAGAGTTATCAAAAAAGAGAGACTTTATCAACTGGTGGACCAGCTTTCTGGGTTTGACCTCGCAGAAGTTAAGAAGTCAACAGACTACCGATACCAGACCGTTTCCTGTGGCTGATACGACACACTTGCAGTATTAGTTTGCTCTTTGTCAACACTTCGTCACGTGACCTGTCAAGTGAATGCAGTATGTAGGTCAGCGTTGTTGACATTTTTACATTAGACATTACAGAGTTTCACAGAACAGTTGGATCAATTCTTGTATATTAACAGGAAGACAGTATTATTGAACTAAGAAGTCCTATTTTCATCGATGGATCTTCTTGTTTTCTATATATGAACTTTAATATTTAAGGCCAGAATTTGTAATTCAATAAAGTGGCAGTTTATTTATTTTCATAAGAATAACTTTGCCATTACTGTAAAACTGAGCCTATTTTGCAACACATACTATCATACACATAATTTATATATTTATGTTTACATGTTATTTGTTTGTATAGTATGTTAGTTTATATGTCAGCGGGTTGTGTTTAGGTTGGGCGGTGTCCTCACAACAGAATATCCCACGTGATAGAGGGTCCGTTGTGGGCGTTTTCTTTAGGTGCAATTTCCTTAATTGGAAATTTGCTTGCAACAACTAGTTGCTATTTGTGTTAGCTGTGAAGACTGTAATTATTGTTATTTTTGTAATATTTCTTTGTTCTTTAGTTTTGTTTTGATTTGTTTGTAATTTGTTGGTCTCCCCTTTCCTTTTATTTAGTTGTATTCACAATTTATATTCATATACTGTGACGTCATTTGTGTTGTTATTCCTTGCAGATTCAGTGATTATTTTCATTGATTTCCCTATTTGATTTATTTGATTTCTGCAAACGTTTTCGTATTGTCAGTCTTATTTGTACTTTATGTATTCTGTTGGTTGACATATGTTTTATATAGGTATATTTCATAAGACACTATTGCCTGTGCACTGCACTTGGATTATGGTAAAAACCAGTACTTGATTATTATTACTGTTATACAAGACCTTATTAAGGCTTGTGACCCACAGATATTGGGATAGTGTGCTGATTAATCAAGTCATTAAGAACTTGTGGTATTATTATTATTTCAGGTGATTAGTATTATTGTTAGACATCATGTCTACATTAGAATACTTCATTATACAAGGGAAAGCCCTTGATAAGACTGGTCAACAATTAGAAGAATGGACAGTTGCTCAATATGACAAAGCATTAGCTGCAGAAGAGAAAAAAGCTGCTGCTGCTGCTGAAGAGAGAAAAGCTGCTGCAGAGGAGAGAAAAGCTGCTGCTGAAGAGAGAAAAGCTGCTGCTGCTGCTGCTGAAGAGAAAAAAGCTGCTGCAGAAGAGAGAAAAGCTCTGGCTGAAGAGAAAAGATTAGAAAAAGAAGCTGATGCTGCTGCTGAACTAAAGAAATTGCAGATGCAGGTGGAGGAAAGGAGATTTGAAGCTGAACAAAAAAAAAATTAGAAAGAGAAGCTGCTGCTGAACAAAAAAGATTAGACAGTGAAGCTGAACAAAAAAGATTAGACAGGGAAGCTGAACTAAAAAGATTAGACAGAGAAGCTGAAGAAAAAAAAGCAATAAGAGAACATGAATTTGAGTTAGAGAAATTGAGATTGACAAGTATGAGTAATGTTAATCAGGCATCTAGTGGTAATGGTAAACCTTCTACTTACAAGGTTAAGGTTCCACCGTTCAATCAGTCCAGTGACGATATTACATTCTGGCTGGATAGATTTGAACGTTCTTGTCGTACACATAATGTGGATAAATCACAATATGCTAACCAATTAGCAGAAAACTTGAAAGGTGAATCTCTGACTAGGTTATGCCTTGTAGGAGAAGCAGATAAGGATAATTATGATGTCATTAGGGCGGCTTTGATAAAAAAAATACCAGCTAAGTGAGGAAGGCTATCGCCTTTTGTTTAAGACGATGGTGCCTGAGACAGGTGTAGAATTCTCAGAATTCATTGCAAAGGCACGTCTCACAGTTGATCGTTGGATTGAGCTTTCCAAAACAGAAAAAAAACGTATGAAGGACTTATGGATTTGTTGCTCAGAGATAAGATTATGTCATGTGTTAACAAACCATTCCTTGAATTTATACATGAGCGTAAACCCAAATCTCTAAAGGAAATGGAAGAATATTGTTCCCAATATGTCACTGCACACCCCGACGTGACTTTTGGCAACACTAAGATTAAGGAGAGTATGCCAGTTGCTTCAGCAACACCATACAATCCCAATTATTCACACAGATTTCAGGGACCTCAAAACAGATTTGATAAAAAAGGTAACCATAATAGTTATCAAAACCAAGGTAACCAATCATTTCAGGGTTCTTCTTCAAAGAACTGGAGACGAGCTGATAGCTCTCGACACAGGGGTGGTCACAATTATAGCAATTTCCATAGAGGAAGTAACTATAGAAACTATCTGAGGTATCCGTCTTGGAGTCAACAAGATCGCAATTACAGAGATACTCATTATAATGAATATGATAATGGTAACCAAGAGAACTATGACTCAAACCCAAATAGGGGTTACAATAGAGGTAACAATAACTACAGAGGTAATAATAACCGAGGTAGATCTCAAAACAGAAGACATAAACCACATTTTCAGGCAAACTCTGCACAACAAGAGTCCCATGAAGCCTATAAACAGAGTAAAGACAATAATGACGCTAATAATATGGCATGTGCCGCTTTTGATTTTGGGAGAGCATCTCAGTGCCCCCAATGCAAAACATTATTTGAGCCAACCACAGTGTCTACTTTAAGCTGCGGCCATCCTCTTCCTGCTCTTCCTGCATCAGTCGCGCATGATGGAAGAGGTTCTCTTGTCTTACATAAGGGTTTAGTAAATAACAATCCAGTCTCCGTGCTATTTGATTCTGGATGCACCACAATTGGTGTTAGGCAGTCACTCGTAGATCCTTCCCGTGCCACTGGACAAGTAGTCAAATGTGTAACATTTGGCGGCACATTAGAGAAATACTCTACTGCTATCATTAGGATTGCTACTCCTTTCTTTACAGGAGATGTACACGCATGTCTTCTTCCGAATCCGATCGCTGACCTCATCATCGGTCGCATTCATGGAGTCAAAGAATGCACTCCGCAACAAATTTCCGCGTGGGAAAGGCAAAACATGCAGATTGCTAACGCTGTAGTCACTAGAGCTCAGGCTCTTAATATGCCTCAAACTTCATCTACTGAAGATAATGAAGTGCATAACCAAGATGATCCCTTGGTAATTTCTCGTGACTCGTTTATAAAACAGCAAGAAGATGACCCCACTCTGAAGAAATTCTTCATTCTTGCAACTAAAGGTGATCCGAATAAAGACACAAGTCGTAAATCGTGGATTACAAAGAAGAATGGCGTACTTGTACGTATGGTTCAAGACTCCATTACGTCAAGTCATTCTCAAATCCTGGTTCCCAAGAATTTGAGAGTTAAAATTTTGCAGCACGCTCACGACTCTCAGTGTGCTGGACACATGGGTTTTTCCCGTACTAAGTCAAGAGTCCTTGCGGCTTTCTTTTGGCCATTGGTAAACAAGGACATACGGATTTATTGTCGATCTTGTAAAGTATGTCAGGAAGTTAAATCCAAAGGTCCACGGCATGCTGCACCCATTCAGGCGGCAGACATTCCTATTCGGCCGTTTCAAAAAATGGCCATAGACATTATTGGTCCATTTAAGATCAAGTCTGCCAGAGGACATCAGTTTATCTTGACGTGTGTTGATATGTGCACACGTTGGCCAGAGGCTATTCCTCTGAAGAGCATTACTACTGCTGATATTGCAGATGCTCTTTGGCTTATATTTTCTCGTCTGGGGTTCCCCGGAGAGATATTGTCAGACCATGGCACCCAACTAATATCAGATACCATGTCTCAAGTAATGTCTACTCTGCAGATAGATAGATCTTTAAGTAGTATCTATCATCCAATGTCTAATGGGATGGTCGAACGCCTTAATAGAACACTTAAAAACTTACTAGGGAAGATAACTGAGGATCATCCTCAAGACTGGGACAGAGTTTTACCTGCGGCCCTCTTCGCTTACAGAGAGGTCCCCAATGAACATACAGGATTTTCCCCCTTTGAACTCGTCTTTGGCGCGCGTCCGCGTGGCCCTATGTCGTTGCTTCATGATCTCATAACAGCTGACAATATTGACGATGACACAAAGTCATCCTACGAATATGTCATCGCGTTGAGACAAAAGATTATCGAAGCATGCAAATTAGCAACTTCTTCTTCTGAATTTGCGAAACAGAAGGCAAGGCAATTTGCCAATAAGAAGAGATGCTTACGACAACTTTGTCCTGGGGACAAAGCATTTGTATTACTACCTTGTAGGGAAAACAGACTACTTATTTCTTGGAAAGGTCCGTACGATATAATATCGAAAATTTCCGATGTCGACTATATTGTCGATATTGATGGGAAGCATAAAACCTTCCACATCAATATGCTTACTGAATTCCATGAACGTCCGGATTATTTGCAACCCATTTTCCAAGCAACGGACAATTCTCCAGTACAACATGGTCATTACTCATCACTGTCCGTGATACAGGATGAGGAAACAAGTTTTTCAGATGTAAATCTTCCTCTTCCAATGATCCCACTTCATTCTAGTGAATCATGGAAGAACGTTACTGTCTCTCCTGATTTGTCTCTAGGAGAACAGCGACAAGTTTCAACTATGTTGCAAACATTTCAGGATGTACTCACTGACATCCCTGGACAAACTCATGTCATTGAACATGACATTGTTCTAACTGACCATACTCCTATTAGGGTTAGACCTTATCCTATACCTATACATTTTCAAGCACAAGTCGAGAAAGAGTTGGATGAGATGATAGATTTGAAAATAATCGAACCATCCACCTCTGCATATTCTTCGCCGATGGTTATTGTTCGAAAAAAAAGACAATAACATACGTCTTTGCGTCGACTATCGCAAATTGAATCAAGTAACGAAGTTCGATGCCGAACCTATGCCTTTACTGGAAGAGCTACTTACTCGACTCTCCAAATCTCATTTTTTCACTAAACTTGATTTGTCTAAAGGATATTGGCAAGTTCCTTTATCTGAACGCGCCAAACCTCTCACGGCTTTTTCAACACCTAGAGGTTTGTTCCAATGGAATTTTATGCCTTTCGGTCTTATGAACGCACCAGCTACATTCGTACGCATGATGCGCCGAATCCTATCTTATCGGTCAGATGTCATTGCATATCTAGACGACATCTGTCTTTTCAGCGATACTTGGGAAGATCACTATTCAGGGTTAGATGAATTGCTGTCTACTTTGCGCGAGCACAACCTGACAGCGAAACCCTCTAAAGCCTATATTGGTTTTAGCGAAATTTCTTTCCTAGGCCACCGAGTTGGTCATGGTTTCCTAAAGACAGAGGACCATAATACTAGTAAGATACTTAACATCTCTATCCCTAAGACTAAAAAAACAGGTGAGAAGTCTGTTAGGTCTTATTCAATTTTATGGCAGATTCATTCAGAATCTATCCTCTATCATGGCACCTCTTTCTACACTTTTAAAGAAAGGTTCGCCTAATATGGTCCACTGGTCTCAGGAATGCCAATGCTCTTTGGATAAGATTAAAACATTGTTTTCAACACCACCTATTTTAGTGTTACCTACTAAAGATAAGACATTTGTTCTTCGTAGTGATGCTTCATCCACTGGGATTGGAGCGGCACTAATGCAAGAGTACTCTGGAACTCTGCATCCTGTAATGTATATTTCCAGAAAACTTAATGCGGCAGAAAGGAATTATTCGGTTTTAGACCGTGAGCTATTAGCTATGGTTTGGTCGATCCTCAAACTACAGAGATTCCTTCTAGGCGCACATTTCATAGTAGAAACCGACCAAAAAGCTCTTACTGCTATACAGAGTAAGAATTTGAAGAGCTCGAGGTCTACTCGATATGCAATTGCTCTTCAACCTTTTCATTTCTCTGTGCGAGCTATTCGTGGATCAGATAATGTGATGGCAGACATTCTGTCAAGATGCCCACATGATTCCACATAACTATTAGGTCTTAGACTTCTTGATATGTCTAGTTTATAATAGTTCCTTTCTATATCAAGATAGATACACATTTGTAATTTAATAATATAATGATTGTATCACTACTTAGCGGTTCATTGATGTTTATTCACCGCTGTGCTTTGATGATTTTTCTTCATAAATCATAAATTTAAGATATCTAATACGAAATTATGGTATGAAATTTTTTAGGCATTGTGTAATTGCCAGAATTGTATTATACTTTGATGACACCTTCCTGGAAAAATTTACTTGTAGAGAAATAATTTCTCTCAGTTTATGAGATACATTCTCACCAGTCGCTCCATAAGTCGACTTAGCCTCATATTAGGCGTTATATTTATTCCTGATATTTTCATCTGCGCATTATTCATGCGTTGTGAGCCTATTGTACGTTGCTCCTAGATGTATTTCAAAAAAAAAAAAAATGTTCCATTTTTTTTTCCCGGGAGGTGTGGTAAGACTGTTACGTGCAGTCTTTGATATCTTACAATATAATACATTTGTATGCTTGTTATGTTCGCAAATATTTTGTAAACAAAATAGATACTTTTTAGTGCTTAAGGAAAAGTCATTATTGAGTTACTTCCCTTGAAAGGAGTGTCGTCACTTTCGATCGAACTCCGCGGATGAATCCAGTTTTACTGCGATTTATTCTTTGTTTGGGTAGAAATAGGTTGTTCTTGCTTCAGTGTATCTATGGCCTGAATTTATGTGTATTGTTTGTCTGGGTAGGACGAGTCTGTCTTATATCTGTATATCTTTACATATCTAAGTCGAACTATATGGTCTTTTGTCGTTAGAAAGGTCAAAGGGCTGTTCGGCGGATGTGTCGCTAGAGAGGTGTGATTTGGCTTCGTCCTGATGGGGGCTGTGATTTTTGTGTAGCGGCTTGTCGCCGGAAAAAGTGATCTCAGTATTTATGGGGAAAGTGATAGTCGTCTAGACCTATCGTGTATGCTTTACCCCAGTGTTTATTCTTATTGCCAAGGAATGGCAGAATCATATTTCTGATACCAAGGTAACAAAAGATTCTCCTTATGAACTCTCTTACGAAGCCACCGTTTTTCGATAGGCACGATTTGTACGTCTGAGAGAATATATTTAACTAGATGAAGATGACATTCATTCCTAGCAGCACTATATCTTGTATGATGAAGTCAATTGTATCATGATAGAATCTACAGAGCTATGAGAACATTTAATGAATGACTAACTTTAATACAGATTCATTATCTGTATCCAAACGTGAGTGACAGCTCACGAGAGAAGCCATCTTGTATCCCAATATTTTGTGACTTTCAAGAAGAGAAAGGGATACCCCGTATTATCGCTTGATGAGTCCAGAGATCACTGCTACACATGAGAACCCAGTACTAGCGGTTCAATATGATTATATGAAAAAATATGTGCTGAATATTATTTCAAGGAATCTTCGCTAGACGAGGTTAGGTCTAGAAGCCATCTTGAATGTTGTTTATAATCTGACGTGCTTTGTCAGTAAACTCAGATGATATATATATATGGGCAATACTGAGTGCTTGTCTACTGACAGTCCATTATGCTATTATTCTACATGAGTGCCCATGTATCATTGCAAGACCATTTATCCACTGTACCATGATGTATTATGCCAACCTGTGATTTGTCACTATCTGTGCTGTCGAGTGTGTACGTCCAATTAAACTGTAGCAAAGGTACACAGTCGTTGGTGTCGATGACTTCCAGCCATACATGAGTGTGAGAAAAAAACCATTTGTCAACACCACGAACTCTTCTTATCATTCGCATATTATACTCACAATCTATGTCTACACACCACTGCGTAGGTCGAGTTGACATTCCATACTCAAACCACAAGCAACACAACAACACAGCATGTAGCTCTGGTGATGTTCAAGTGAGCTTATATTTATCAACTGATGATGAGCAAAGAAAATAGAGTTATCAACTAGAAGAGACTTTATCAGCATAGTCTATTTGTGTAGCATCAAATAAAATAAATAAATATTTAAAAAATATTTTGAACACACGCTTTTAATGCACTAAAACGGCCACAAATAATTTTTCAAGGACTTTATAGCTTGCAGTAAAAAAAAATGTAACAACAAATTGACAAAAAGCGTGGGGCGCTTAAGTGCTTATCATATATTTTATCCATAAGTGTGTATTGAAGTATAAAGCAGAAGTTAATTTCATGCAGAATTTGCGCCCACGCTTTTCGTCAATTTCATGTTACATTTTTTTTACTGCAAGTTATAAACTCCTTGAAAATTTATTTGTGGCTTTTATGTACATTAAAAGCGTGTATTTAAAATATTTTTTTTAAATATTTGTTTATTTTCTTCTTGTTAGTGTTATATTTTTGTTGTTTTTAAATTTAAGTCAAATGTAATCGATCCGCTTATGACATTATCAGTTTGTGATAAACGAGTCCAGAGCACAGGCGGCGGATTTCATTATTCAGTATATTACACGGAAAGTTAGTATTCTTTTTTTATTTTTATTTTATTGTGATAAGAGTTGTAAATTAATTGTTTGTTAATGTATTAGTCAGTTGTGTGTATGTCTGTGTGTTTGTGCACGCGCGTGCGGTAGTGTGTGTGTGTGTGTGTGGAAGGGGTGGAAAGAAGTTTCAATATTTCTCTCAAGAGAGACAATCTTGTTGAAAAGAATACACCTAGATTATTTGCAGTTATCGCCCATTTCCGTGCTAATGCAATACAAAAAAATGATTATTAATTTTAATTTTATTAATTTTATTATTTTTACTGATTATTGTATTGTCATGGGGGACACAACTATGCCAAGTTTCAGAGCTATTGCCTATCTGGAAGTGATTGAAAAATAGATTGCAAGATTGAAGGGTGACAAAAGAGTAACATACAACGCAAGCTAACTAAAAGCGTGTAAGAAACAGAAGACTTTGGAGACCCATTACAGTCAGCCTTAGACGCAGAGGTGGTAGCTGGCCTGATCCAAAAATGTATCGCTTTTTTAATTCGCTAATGAAAATGTTAACGCGCTCATAGTTTTTTTTTTTTTTTTGACTTCAATGAAGTGCAGTTTGTAATGTGGATTAGGATAATCTTCTGTAGTGTCTTTTGTTCCGTTTTTATTTAACGGTTTTACAAGTATGTATGGATGAATGTACGGTACTAAAATGTATCACGGAAGAGGAAGAGGCATGTTAGAGACTTGGAGAAGAAACAAATATTTACCAAAGCCAGACAATAATTTCGAAAGTTTGCAATAATCGCAGTAAACTCCACAGAATCAATAAATGAACTAAAAACATGTGAATGAACGTAAAAAAGCAAATAATTTGGTAAAACTAGACATACTTATATATATATATCGACACTCAAATTGTAAAACTAGACAGAGTAATATATATCTCGACACTTAAATTCTACGAACAGATAAATTATATCTTTTGTCTCTCCCTGTTTAACCCATATCTTTCCTTGACTTTACCTGAGGAACGCATCTGCTGTGTCATGGATAAAAAAAAGTGCACACTCCGCATCCTGGAAAATTAATTACTGTATCCTATTTTAGTGTACGATTTTTTGCACGCACCAAAATGCATACAGGTGTAATGTTTGTGTTTGTAACATACAGGTGTAATGTTTGTGTTTGTAACATACAGGTGTAATGTTTGTGTTTGTAACATACAGGTGTAATGTTTGTGTTTGTAACATACAGGTGTAATGTTTGTGTTTGTAACATACAGGTGTAATGTTTGTGTTTGTAACATACAGGTGTAATGTTTGTGTTTGTAACATACAGTTGCAATGTTTGTGTTTGTAACAGTTGTATTTCTTCAACATCATCATTCTCCTGGTCACTCCTTATGGGAGCATAGAGCCACCACACTAGTTGACCCCTTGCAGGAAGGCTGCACCAACCATCCATGTGCTCTTGTGACGGTCGTTTCTGAAGCACTTTGTTTTACCTGCTGATGTTGCCAGCCTCATACACGACATCATGTTGCCAGCCTCATACACGACATCATGTTGCCAGCCTCATACACGACATCATGTTGCCAGCCTCATACACAACATCATGTTGCCAGCCTCATACACGACATCATGTTGCCAGCCTCATACACGACATCATGTTGCCAGCCTCATACACGACATCATATTAGTAGCCTCATACACGACATCATGTTGCCAGCCTCATACACGACATCATGTTGCCAGCCTCATACACGACATCATGTTGCCAGCCTCATACACGACATCATGTTGCTAGCCTCATACACGACATCATATTAGTAGCCTTGCAGGAATTACTTGAGGAAACAGTAGGCCCATTCTTGCGTTGTCTCATCAGAGATCCCTGAGAACTACTTGTAACAGTAGCTGTTAAGTTAACATTAAGTTAGAAGTAGCTGTTAAGTTAACATTAAGTTAGAAGTACCTGTTAAGTTAACATTAAGTTAGACTCAGTAGCTGTTAAGTTAACATTAAGTTAGACTGACTTAACCAGTGTTGCCACGCTTAATTGTGAAACAAATAAACCCTAGATGGTGCATTAAAAAACACCTACATTTTTAATTGAGCTACTTTTGGGCGAATTGGGCTACTTTATGGTGTTTGGGGTTATTTTCGGGCTACTTTGGGCGATAACTCGGGAACGTTCTTCACCAATGAAGGAAAATGAAACCTAGGCGGAACCAAAAAAAAAAACTAGGTCTATGGTAATTTACCTATGAGTGGCAACGCTGGACTAAACGTAATTCAACTTTACCTGAATGGCGGGCCCTGGCATCATTCGGTTGGCGACTTTGATACCACGTTGTACGCCGTCAGCCGATACGCAGTGCGGCAGGAGACAATGTGATCGGTTGAAAGGGCAGTCGAAACAGGCTTTTGAAAGGACGTAGTAATTCTCAATCAAAAAGTCGTATTTGCATGTCCTAGGTAGGTCATTCTCCTCACACTGACGGTTGCACGGGTGGTCCTTGTAATCTAATATATAGATATTGTAAACAAACTTGTTAGTATTTAGTCCAAACTTGTTAGTATTTAGTCCAAACTTGTTAGTATTTAGTACAAACTTGTTAGTATTTAGTCCAAACTTGTAAGACAAGCAAATTGTCAGCGATAGAATGTATTACACACTGCGTAACAGAATTATTGACAAATAGCTTTGGTTTTTTTAATTATCACAATTCTAAACGCCAATTATCACTGTAAATCAACTTAGAGACAATAAGGATAAATTCCCAAAGCAAATGTCTGCTCTTAGATATATGTCGGTGGGTGTGATGCCTTGATGGCGCGGGTAGTGTGGTTTTTATCAATGTGGATCCCTCCCATTGTTTTACCCTTGGCATAGTATTTTTTTTTTTTAAATCACAATTGACAATGACAATGAATACCATAATTTAACCGAAGATTGCGTTGAACATGGAATATTCTCCAGAGATGATGGATGAGCGGAGACAAATTAAGCTTATCTGGCGTTATTCCGTTCGCCTTCCATTTCTTTAAAAAAAAAAAAAGTCTCTTGGTCTAATTATTAGTATAACATCTAACACCCAAGGACCATACTCTTACACATATATACATGCATATATCTATTTTACATACATTAATCTGTTATAAACGTGCATACCTACTTATAAACAAATATTCCGACGTACTAGAGCATTGCTTTACAGACATCTCAATCTTAAATCTTCATAGAATACATGTAAGTACACCGATATGATATTAACAACACGTCATACCATACTGGCAAAAAGTTACAGCCTTTCATTAATGCGTGCTTGTGTAGAATTGAAGTGACATGACAAGACCACTAAAGTGAAACTGATGACAAGACCACTAAAGTGGAACTGACGACAAGACCACTAAAGTGGAACTGATGACAAGACCACTAAAGTGGAACTGATGACAAGAACGAGACAATTGACAATGGAATAAGAGATAAGAAGTGAACGATGGATATGACACACATTGTGGAAACCTGTCGAAAACGTTACAAGGCAGTCCTTGTTCCAGAATGTCTATGGTACGACAGACAGAGGTAGATTAAAAACACGCGCTTGGAGAAGTAAACTGGAGACAGAAATGAACATCACGAGGAAGACATGGACAGACCTTGACCTGATGGCACGTGACAGTAGCACGTGCACTTTCCTTGTATTTGTTGAAGGCCTTTGCTCCAGGGGGTGGGGACTGAAGGGTATTGATTGATTGATAAATACTTTACTGAAGAATTCTTAAAACCTACAACAGTGTAGAATATTCTTCTTCTTCTTTTGTTCTTGGCCGCTGACTGGCAAAGCAATCAGTGACCATAACTCATGGTGGCGTCTTGTAGAGCACCAACAACCTGTCTCCACTTTTCTCGGTTGGCGGCCATTCTTCGTGTGATGAACCAACTGTAGTTTATGCTTTTTGTCTCTGCTTCCCAAGTTCTCCGTCCAGTTTTTTTTTTGGTCGGCCTCTCTTTCGCCTCCATTCTGGGGTCCATAGCATGGCTATTCTGGTGATGGTCTGAGGGCCTCGTCTGAGGATGTGGCCAAACACATTCCAGCGTCTATCCGCTACAATTGTGCGCATATCATCTTAATGGCTCAAGTTAGCAGTTCTTGGCTGGTGACGGTATTCGGCCAGAAAATTCGAAGAATTTACACATGACATAAATAATCAATGACTTCAAACACACATACATACATACATTGACAGTGCACGTTTCTAATACCTCGTACAACATAATCCCAGATTTCTTGACAAAAAACTGGCAATAGGAAGCTGCCAGAGACAAGTATCAGTAGCACTCTCGCGCTGAAACTCCACGTGACTCGAGCCATAGTAAAACCTTTGACCTTCTGCAGATAATCACATTAATGTATACATTTTAATAAACTAAACATGGTGAAGATTTATTGAATGAAACTGTACGTTCCCCTAGCCATATTTAAACCTTCGACCTTCTGTAAATAGTCATATGAAACTCTAAAACACAAAGTAATCACCAAATCACAAGCTATTTTATGTTGAGACATGGGCCCTAAGAAGTCCCGTGTAGTTTTCGAGCCGGAAAGGGGGGGGGGGGGTCCTAGTAAGAATAAGCTTACTGCTTCCTGAAGCAAGTCGTAGAAGGCAACTGATATGAGGTTGTTCATGAAGCTGGGAACCTCCTCATGTCAAACGAATTGCGACAGACACCACTGCTGCAAAAAACATGTGAATGCTTTATGGAGGTTACCTTCAAGGTGGCCAGCCGTAGTAGTGGTGGTGGTTCAATGCTCCATGAGGATCGAAAAGGAATATTATGTACCCCAATTTCCTTCTTCCTCGTTCGTCCTGAAAAGGGACGTTTGTTGCGTTGAGTCGCCGTTTACAGCCAAGCTACGATATTTGCGCCTTTCGGCCCGACACATTCGACTTCCGCACATCCTTTTTTGGGACCGGGTTTGCCTTCCCTTTTCGATCCCTACTCTCTCGGCCAGACTGCAGTGATGCAACCTGTTTCCAGGACCACCACTTGGACGTGGAGTAGGGTCTTGGTCAGCTCTGGTTCGCTGACCCTGACGCAAGCAGTCAAGCTATGAGTCGCTGACTGCATTCATCTCTTTTGCTGCGTCTTAGGTTCCGTACCCCAATTTAACCGGCGTACCTTGGGAGCCGCGCTAGTGTAATGGTTACCACACTGCGCTAGTTCAGAGTTCAAGCCCGGGCGCGAGCATTTGTAGGAGTGTCAACGACCGGGATTTTGACTGAATAACCTGATCGGCTCCTGAGATAAACCCTCTGTGGATGGGAAGGAGCGAAGCTCCTGACCGGGTTGGAAGGAAAGTCTACAGGCTCCCCAGCCTCGCAATGACATGTCATTGGGCCGAAGGGCTGAAAGCTCAAGTGCCGCTGGTTAAGAAAAAAACAAAAAAAAAAACCAGCGTACCTCGTGTCAGGTCAACCCAATAGCAAAGTGATTACAGCAAATTGGCCGGGTTCCACATTTAATACCTGGTAGCGTCACGCTCCAGTCTACACAACTGTAAAGGGGTACCTGACTATTCACTTCAGTTAGGGATGGCAAAGACAGAGAAGAGGCGAAATGGTCACCTGTTACGTGCAGTCTTTGATATCTTACAATATTATACATAGGTAATTTTTTAGTGCTTAAGGGAAAGTCATTATTGAGTTACTTCCCTTGAACTCCGCGGATAAATACATTTTACTGCGATTTATTCGTTGTTTGGGTAATAATAGATTGTTCTTGCTTCAGAATATCTATGGCCTGAATTTATGTGTATTGTTTGTCTGAGTAGGACAAGTCTGTCTTATATCTGTATATCTTTACATATCTAAGTCGAACTATATGTTCTGTTGTCTCTAGAGAGGTCAAAGGCTATTCGGCGGATGTGTCGCTTGAGTGGTGTGATTTGGCTTCGTCCTGATAGGGACTGTGTGTGTTTTGCTATGTCGGCTTGATGCCTTGAAAAAGTGATCTCAGTGGTTTTGGGGAAAGTGATAGTCGTCTAGACCTATCGTGTATGCTTTACCCCAGTGTTTATTCATCTTGCCAAGGAATGGCAGTTTCATATTCCCTCTACCAAGGTAATCAAAGATACTCTTATGAACTCTCGATCGAAGCCACCATTGTCGATAATTACGATTTGAATGTTTAAGAGAATATATTTGACTCGATGAAAAACGACTTCGATTCCTAGCAGCACTATATTCTGTAGAATGCAGTCTATTGTTCATGACCAAATCTACAGAGCAACGAAATGTTGTATGAATGACTAACTTTAGAACAGATTCATTATCTGTATTCAAACGTGAGTGACAGTTCACGAGTGGAGCCATCTTGGAACCAAAACATGTAGGACTTTCAAGAAGAGAAAAGGGATGCCCGTATTATCGCTTGATCAGTCCAGAGATCACTGCTACACATGAGAACCCATTGTTAGCGGTTCAATATTATTATATGGAAAAATGTGTGCTGAACATTATGTTGAAGAATCGTTGCTAAACGAGATTAGGTTTAGAAGTCATCTGAAATATTGTTTACAAGCTGACGTGCTCAGTCAGTGACGTCAGATGATATATGTATGGGCGATACTGAGTGCTTGGCTATTGACAGTCCATTATACCATTATTCTACATGAGTGCCCATGTAACATTGCAAGACCATTTGTCCACTGTACTATGATGTATTATGGCAACCTGTGATTTGTCACTATCTGTGCTGTCGAGTGTGTACGTCCAATTAAACTTTAGAAAAGGTACACAGTCGTTGGTGTCGATGACTTCCGGTCATACATGAGTGTGAGAAGAGAACATTTGTCAACAACACGAACCCTTATCATCATTCGCACATTATACACTCCATCCATGTCTACACAACACTGCGTAGGTCAAGTTGACATTCCATACACTACAGTGGGGCAGGCAACACCATAGGGATCTTGTCAACTGATGATGATAGACGCCTGTCTTCCCGCCTAGGAGTGTTCTGGTGTACTTTATCAACATATATTATATCCATCTAAATATCAACGTTATCAACTGGTGGACCAGCTTTCTGGGTTTGACCTCGCAGAAATTCAGAAGTCAACAGATTACCGATACCAGACCGTTTCCTGTGGCTGATACGACACACTTGCAGTATTGGTTTGCTCTTTGTCAACGCTTCGTCACGTGACCTGTCAAGTGAATGCAGTATGTAGGTCAGCGTTGTTGACATTTTTTACATTAGACATTATAGAGTTTCACAGAACAGTTGGATCAATTCTTGTCAGTGTTAACAGAAAGACAGTATTTGTGAACTAAGAAGTCCTGGTTTCATCGATGGATCTTCTTGTTTGCCATATATGAACTTTAATATTTAAGGCCAGAATGTTTAATTGAATAAAGTGGCAGTTTGTTTGTTTTCATGAAAAATAACTTTGCCATTACTGTAAGACTGAGCCTATTTTGCAACACATACTATCATACACATAATTTATATATATTTATGTTTACATGTTATTTGTTTGTATAGTATGTTAGTTTCTATGTCAGCGGGTTGTGTTTAAGGTTGGGCGGCGTCCTCACAACAGAGTATCCCACGTCATAGAGGGTCCGTTGTGGGCGTTTTCTATAGGTGCAATTTTCTTGATTGAAAATTTGCTGCGACAACTGTTGCTTTTGTGTTAGCTGTGAAGTCTGTAATTATTGTTATTTTTGTAATATTTCTTTGTTCTTTAGTTTTGTTTTGATTTGTTTGTAATTTGTTGGTCTAACCTTTTCTATCTTTCAGTTCTATTCATAATTTATATTCATATATTGTGACGTCATTTGTGTTGTTATTCTTTGCAGATTCAGTGATTATCTTCATTGATTTCCCTATTTGATTTATTTTGATTTCTGCAAACGTTCTTGTATTGTCAGTCCTATTTGTACTTTATGTATTCTGTTGGTTGACATATGTTTTATATGGGTATATTTCATAAGACACAATTGCCTGTGCACTGCACTTGGATTATGGTATAGACCAGTACCTGATTATTATTACTATTATACAAGACCTTATTAAAGGCTTGTGACCCACAGATATTGGGATAGTATACTGATTAATCAGGTCATTGAGAACTTGGGGTATTATTATTGATTCAGGTGATTAGTATTATTGTTAGGCATCATGTCTACTTTAGATTATTTCATTACACAAGGGAAAGCTCTTGATAAGACTGGTCAACAATTAGAACAATGGGCAGTTGCTCAATATGACAAAGCATTAGCTGCAGAAGAGAAAAGATTAGCTGCAGAAGAGAAAAGATTAGCTGCAGAAGAAAGAAAAGCTATGGCGGAAGAGAAAAGATTAGAAAAAGAAGCTGAGGCTGCTGCTGAACAAAAGAAATTGCAGATGCAGGTAGAGGAAAGGAGATTTGAAGCTGAACAAAAAAAATTGGAAAGAGAAGCTGCGGCTGAACAAAAAAGATTAGACAGTGAGGCTGAACAAAAAAGATTAGATGCTGAAGAGAAAAAAGCAATAAGAGAACATGAATTTGAGTTGGAGAAATTGAGATTGACAAGTATGAGTAATGTTAATCAGGCATCTAGTGGTAATGGTAAACCTTCTACTTACAAGGTTAAGGTTCAACCGTTCAATCAGTCCAGTGACGATATTACATTCTGGCTGGATAGATTTGAACGTTCTTGTCGTACACATAATGTGGATAAATCACAATACGCTAATCAATTATCAGAAAACTTGAAAGGTGAATCTTTGACTAGATTATGCCTTGTAGGAGAAGCAGATAAGGATAATTATGATGTCATTAGGGCGGCTTTGATAAAAAAATATCAGCTAAGTGAGGAAGGCTATCGCCTTTTATTTAAGACGATGGTACCTGAGACGGGGGTAGAATTCTCAGAATTCACTGCAAAGGCACGTCTCACAGTTGATCGTTGGATTGAGCTTTCCAAAACAGAAAAAACGTATGAAGGACTTATGGATTTGTTGCTCAGAGATAAGATTATGTCATGTGTGAACAAACCTTTCCTTGAATTTATACATGAGCGTAAACCTAAATCTCTAAAAGAAATGGAAGAATATTGTTCCCAATATGTCACTGCACACCCCGACGTGACTTTTGGCAACACTAAGTTTAAGGAGAGTATGCCAGTTGCTTCAGCAACACCATACAATCCCAATTATTCACACAGATTTCAGGGACCTCAAAACAGATTTGATAAAAAAGGTAACCATAATAGTTATCAAAACCAAGGTAACCAATCATTTCAGGGTTCTTCTTCAAAGAACTGGAGACGACCTGATAGCTCTCGACACAGGGGTGGTCATAATTATAGGAATTTCCGTAGAGGAAGTAATTATAGAAACTATCAGGGTTATCCGTCTTGGAGTCAACAAGATCATAATTACAGAGATACTCATTATAATGAATATGATAATGGTAACCAAGGGTACTATGACTCAAACCCAAATAGGGGTTACAATAGAGGTAACAATAACTACAGAGGTGATAATAACCGAGGTAGATCTCAATACAAAAGACATAAACCACATTTTCAGGCAAACTCTGCACAACAAGAGTCCCATGAAGCCTATAAACAGAGTAAAGATAATAATGATGCTAGTAATATGGCATGTGCCGCTTTTGATTTTGGGAGAGCATCTCAGTGCCCCCAATGCAAAACGTTATTTGAGCCAACCACAGTGACTACTTTAAGCTGTGGCCATCCTCTTCCTGCTCTTCCAGCATCAGTCGCGCATGATGGAAGAGGGTCTCTTGTCTTACATAAGGGTTTAGTGAATAACAATCCAGTCTCTGTGCTATTTGATTCTGGATGCACCACAATTGGTGTTAGGCAGTCACTCGTAGATCCTTCCCGTGCCACTGGACAAGTAGTCAAATGTGTAACATTTGGCGGCACATTAGAGAATACTCTACCGCTATCATTAGGATTGCTACTCCTTTCTTTACAGGAGATGTACACGCATGTCTTCTTCCGAATCCGATCGCTGACCTCATCATCGGTCGCATTCATGGAGTCAAGGAATGCACTCCGCAACAAATTTCCACGTGGGAAAGGCAAAACATGCAGATTGCTAACGCTGTAGTCACTAGAGCTCAGGCTCTTAATGTGCCTCAAACTTCATCTACTGAAGATAATGAAGTGCATAACCAAGATAATCCCTTGGTAATTTCTCGTGACTCGTTTATAAAACAGCAAGAAGATGATCCCACTCTGAAGAAATTCTTCATTCTTGCAACTAAAGGTGATCCGAATAAGGACACAAGTCGTAAATCGTGGATTACAAAGAAGAATGGCGTACTTGTACGTATGGTTCAAGACTCCATTACGTCAAGTCATTCTCAAATCCTGGTTCCCAAGAATTTGAGAGTTAAAATTTTGCAGCACGCTCACGACTCTCAGTGTGCTGGACACATGGGTTTTTCCCGTACTAAGTCAAGAGTCCTTGCGGCTTTCTTTTGGCCATTGGTAAACAAGGACATACGGATTTATTGTCGATCTTGTAAAGTATGTCAGGAAGTTAAATCCAAAGGTCCACGGCATGCTGCACCCATTCAGGCGGCGGACATTCCTATTCGGCCGTTTCAAAAAATGGCCATAGACATTATTGGTCCATTTAAGATCAAGTCTGCCAGAGGACATCAGTTTATCTTGACGTGTGTTGATATGTGCACACGTTGGCCAGAGGCTATTCCTCTGAAGAGCATTACTACTGCTGATATTGCAGATGCTCTTTGGCTTATATTTTCTCGTCTGGGGTTCCCCGGAGAGATATTGTCAGACCATGGCACCCAACTAATATCAGATACCATGTCTCAAGTAATGTCTACCCTGCAGATAGATAGATCTTTAAGTAGTATCTACCATCCAATGTCTAATGGTATGGTCGAACGCCTTAATAGAACACTTAAAAACTTACTGGGGAAGATAACTGAGGATCATCCTCAAGACTGGGACAGAGTTTTACCTGCGGCCCTCTTCGCTTACAGAGAGGTACCCAATGAACATACGGGATTTTCTCCCTTTGAACTCGTCTTTGGCGCGCGTCCGCGTGGCCCTATGTCGTTGCTTCACGATCTCATAACATCTGACAATATTGACGATGACACAAAGTCATCCTACGAATATGTCATCGCGTTGAGACAAAAGATTATCGAAGCATGCAAATTAGCAACTTCTTCTTCTGAATTTGCGAAACAGAAGGCAAGGCAATTTGCCAATAAGAAGAGATGCTTACGACAACTTTGTCCTGGTGACAAAGCATTTGTATTACTACCTTGTAGGGAAAACAGATTACTTATTTCTTGGAAAGGTCCGTACGATATAATATCGAAAATTTCCGATGTCGACTATATTGTCGATATTGATGGGAAGCATAAAACCTTCCACATCAATATGCTTACTGAATTCCATGAACGTCCGGATTATTTGCAACCCATTTTCCAAGCAACGGACAATTCTCCAGTACCACATGGTCATTACTCATCACTGTCCGTGATACAGGATGAGGAAACAAGTTTTTCAGATGTAAATCTTCCTCTTCCAATGATCCCACTTCATTCCAGTGAATCATGGAAGAACATTACTGTCTCTCCTGATTTGTCTCTAGGAGAACAGCGACAAGTTTCAACTATGTTGCAAACATTTCAGGATGTACTCACTGACATCCCTGGACAAACTAATGTCATTCAACATGACATTGTGCTAACTGACCATACTCCTATTAGGGTTAGACCTTATCCTATACCTATACATTTCCAAGCACAGGTCGAGAAAGAGTTGGATGTGATGATAGATTTGAAAATAATCGAACCATCCACCTCTGCGTATTCTTCGCCGATGGTTATTGTGCGTAAAAAAGACAATAACATACGTCTTTGCGTTGACTATCGAAAATTGAATCAAGTAACGAAGTTCGATGCCGAACCTATGCCTTTACTGGAAGAGCTACTTACTCGACTCTCCAAATCTCATTTTTTCACTAAACTTGATTTGTCTAAGGGATATTGGCAAGTTCCTTTATCTGAACGCGCCAAACCTCTCACGGCTTTTTCAACACCTAGAGGTTTGTTCCAATGGAATTTTATGCCTTTCGGTCTTATGAACGCACCAGCTACGTTCGTACGCATGATGCGCCGAATCCTATCTTATCGGTCAGATGTCATTGCATATCTAGACGACATCTGTCTTTTCAGCGATACTTGGGAAGATCACTATTCAAGGTTAGATGAATTGCTGTCTACTTTGCGTGAGCACAACCTGACAGCGAAACCCTCTAAAGCCTATATTGGTTTTAGCGAAATTTCTTTCCTAGGCCACCGAGTTGGTCATGGTTTCCTAAAGACAGAGGACCATAATACTAGTAAGATACTTAACATCTCAATCCCTAAGACTAAAAAACAGGTGAGAAGTCTGTTAGGTCTTATTCAATTTTATGGCAGATTCATTCAGAATCTATCCTCTATCATGGCACCTCTCTCAACACTTCTAAAGAAAGGTTCGCCTAATGTGGTCCACTGGTCTCAGGAATGCCAATGCTCTCTGGATAAGATTAAAACACTGTTTTCAACACCACCTATTTTAGTGCTACCCACTAAAGATAAGACATTCGTTCTTCGTAGTGACGCTTCATCCACTGGGATTGGAGCGGCACTAATGCAAGAGTACTCTGGAACTCTGCATCCTGTAATGTATATTTCCAGAAAACTTAATGCGGCAGAAAGGAATTATTCGGTTTTAGACCGTGAGCTATTAGCTATGGTTTGGTCGATCCTCAAACTACAGAGATTCCTTCTAGGCGCACATTTCATAGTAGAAACAGACCACAAAGCTCTTACTGCTATACAGAGTAAGAATTTGAAGAGCTCGAGGTCTACTCGATATGCAATTGCTCTTCAACCTTTTCATTTCTCTGTGCGAGCTATTCGGGGATCAGATAATGTGATGGCAGACATTCTGTCAAGATGCCCACATGATTCCACATAACTATTAGGGCTTAGACTTCTTGATATGTCTAGTTCTATAGTAGTTCCTTTTCTATATCATGATAGATACACATTTGTAATTTAATAATATAATGATTGTATCACTACATAGCGGTTCATGTATGTTTATTCACCGCTGTGCTTTGATGATTTTTTCTTCATAAATCATAAATTTAAGATATCTTATACGTAGTGATGATATGAATTTTTTAGGCATTGTGTAATTGCCAGAATTGTATTATACTTTGATGACACCTTCCTGGAAAAATATACTTGTAGAGAAATAATTTCTCTCAGTTTATGAGACACATTCTCACCAGTCGCTCCATAAGTCGACTTAGCCTCATATTAGGCGTTATAGGTATTCCTGATATTTTCATCTGCGCATTATTCATGCGTTGTGAGCCTATTGTACGTTGCTCCTAGATGTATTTCAAAAAAAAAAAAAAATGTTCCATTTTTTTTTTTTTCCCGGGAGGTGTGGTAAGACTGTTACGTGCAGTCTTTGATATCTTACAATATTATACATAGGTAATTTTTTAGTGCTTAAGGGAAAGTCATTATTGAGTTACTTCCCTTGAACTCCGCGGATAAATACATTTTACTGCGATTTATTCGTTGTTTGGGTAATAATAGATTGTTCTTGCTTCAGAATATCTATGGCCTGAATTTATGTGTATTGTTTGTCTGAGTAGGACAAGTCTGTCTTATATCTGTATATCTTTACATATCTAAGTTGAACTATATGTTCTGTTGTCTCTAGAGAGGTCAAAGGCTATTCGGCGGATGTGTCGCTTGAGTGGTGTGATTTGGCTTCGTCCTGATAGGGACTGTGTGTGTTTTGCTATGTCGGCTTGATGCCTTGAAAAAGTGATCTCAGTGGTTTTGGGGAAAGTGATAGTCGTCTAGACCTATCGTGTATGCTTTACCCCAGTGTTTATTCATCTTGCCAAGGAATGGCAGTTTCATATTCCCTCTACCAAGGTAATCAAAGATACTCTTATGAACTCTCGATCGAAGCCACCATTGTCGATAATTACGATTTGAATGTTTAAGAGAATATATTTGACTCGATGAAAAACGACTTCGATTCCTAGCAGCACTATATTCTGTAGAATGCAGTCTATTGTTCATGACCAAATCTACAGAGCAACGAAATGTTGTATGAATGACTAACTTTAGAACAGATTCATTATCTGTATTCAAACGTGAGTGACAGTTCACGAGTGGAGCCATCTTGGAACCAAAACATGTAGGACTTTCAAGAAGAGAAAAGGGATGCCCGTATTATCGCTTGATCAGTCCAGAGATCACTGCTACACATGAGAACCCATTGTTAGCGGTTCAATATTATTATATGGAAAAATGTGTGCTGAACATTATGTTGAAGAATCGTTGCTAAACGAGATTAGGTTTAGAAGTCATCTGAAATATTGTTTACAAGCTGACGTGCTCAGTCAGTGACGTCAGATGATATATGTATGGGCGATACTGAGTGCTTGGCTATTGACAGTCCATTATACCATTATTCTACATGAGTGCCCATGTAACATTGCAAGACCATTTGTCCACTGTACTATGATGTATTATGGCAACCTGTGATTTGTCACTATCTGTGCTGTCGAGTGTGTACGTCCAATTAAACTTTAGAAAAGGTACACAGTCGTTGGTGTCGATGACTTCCGGTCATACATGAGTGTGAGAAGAGAACATTTGTCAACAACACGAACCCTTATCATCATTCGCACATTATACACTCCATCCATGTCTACACAACACTGCGTAGGTCAAGTTGACATTCCATACACTACAGTGGGGCAGGCAACACCATAGGGATCTTGTCAACTGATGATGATAGACGCCTGTCTTCCCGCCTAGGAGTGTTCTGGTGTACTTTATCAACATATATTATATCCATCTAAATATCAACTTTATCATCACCCCATATCACAGAGCTGTACCTAATATGTATAGTGACGTCTCACACTTCACTCACCTGCGACAATATCTGCCACAAAACTACCTTCACCTTTATCTTATGTCCAGAATTGACACACAAACACACGGTAAAACTGTTTTAAAAATACTACAAGAACTAAATTTGTTCGTAATGTCATTGCCAAAACTGGGACGTGCTGACGACAGACAATTGTTTAATTGTAAGCTTGTTTAGAATTGTATGTTTAATTTGTTCCAGTCATGCCTGTCGTACGACTGTTTTTTGTTGTTGTTGTTGTTCCTGTTCAGGTCGTCGTCTGGTGATGATTCAGTCTGTTGGTATACACTCTATTTTATTTCTCTGTTTTTGTTTTTTTTAACTGCTGTTTCTATGTTCTGCACTTTTATAGCTTCTTTGTTTCTTTCTCACGTTACAATCTTTTTATTTGTCATGTCGACCATACATTTTAATTTCATTTCCTGCTTGTCATACTCTCCTACCTAGGAACTGTACTTTCGTTATATCTTTGTTACAGTACACTTTACAGATATTGTACTTTCGTTATATCTTTGTTATATAACACTTTACAGATACTGTCCTACATCTACATCTGTGTTATGTTACACTATGTATAAGCAACAGTTCATCAAAGCGTATGTGCTGTTACCGTGTGACCAGTTCGTATGTACGCTTCCACAATTATTAAAATTTATTTTTCCTCACCCCATTCAACCCTCTACATCAAGGAACAGGTAATAGTAACCAAAGAGTTATCGCTATTCGGATCATATCAGCTGACACCTCCGCATCAAAGGTCGGCTATAATGGTTCGCCATTCACACCACCACCCATTGCTTTCATTGAGATATACAAGGTGAAACCTAGTTCTCCCCCATGGTGGTCAGCCGTTGTCTACCGCCCCACCCTCTAACTTTTCAGGTCCTGATAAGCCAATTATTTATTTATTTAATCTTTAAATAAAAATCTTAAACTCAAATGTTAAGGTTATTCTATTGTCTGTCTCATTAACGCGGAAATTATAAAATATCGAATAACAACAAAGAAAGGTACAGACTTTAATAAATGGATGCTTGAGTTTAATAGAAGAATCGCTTTCTCTCGTTCTTCTATCGTATTTCTCTGTCCGATAATTTCATTACGTGTGATAGTATGTAAAACTGAAAAACTCTGTTACTTTCTTTAGATACAGATTAGTTGCTTTGAAATATTTTTATTGTGTTGAATATCGCAGTTTTGTTTGAACGGTTATATTATTTATTGTTGAGTTTTATCTTCTACAATTAAATATTAATGAATCAAAGATTAAGAATGCTACAGGCCTGTACATATAAAATTTGCTTACACCCATATTAAAGCTAAGTAGATATACAATATAGCTACACGTGTTAACAATAAAAACTAAAATGTAACCTGCCTCTCACAGCGCGCAATGTTTTAAGGAATCAAATAACACATGGAATACAGTGAAACAAATTTATAGTTGTTTATTTTACTGAAATTGAAACCAATCATTTCACTGAAATATTATGTTTATATTATTATGTTTATATTATTATGTTTATATTATTATTATTTTACTAAGTGAACAAA
The DNA here is from genome assembly GCA_024509875.1 of Oreohelix idahoensis. Taxonomy (NCBI): domain Eukaryota; kingdom Metazoa; phylum Mollusca; class Gastropoda; order Stylommatophora; family Oreohelicidae; genus Oreohelix; species Oreohelix idahoensis. The sequence continues at coordinate 259,662 of JAMPIV010010639.1, forward strand.
GTGTATTACCTGTTTGTAATTTCTTAGAGCAGTGTTTCGTTTCTCTTCTCTTAGTTAGAGGCTCAAAGAATTCAAACAGTTCTGAAATGTACTTTTAACACTAGCTCACCTTTGGTACACCTTGCCCCGTTTGAGAACATCATTCTGAAATAGGCTGCTCTTATATACGCTAACGAAATGATTTGAACCAATAGATTGTCATACAAGGTCTTTTTTTCCCGGAACTACCCTGAATCGACAATACCAGGTTTTTTTTTTAAATACGTATTTTTGTTGACGTTTTAGTTTAATTGACTGCCTCTTTTATTAACTTAAACATATTTATCCTGAAAGCGGACATCGGTTTTTTGGGTAGCGAGAAACTTGCGATCCTATTCGCCAAGACACCATGTTTCGTCACAGTATTGTCTAAGTTCGTGATAAATTAATTATTTTCGAAATGGCGTAGTGCTTCTAAAAATAGTATACTTTGGTTTCTATTTAGTATTCGTTGTAGTTTTGGCAGGTAATAATCATAAATGGGTATGTTGCAAGCGCTGATAAGAAATAAAGAAGTAGAAGATTAGATAGACAGACGAGAAGGAAAAGAAGTGCTAGGCTGACCAGGGAATCGAACCCAGGATTATCTGGACGCGCCATCATCTCGCCACTGAAGTGAATGGTGACTAACCACACTGACAAATCAGTACCACAAAATAGTGCTTCGTGGACAGTGACCAGTGTATCGACCACTTTATGCAATATAAAACTGGGAAACTACACAGATTAATTATTTGTAGTAGTATAGTAGCAATAGTCGTTGTAGCTGTACCTGTATTAGTTGTAGCGGCAACAGTAATTGTTGTTGCTTGTAATGTTGTACTATTAGCAGTAGTGGTCAAACAGGATGTTTTTCTCCATCAATTAAACAAAATCATTATCAGCAGTAATGATCATATCTGCAGTAATGATCATATCAGCAGTAATGATCATATCTGCAGTAATGATCATATCTGCAGTAATGATCATATCTGCAGTAAAAGGTAGTTTGTACGTATCCTACCTCTACACCTGACGGTAGAAGGGGAACGACTAAGTAAGTAAGTATGTTGTACGTGTCCAATGACTGTTGATCTCACTGGTATTTTTATGGGTCTTCTCTTTAGTTCAACATTGGTAATCTTGCCGTGTCATTCTAATCCATCTATTTCTTCGCAGGCACTCATTTATGACATCCTTTAACTTCTCGACTGTTGTCTGTCACGTTCTTCACGTCTCAGAGGCAGGGCCGTAGATAGGACTTTATTAAAAGGGGGGTGTTAATACAAATACACATTTTTCGTAAATACCGCCCGGGGGGGGGGGGGGGGGGGGGGGGGGGGGGGGGGGGGGGGGGGGGGGGGGGGGGGGGGGGGGAAACCGGGCACCTCCCGCAAGGTCAGATAATCAAGAAATGAGAGGAAGATTGACGGTGGATAGGATACACAAAGATGACACCAGTTGATAGCCTTACAAGGCAGTACATTTTCTGCAATCTTCCTTGTTAGAGGGATAGAGGGAGACATAAAAAACCTTAGAAGAGAACAACAGACATATACCAATATAAGAAGGTAAACCCTATGAGCGGGTGGTACAGGACATGAGAACTTAACATAAATATGTGGAAGGCCTTTACTTCTAGAGGAACATTCAATAATGGTAAAACTTATAGTGATTTTTTTAAACGATTAAGCTTTCGCAGGAAACGAAACAATAAATAGAAAAAAATTAGAATAACAATAAACAAAAACAGACAACAGAGATGAAATGAATACAATGGGGGAGAACTAAGCACATACACAAAAAAACAAAGAAACAAACAAACAACAGAAATACATCTAACGCACATAAGAAAAGGATCCAAGTGAATAGAAATTTTAGACTACATAATCATTGGAAGCACCTAAAAAGGACAATAATAATTAAAAGAATGCGTGTGTCTAAAATTATACGTTGTCCTTGATCACTCTGAAAAGCGCATACACAAACATATCATTCTGGTTGCCAAACATCCTTGTCTGTTTTAACGCTTGATGTCCGGGTTAAATTTAGATGCTGCCATCATACGATAGGGGAAGTTATAAGCTTCTCTCTTATCTTCATAAATGTCATCCTCTAGTCAAGACTTTCACGAATTCATGCCAAACTTTCGTTGTCTTGTGCCATCCGTTTAAGTTCATTACCTGTGTTCTTTGTCACTTTTAAATCTGTCTCCAATTTTTCTTTTTGTGTATTTGGGTTTCCTTTTTGTTTCTTACATGGGATTTCCGAACAAGAACTGCTGTGTATTACTATCAACCAATTTTTATTTGTCAATGCGTGTCCTATCTAACGTCTTCATCGGTTCCCCACTTTCTGTATTACTGATGTTTGTCAAGTTCTTTCTATCAACTCCATATGGGTGATGTTTATCAAGTTCTTTCTATCAACCCCATATGGGTGATGTTTGTCATGTTCTTTCTATCAACTCCATATGGGTGATGTTTGTCAAGTTCTTTCTATCAACCCCATATAGGTGATGTTTGTCAGGTTCTTTCTATCAACTCCATATGGGTGATGTTTGTCATGTTCTTTCTATCAACCCCATATGGGTGATGTTTGTCATGTTCTTTCCATCAACTCCATATGGGGGATGTTTGTCAAGTTCTTTCCATCAACTCCATATGGGTGATGTTTGTCATATCATTACAAATTTTCTGCTCTGCGCATGTCTCAATTTATGAAAGTCTCTAAACTGATTGGTTGTGGTTTCACTCCGATGTTTTCAATGAACTCGTTGTTTGTGTTTCTTCTCTTTCCTTGGAGACACGCCACATCTTTCTACATATCCATATCTCAAAGGCTTCATTCTTTCCTCTAATTGCTTGTTCTTTGCCCATGTTTCTACGTCTTACAATAATGAAGAATATATAAAGAGAGAGAGAGAGAGAGAGAGAGAGAGAGAGAGAGAGAGAGAGAGAAAGAGAGAGAGAACGAACGAACTTTATTTTCGAGAGAGAGAGAGAGAGAGTACGAACGAACGAACGAACTTTATTTTCGAGAGAGAGAGAGAGAGAGAGAGAGAGAGAGAGAGAGAGAGAGAGAGAGAGAGAGAGAGAGAGAGAGTTGGAATTTGTGAGTTAGTTGTTTAGATGTTAATGTCTGTCTCATGTTGTTGAATGTAGATTTTGGCATTCTATTCTCTTCTTGATTTATGTTTGACATCCGCCATCTTCTGTTATTATATGACCCAGATATGAGAAACTCTTGACTTGTTCCAGAATTTTCCCATTTATTCCACGTTTCGCTAATTATCATAGTTTTTGTTTTTACAAGCTTTACTAGTGGCTAAATAAATTACCAGCGTAATGTCTTCTTCAGGCGAAAACAAACGGTACAGTAGAGAAAGTGAAGCGACAATTAAGATTCATCCCCGTCATCATCCCCGTCATCATCACCATTAACCTCTGCATGGAGTAGAGGCCTCACCAAACTTACGCCAAGTCTCCTTGTCCCGTGTCATCAGCTCAAGACTTTCCACGCTTTCTTCATCCCCTTTATGTATGTCTTTCTCCAGCTTTCTTCTCCATGATATGGCCTGTCCTTGTTGTTGTTGTTGTTGTTGTTGTTGTTGTTGTTGTTGTTGTTGTTGTTGAAGTTTTTGTGGTTTAAAACTGTGTTTACAGGATGGGGCAACTGGGTAAATGCCCATCCCTATTTATTCGCATTTTATGGCATGCATGGTAGAGGTCAGTGTTCCTAGTCTTTGCTCCCCTTTCGCATCCCGGTAAGCTGCAAACACACACACACACACACACACACACACACACACACACACACACACACACACACACACACATACACACCAAATAAATGAAAATGTAACGAGCTGCAAATGGTGAACATAGTCGCTCTTGTAAATTCAGGTATGAGGGTTGTTGTAACTTTAGAAATCCCTTGAGAGCTACCTCCATATCAAAATTGAATTCTAAGAACGGTACAATATTGAAAGAAAAATGGAGTCGTTTATCGGAAAAAGAGACGGGCAGCGAAACAAAAAGTAATAGAACAATGTAGTGGAAAGAAATGAAAAAGTAAGGAACTGCAAATATATTTATACATATATGCATATACACATTCTGTTACATACACACACACACATATATATATATAAACCACAGATGAACTGACTAGGCACCAACAAATCTATACGTTTATTAAATATAGACCATGACTAGGCACAACAAATCAATACGTATATTAAATATAGACCATGAATATTTCTTACTTTCATCATCTTTATTTTCCTGTGCGCTCCTTACAGAGCACGGGCCACCGCTGCACCTGGTACCGTACCCATGTAGGTAGTCTGCCCCCGCCGTCACAAGCTATTACAGCTGGTACCCATGTAGGTAGTCTGCCCCCTGCAGTCACAAGCTATTACAGCTGGTACCCATGTAGGTAGTCTGCCCCCCGCCGTCACAAGCTATTACAGCTGGTACCCATGTAGGTAGTCAGCCCCCCGCAGTCACAAGCTATTACAGCTGGTACCCATGTAGGTAGTCTGCCCCCTTGTAGCGGGAGGTTATTTAAAAGTATTTATTATGTAAGAGTATGCCAGTAACGAGTTCTGACCTTACAAGTAATACCCCAGTCTTAGAATAAGCACTGGTGTATTGTTATCATAAAAATAGTCAGACTGTGAAAACCCTGGCCCAGTTGGTAAGAAGTAGAACCAGAATTTAAGGTGTCTCCTCCCTGTGACTATCTTATGATTACTTATATTCTAGGGGATAAGTAAAATGTACATTCACTGAACCCACAAAATGGAAGAAGTGAATAAATCCTCAGGTACAGTTAAAATAGTTTAATAATTACACTAATATTCTATTTCTGCTAGTTGGAAAAGAGCATACACATATATATATATATAAAAGTATTCACACAATTACTATTATTGTCTGTTTAGACTTCAAGATCTTAAATAATAAAGTTACTGAAATCACTGTTATTAGTCCTTTGAATTTAAGGATAACTGTCATCAGTTGACTGAGTTTCTGTATGGTTACTTATTGTTTTCAACTATTGGCTGTTTCACATGTATAGGTGGTCAGTGTCAAACAGGACACTTATCTTTCCAACTTGATACTGCTGAAACTGTCCTTTGCTGATATCAGACTTGGTAGGCCTAACAGTAGGGATGCCAATGACCAGTTGAAGTTCACTCTTTGGGGTCCTGCACTTTTGTGGGATTGCCTCGGATGAACTACACCGGCTTCTGATACTGGACAGTCTGGTTTGAGTTATTTCATGGAACCTGCAACATATCAGCCTTGGCTAGTATCTGGCTAGACTTGTAGCTGACTAGCACAGATGTCAGACCAGTCAGTCATCAGATGTCACCGTTATACAATCATAGTAAGTAAGGACATCATTTCAGTGATATAGCATTAATATTAACATTTCAATTAAGTGTAACTGACTAGCACATAAGTCAGACAAGTCAGTCATCAGGTGTCAAAGTTGTACAGTCATAGCAAGTAACATCAATTCAATGATATAGAATTAATATTAACATATCAGTAATAAACATCATCTGGTTTATTCCGCTCCTATACATCCCTTTCTATAACTTGATCCTTCCAAATCATATCAAATACAAATACTGATGCTATTCTTAGCATCTACACAAAAGTAATACATAAATAAAGAAAGTGAGTGACCACGTGATCAGGTTGCTTTCTACTGAAACTGGCTGTAGAACACTCCAGTTTACCAGCTGTAAATGGGTACAAAGTTGTGCGCTCGAACTAGGGAAGGCAAAGGCAGCGAGGAAGGGGACTAGTCACCTTAACCTCGTAAACGGGGATCTTCCATGATGAAGTTTCTAACACTTCATTTCCCTATGACAATCTCTGCCATGGGACTGCCTTTATCTTCGTAAGCGATAAAGCAATATGATAAATATATCTTCATTAGGCTGTGGGGCTATTTGTGATTAATTTTTGTACAAGCAACAATCATCCACAATGCACATGTTTAGATCATACAATACATTATATCAATGACTATTATACAGGCATATTTAGTGAATTCTATATGAACCTGAAATAACAAATATTATACACGGTAGTTATCATAATTTCGCTTACCCTCAGACTTCAGATACTGGACTTAAAAATGTTTCTGGCGATCCGCTCACAATTCATGGGTCGTGGCGAAACTCTGCCTCCAGTCTGTCTCAAACCTACTTCGTTGTGTATCCCTCCAGTTTTACCGATACGCTTTAAATACGTATAGCGCGGACGTATCGGAGAGTACCGACGTCACAGCTAAACCTAGGCCTGGGAAATCCTTCCCGAACCTTGATTTCAGCCGATCTGTGCGTCGACTGAAATTTTGCCTTTACCATTCTCGGCTTATATAATATCCATATTGTTCCATCTTATCTAGTTTTATACAGCTGATAAAACTCTATCTTCCTATCCATGTAAATTCCCAAACTGTTATTTGTTGATTTTAATATTTAGAACAGAAGTGGGTTACACGCTTTTAGCGTAACTGTGGGCAGCCGAAATACGCATATATCTCCGTAAATGAGAACTTCCTACCGTTCCTTCTTATATGCAGTTATACACAATCCTTCCCTGTACTGAAATGTAAGATCCTTTTCATACGGATTCCCTTCTGCTTTTATCTATCCTTGGCGATTTCCTCTGTCCGATACACATTTCGCTGAGACGCCGCCATTTTGAAAGCGGTCAATCGATCGTGGACGGGTTTATAAATCTACCTGAAAACGTTTGCAATGACTTGAAACCAATTTTGCGACACCCCTGCAGTCACAAGCTATTACAGTTGGTACCCATGTAGGTAGACTGCCCCCCGCAGTCACAAGCTATTACAGTTGGTACCCATGTAGGTAGTCTGCCCCCCGCAGTCACAAGCTATTACATTTGGTAATCATGTAGGTAGTCTGCCCCCACAGTCACAAGCTATTACAGTTGGTACCCATGTAGGTAGTCTGCCCTCCTCCCAGTCACAAGCTATTACAGCTGGTACCCATATAGGAAGTCTGCCCCCCGCAGTCACAAGCTATTACAGTTGGTACCCATGTAGGTAGTCTGCCCCCCGCAGTCACAAGCTATTACAGTTGGTACCCATGTAGGTAGTCTGCCCCCCGCAGTCACAAGCTATTACAGTTGGTACCCATGTAGGTAGTCTGCCCCCCGCAATCACAAGCTATTAAAGTTGGTACCCATGTAGGTAGTCTGCCCATTGCAGTCACAAGCTATTACAGTTGGTACCCATGTAGGTAGTCTGCCCCACGCAGTCACAAGCTATTACAGTTGGTACCCATGTAGGTAGTCTGCCCCACGCAGTCACAAGCTATTACAGCTGGTACCCTTGTAGGAAGTCTGCCCCCGCAGTCACAATCTATTTCAGCTGGTACCCTTGTAGGAAGTCTGCCCCCCTCAATTACAAGCTATTACAGCTGGTACCCATGTAGGAAGTCTGCCCCCTGCAGTCCCAAGCTATTACAGCTGGTACCCATGTAGGAAGTCTGCCTTCCGCAGTCACAAGCTATTACAGCTGGTACCCATGTAGGAAGTCTGCCCCCCGCAGTCACAAGCTATTACAGCTGGTACCCATATAGGAAGTCTGCCCCCCCCCCCCGCAGTCACAAGCTATTACAGCTGGTACCCATGTAGGAAGTCTGCCTCACGCAGTCACAAGCTATTACAGTTGGTACCTGTAAAGTTTCACTTTCCACGCTGTAAAGTGTCAGTCTGTAAAGAAGTGGGGTGTGTTCTGTTTCTTCTGTAAAGATGTGTACAGAGTTGTTGAGATCAGGCATGCTCCAGTCTACCCAGCTGTAAATGGGTAACTCACCCTAGTCCTGAGTTAGGGAAGGTAAAGGCAGCTGTAAACAGTAGTTTCCCTCTAAGGCTCCAGGGGAAGCAGGCACTAAACTTGGTCACTTCAACCGACGCAGGATGGTGTAGATATCAAGTAGAAGTGTAGAGTGTGATTAACGCGAATGGTGTACTGTTCGTGTTCTGACCAATCTAATCACTCATACACTTGTGTCTACAAGGCACCAATGCAGACTGCTGGAATCTTTGTTTACACAATTTATTCAGACGTACACACTGGGACATAACGAGTAAATCATGGGTATGTTGACACATCAGTTTGCAGGCATACATAGTAGATCCAAAGTCATGACACATTTATAAATAATGGGTAGTACATCAAAAGTTCAATGTCATGATACATTATGGCCGCATCCCCTATCTGACTAAACGCGTCAGTGAAGGCGGATCGGTAAATAACTAAAGTTGCTTGACGTCCATAGTTTGTAGCATATTATGAAACCACGATAACGGGTTTCTATCAAAATTGAGATCTCCTAGCCACTGTCCGAATAGTAAGATACATGCCCCGTTCTTTGGACAGTGATACAAAAATATGATGACAGGAATCTAACATGGCCGCCTTCCTGAGTCGTCGCTCACTCACTCACAGGAGGGTATAGATAAGCCAAAGTTAATTTGAAATACATATGCATAATTTCATAAAGTTCCTCCATACAGATCTACAGTAATCCAGTTACCTCACGTAGACATAATTACAGAATGGAGCCCGTCATCTCCGTCGATACAAACTTGACCCTAGCGTTGCGAAGCACAAAATTCCAGCTAGACCTAACTGACCTGAGATCATCAAAAACAGGGACTGGAATTACCTGGAGTCCGAATCATACATGGTACCGTACATTAGGAGAGTCTCTAACACAACTCTAGTAAAGACACAATCTCCTATAGAAGAAAAACCACTTCGTAAATCATTTTTACTGAAGAATATACCAGCCCTGGAAAAATGCGTACCCGCCATTGTCACGGTACATCGGAACTCATCACGACTTGTCAAGACAACTCATACTTCCGCCAGAGCGGAATAACAAGAATCTAGTCCCGCCTACCCATCCAAAATATACAATATAGGACTGATTCTACTTGTCCTAATAATATGTAATACATATGAATTCAGGCCATAAACATAATAAGCAAATTAATCTATTTTCTGGCCCTAAGAAATAGGTACGGACAAGGGTGTCATATCCATGCGCCGAATTAATATCAAGAACGATTACTCGTATAATCAACAGGGTAAAACAATTATGGATTATCTAGCCTTCCCCATAGACAGCATTTTCATACACAAATGAATGAATGTCTATATCTTTTCCATATTAAATAGCCATATCGATTTTTGTAATATGTGCGTCAAAATATGCACGCAACAGATTACCACACCCCTCGGGAAAAAAAAAATGGTACATTTTTTTTTTGAAATACATCTAGGAGCAACATACAATAGGCTCACAACGCACCAATAACAATGCGCAGATGATAAGCATAAGTTTTATGACCTTAGAGAAAGTACTTCTCTAAGTATAAATATTTCCAGAGAGGTGTCACCAACGCATACTACAATATTAGCAATGACACAATTTCCACATTAGTTTATACATAAATTTCATCTAAGATACCTTAACATCATGATCATCAAAGACGAATAAACATTGAAAGATCAGCGGTGAATAAATATCAATGAACCGCTAAGTAGTGTTACAATCAATATATGATATATTACATATGTGTACACATTTCAACATAGAAACAACTGTATCAAAGTTGTATAACAGTTATGAATCATGTGAGCATCTAGACAAAATATCTGCCATCACATTTTCTGACCCACGGATAGCTCGCACCGAAAAATGAAATGGCTGTAGAGCAATCGCGTATCGCATTGATCTCGCACTCTTCAGATTTTTACTCTGAATAGCCGTAATAGCTTTCTGGTCAGTTTCCACAATGAAATGCGCGCCCAGAAGAAATCTTTGCAGTTTAAGGATTGACCAAACCATAGCCAATAATTCACGGTCTAGGACCGAGTAATTCTTCTCTGCGGCATTTAATTTCCGAGAAATATACATCACAGGATGCAGAGTTCCAGAGTACTCTTGCATTAGTGCTGCTCCAATCCCGGTGGATGAAGCGTCACTACGAAGAATAAATGTCTTATCCTTAGAAGGCAATACTAGGATAGGTGAAGTAGAAAACATAGTTTTAACCTTATCCAAAGAGGATTGACATTCTTGAGTCCAATGGACTACATTAGGAGACCCTTTCTTTAGCAAGGAAGAAAGAGGTGACATAATGGAGGACAGATTCGGAATGAATCGTCCATAAAATTGTATTAGACCTAAGAGACTTCGCACTTGCTTTTTAGTCTTAGGAATAGAAATGTTAAGTATCTTACTTGTATTATGGTCTTCTGTTTTTAGGAACCCATGACCAACACGGTGTCCTAAGAAAGATATTTCGCTAAAACCAATACATGCTTTCGATGGTTTCGCTGTCAGGTTATGCTCGCGTAAGATAGACAATAGTTCATTTATCCCATTATAGTGATCGTTCCAAGTATCACTGAAAAGACAGATGTCATCAAGATACGCAATGACATCTGAGCGATGAGATAGGATTCGACGCATCATGCGTACGAATGTTGCAGGGGCGTTCATAAGACCGAAAGGCATGAAATTCCATTGGAATAGACCCCTAGGCGTCGAAAAAGCAGTAAACGGTTTGGCGTGTTCGGATAGTGGAACTTGCCAATATCCCTTAGACAAATCGAGTTTAGTAAAGAAATGAGAATTCGATAGTCTCGTAAGTAGCTCTTCTAGTAAAGGCATAGGTTCAGCATCAAATTTAGTCACTTGATTCAATTTGCGATAATCCACGCAAAGACGTATGTTATTGTCTTTTTTTCGTACAATAACCATCGGCGAAGAATATGCTGATGTGGATGGTTCAATAATTTTTAACTCTATCATTTCATCCAACTCTTTCTCTACCTGTGCTTGAAAATGTATCGGGATAGGATACGGTCTGACTCTTATAGGACTATGGTCAGTAAGAATAATGTCATGTTGAATGACATCAGTTTGACCAGGAATGTCAGTAAGGACATCCTGAAATTGTTCTAACATAGTAGAAACTTGTTTCTGCTCTCCTGGAGATAATTCTGGAGAAATTGCAACATCTTTCCATGATTCATTAGAGTGAAGAGGAATCATTGGAAAAGGTAAATTTACATCCGAGAAACTCGTTTCCTCATCCTGTATTACTGACAGAGATGAGTACTGTCCATGTTGGACTGGAAAATCGTCCGTTGCCTGGAAAACAGGTTGTAAATAATCAGGACGTTCATGGAATTCCGTGAGCATGTTGATGTGGAAGGTTTTACGCTTCCCGTCAATATCGACGATATAGTCAACATCGGAAACTTTTGATATTATATCGTACGGACCTTTCCAAGAAATAAGAAGTCTATTTTCCCTACAAGGTAGCAAGACAAATGCTTTGTCACCCGGATAAAGTTGTCGCAAGCATCTCTTTTTATTGGCAAATTCCCTTGCCTTCTGTTTCGCAAATTCAGAAGAAGCAGTTGCCAATTTGCATGCTTCAATAATCTTGTGTCTAAGTGCGATGACATATTCATAAGATGATTTTGTGTCATCGACAATATTATCAGCAGTTATAAGATCATGAAGTAAGGACATAGGACCTCGCGGTTTCGCGCCAAAGACAAGTTCAAAGGGAAAAAATCCTGTATGTTCGTTGGCGACCTCTCTATATGCAAAGAGAGCCGCGGGTAAAACCCTATCCCAATCCTGAGGATGATCTTCTGTTATCTTACCTAGTAGGTTTTTCAGAGTTCTATTGAAACGTTCCACCATCCCATTGGACATAGGATGATAAATACTACTCAGCGATCTCTCTATCTTAAGAGTCGACATTACGTGAGACATGGTATCCGATATGAGTTGGGTACCATGGTCGGATAATATTTCTGCTGGAAACCCCCGACGAGAAAATATTAACCAAAGAGCATCTGCGACATCAGCAGTAGTTATGCTCTTTAGAGGAACAGCCTCCGGCCAACGTGTGCACATATCAACACACGTCAAATTAAATTGGTGTCCTCTAGCAGACTTTATCTTAAATGGACCAATGATGTCTATCGCCATTTTTTGAAATGGTCGAATGGGAATGTCTGCAGCCTGAATAGGTGCATCATGGCGTGGACCTCTGGATTTAATCTCTTGACATACTTTACAAGATCGACAATAGATTCGTATGTCCTTATTCACAGCAGGCCAAAAGAAAGATTGAAGAACTCTAGCTTTAGTACGGGAAAAACCCATATGTCCAGCACACTGCGAATCATGAGCGTGCTGTAAGATTTTAACTCTCATATTTTTAGGCACAAGGATTTGAGAATGAATGGACTTAGCGGAGTCTTGTACCATACGTACAAGTACGCCATTCTTCATCGTAATTCAAGATTTACGATTTGTATCCTTATTCGGATCACCTTTTGTTGCCAGAGTAAAGAATTTCTTTAGAGTAGGATCATCTTCCTGCTGTTTTATAAAGGAATCATGGGAAATCTCCAAGGGATCATCTTGGATCTGCGCATCATTATCTTCAGAATGTGAAGATTGCGTCATATTAAGAGCTTGAGCCCTAGTGATTACTGCATTAGCAGATTGCATATTAACATTTTCCCAATTAGAAATTTGTTGTGGAGTGCATTCTTTCACTCCATTAATGCGACCGATGATAAGATCAGCGATCGGATTCGGCAAAAGACATGCTTGCACCTCTCCTGTAAAGAAAGGCGTAGCAATATTGATAATGGCAGTGAAGTACTTCTCCAATGTGCCACCAAATGTTACACATTTGACTATATTGCCTGTAGCTCGAGAAGGATTTACGAGTGATTGCCTCACTCCGATGGTAGTGCACCCCGAATCGAAAAGAATTGATACCGGAGTACCATCTATTAGGCCCCTATTAAAGACAAGAGCACCCCTTCCATTATGCGCGATTGATGCATGGAGCGCGGGAAGTTGGTGACCGCAGCTTAAAGTAGAAACTGTGGTTGGATCGAATAATGTTTTGCATTGCGAACACTGAGATGCTCTAGCAAAATCGAAAGCGGAATTTGCTACACTATTGGAGTCTTTTTTATCATTATTCTGATTATCGGTGTCGTGGAACTCCTGTTGTGCAGAGTTAGCCTGGTAATAAGATTTACCATGTCTTTTGTGTTGTGATCTACCTCGGTTATAATTGTCTCTATAATTATTATTGCCTCTGTTATAACCCCTATTTGGGTTTGAATCATAATATTCATGATCATAATCATCACGCTCATTATATTGAGTATCCCTGTAATATTGGTTTTTTTGTCTCCATGAAGCACTTGGGTAGTTCCTATAGCTACTCCCTTTTCGAGAATTTCTAACATTATGGGTACCCCTCGCGTGTCGAGGACTATCAGCTCGATTCCAGTTCTTCGAAGAAGAACTCTGATTTGAGTGGTTATCTTGGTTTTGATGCTTATTCCAATTAACCTTTTTATCCAATTTATTTTTAGCTCCTTGGAATTTGTGTGAGTAATTCTGATTATATTCTGTTGCCGAAGCAACTGGCATACTCTCTTTAATGTTAGAGTTACTAAGAATCATGTCAGGGTGTGCCGTGGCATACTGGTCACAATATTCTTCCATTTGCTTTAATGTACTAGGTTTACGCTCATGTAAGAACTCTAGGAATGATTTATTTACCGAAGACATGACCTTGTCTCTTAGCAATAAATCCGTAAGACCATCAAATGTTTTCTCTGTTTTGGATAATTCAATCCATCGTGAAAGTGTAATTCGTGCTTTTGAGATGAATTCTGAGAATTCTACACCTACCTCAGGTCTCATTGTTTTAAACAAAAGACGATAACCTTCCTCAGACAGCTGATATCTCTTTATCAAAGCTGCCCTAACAGCATCATAATTATCCTTGTCGGCCTCTTCGACGAAATATAACTTACTCAGCGACTCCCCTTTTAGATTTTCAGACAACTGATTCACATACTGTGATTTGTCAACATTATGAGCACGACAAGCACGTTCAAATCTATCAAGCCAAAATGCTATATCATCACTGGCAGAGTTGAACGCTGGTACCTTGACCTTGTACACAAAGGGTTTACCATTACCACTAGATGCCTGATTAACATTACTCATACTTGTCAATTTTAATTTCTCTAACTCAAATTCATGTTCTCTTATTGCTTTTCTCTCTTCAGCTTCTCTACCTAATCTTTTCTGTTCTGCAGCAGCTTCTAATTTTTTTTGTTCAGCTGCAGCAGCAGCAGCAGCTTCTAATTTCTTCTGTTCTGCATCAAATCTCCTTTCTTCCACTTGCATCTGCAATTTCTTTAGTTCAGCAGCAGTATCAGCTTCAATTTCTAATCTTTTTTCTTCAGCTAGAGCTTTTCTCTCTTCAGCAGCAGCAGCAACAGCAGCAGCTTTTCTCTCTTCAGCAGCAGCAGCAGTCTGTACTATACTATAAGTGTATACAACTATACCTCCTATGTCATATGTCAACTAAAGACATTACAAAGGACAAACAAGAAAAGACAATCTGAAAACATTTGCAGAGATCAAATTAAATTAAATAGGAGAAATGAAAAAAAATGATCACGGAAACCGTGATGATAACTGCAATAAGATAACAAGACAAATAACGCCACAGTGTATAAACATAAGGGTGTAAAAAACTGAAATGAAAGGAAAGATGAGACCTACAATTATACAAACAAATCAAACAAAAATAAAGAACAGAAAAAATGTTACAAATACAAATATGAAACAGTCGTCACAACTAACCAAATATTTGCAAACTATGTTGCATGCAAATTTCAATTAAGAAATTGCTCCCTATAGAACGCCAGAACAAGACCAATATCACTCGGTATTTCCTGTTCTAGTCACCTCCCATCCAGGCCCGCAAAACACATAACAATCACACATATAAACAAATAATATATAAACATAAATATATATAAATCATCAATGTGTGTATCATATCATGCAATGTGTTGTAGTTGCAATGTATAGTACTGTATGCTCAGTTTTAATAAATTAGACTACCACTTTATTGAGTAATAGATTTGCATTCTAACTATTACACTGTCCAATTTTTTTTGAGCACATTAGAAGATCCACCGATGAAATTTGCACATTCTGTTCAACATTGCTCTACTATTACATCAGGATAAACAATCACTGGTTTAGAACACTGACTGTACCAAATGTCAACAAGTGCTGACCCAGATATTACTACACTTGTCAGAACAGGTCAAGCTGACATTGATTGTATAGCTGTCCTACTGGTGTTGATGTGATCAAACAAATGTTCTTTCAACTGTAAAATGTGATTCTCAACACAAGACTACGTAGGCTGGACCCAGGGATCTGGCTCACCACTGTAAAATTTTATTTCACACGCTGTACTGTAAAATGTCAGTCTGTAAAGAAGTGTCAGTTGTATACTGTAAACCTTCTGTAAAGTGTGGTGTGTTCTCTTTCTTCTGTAAAGCTCCACTATCAATCACTGTAACATGTTGTTCGTGGTGCCACTACTGTATATGTCCATTGTAGTGTACAGAGATTTTGAGATCAGGCATGCTCCAGTCTACCCTAAAAAATAAGTACAAACATAAGAGCAATATCCATGCGCCGGATCAATATCAAGAACGATTACTCCTATAATCAACAGGGTAAAACAATTATGGATTATCTAGCCTTCCCCATAGACAGCATTTTCATACACAAATGAATGAATGTCTATATCTTTTCCATATTAAATAGCCATATCGATTTTTGTAATATGTGCGTCAAAATATGCACGCAACAGTACCCATGTAGGAAGTCTGCCCCCCGCAGTCACAAACTATTACAGCTGGTACCCATGTAGGAAGTCTGCCCCCCGCAGTCACAAGCTATTACAGTTGGTACCCGTGTAGGAAGTCTGCCCCCCGCAGTCACAAGCTATTACAGCTGGTACCCATGTAGGAAGGCTGCCCCCCGCAGTCACAAGCTATTACAGTTGTACCCATGTAGGAAGTCTGCCCCCCGCAGTCACAAGCTATTACAGCTGGTACCCATGTAGGAAGTCTGCCCCCCGCAGTCACAGGATATTACAGCTGGTACCCATGTAGGAAGTCTGCCCCCCGCAGTCACAAGCTATTACAGCTGGTACCCATGTAGGAAGTCTGCCCCCCGCAGTCACAAGCTATTACAGCTGGTACCCATGTAGGAAGTCTGCCCCCCACAGTCACAAGCTATTACAGCTGGTACCCATGTAGGAAGACTGCCCCCGCAGTCACAAGCTATTACAGCTGGTACCCATGTAGGAAGTCTGCCCCACGCAGTCACAAGCTATTACAGCCGGTACCCATGTAGAAAGTCTGCCCCCCGCAGTCACAAGCTATTACAGCTGGTACCCATTTAGGAAGACTGCCCCCCGCAATCACAAGCTATTACATCTGGTACACATGTAGGAAGTCTGACCGCCGCAGTCACAAGCTATTACAGCTGGTACCCATGTAGAAAGTCTGCCCCCTGCAGTCACAAGCTATTACAGCTGGTACCCATGTAGGAAGACTGCCCCCCGCAGTCACAAGCTATTACATCTGGTACACATGTAGGAAGTCTGCCCCCCGCAGTCACAAGCTATTACAGCTGGTACCCATGTAGGAAGTCTGCCCCCCGCAGTCACAAGCTATTACAGCTGGTACGCATGTAGGAAGACTGCCCCCCGCAATCACAAGCTATTACAGCTGGTACCCATATAGGATGTCTGCCCCCGCAGTCACAAGCACAAGGACCCCTGTCGAGCTACCCAATGATATCGACACAATCGTTATGAATTTTAATCATAACATTACTCCGTCCCCCCCCCCCCCCCCGCAAAAATAATGGAAACAAAGTTTTTATGATTCCCGTAGTGTGAGTATAACATCACCAGAGTGAAATATGGTATCATCAAACTTCACTGTAAGTACGAAATAGCATAGCTCCGAGGTGTCTGCCATAGGGTAGGCAATTTAACACTAAAAGTGTGGACAATGGTTAAGAACAAAGCCAATTTCTACTACGAACAAAATAGTACCCAACATATTAAAAAATGATGGTAGCAATACATGCACTCACATACCTCACACCGTCCAATAACACCTATCTGTCAAGTCCAGTATCAGTTGTCAATTAATTAACTTATTGATCAACAGCAATAATGCAAAACATCAAAGAATAAACAAATATCTAAAAGGGTAAATAGATGACTTGAGGCAGACAATCATATTAGTAAAGTGAATGAATGCAACATCTTACGCCAAAAGGTTAAAGTCATGTGTACACCTTAAGTACTTGTCAGAAAAAGTGTATTGTGGTGCCAATTAAAAAAAAATGTTATCTTGCACCTAATGAAGTGTGTGATCAATCAGGTAAGAATACGCTGATGCATGGTACGAACATACAATGGTATTGAGAACTTTCAACATGTTCAATCAATAATTAGTGTGAGTGTATTGATGTCTTGTAACAAAGACCGAATTTTATCTCGCGAATTCAAAATACTTAACAGTCAACTAAAGCACTGTAGATAAAAATGCATTTTGTAATAGTATTATACACACTAATTTAATATTACCAAAGTCCAACGAAAATATTTCCAATTAAGCACAAAGTTAATGTCCATGATTCTCTGCCATATTAAAGTATGTTCACCTTAACTACGAATGTGCAAAGTCCAAACGGATAGCGAACTGAAAAAAGCACGATAGTAGTATTCTTGGTAATTCTCCTTGACCATGCGTAGCATTCTGGAGTTATGTCCCTTAATCTGTAGACGCCGTTCCCAACAATAGAGTAAACCAAGAATTGACATTCAAAATATTCAAAAGACACAGCAATCTTAAATTATTAATGAATGTGTGTGTGTTTGCCCATAACCGAGTATGACCACTGTTAATAAGGTACCTCGTACAAGACATCCACGTAATGCGCCGAGAAAAAAGAATTACAACTCGAAATTGGCGATATCAGCATTCATCATCATCATCAAGTGCCGAGTGAACCGATCAATAACTGTAAGTACTGTCAAAAGAGTCATTGAGAGATTTCCTTCAATTTCAGATGAGGACATTCAAGTTAGTTTTCAGCTTTGGAATTCCTCATCGAGTCATTGTACAATCTATCCCTGGACCGCATCAAAAAATCTGAAAATTCCCGTCAGCATCAGCAGTGTCAGCCAAAAAAGGTTCCCAAAAGTGTAATGTTCTACGGGTCAACGCGTGACGAAGTCAGTCAATAGGTTAGTCGTAATCTCACAACGTACCTGCATTTGCCGTGTTGTTAGGTGACAGAGAGTCTTTGGCACAACGTGACAATATATCTGCAACAACGTTTTGACTGCCCTTGATGGCACAAATGTCATAATCGTAGGGCTGGAGCGTAAGTTATGCTCTGGCAGCCCTCTCATTACGAAACTTTGCCGTTTTCAGATAGGACAAAGCCCTCTGATCTGTCTCCAAGGCAAACTTTGCTGCAATGAAGTATTTCTGGAGTTTGAAAAAAAAACAATAGGCAACAGCAAGCAGTACACGTTGTACAATCGGGTATTTCTGCTCAGTGGGTGTCAATTTTTTGGATGTAGACAATCATCGAATTCCTGCATAAGTGTACCACCGTTCCCGATCCAGAGGCGTCGACTCTAAGGATAAAAGGAAATCGAGTATCAGGCAATCTTAAAATTGGTGATTTGGAAAAGTGAGACTGCAATAAATTTAAAGATGCATTGCACGCATGGGACCAAACAATCTTATTTGGGGATTTCTTTCTTAATAACGAAGACAGAACTGAAGTAATTTCTGAAACGTTAGGCAAAAATATTCTACAGAATCCGACAAGACCTAAAAGACTGCGAACCTGTTTTTTTGTTTTTGGAATTTCTAGATTCAAGATCCTAGAGATAGTGGAATCATCAGATTTAAGAAAACCGCCACCTACTTTATGACCAAGAAAAGAAATTTCAGTGAATCCAATTTTAGTATTTGAAGGTCTAGCAGTAAGGTGATGGATACGAAGAGTATTCAACAAAGACTGAATTCCAAGAACATGTTCTTCCCAAGATTGATGGAAAAGACAAATATCATTAATATAGGTAATTATGTCATCACGATCAGAGAAAATCTTTCGCATCATGCGAACAAAGGTCGCAGGAGCGTTAACGAGACCAAAAGACATAAAATTAAATTGGAACAATCCCAAAGGTGCAGCGAAAGCAGTATAAGGTTTTGCTCTGTCCTACAAGGGGACATGCCAATAACCTTTTGACAAATAAAATGTACTGAAAAAAGTAGCCGCAGATAGTCTATCCAATAGAGAAACTAACAAAGAAAGATGTACATCATAGAAAATAGTATTTAACAAGTCAAGGTATAGTCTCAAGATGTGTGCATTCTACATAACAATGACCATTAAAATGTACAACATTAGTAGCCTCATCATAAGTAACAATGGGAAACAAATCCTCCCGTACGTGATTAGTGGAAAGAAAACATTCACGTCCCTGTATAGGAACAAGTATGAAGTTATTATGTTCTGTAAATGGTGTAACACGACCTGTAGCACCTGAAGAAAAAAATAATATTGTGAAAACATTCATACAACCCAATGTAGTGACTAGCACATACCACAGGAAACCATGGTATGTCAGCATCTGAAAGCAAACAAAACTGAAGTAATATTAATATCCGTGAAGTTCCCACATGAAAAGGAAGAAATATACAGTAAAAAATGGAAAAAAGAAAACAAACAGCCAAATATACAGCTTCTGAACATGTCCACCAGGAGATACCTGAAATAGATAGGGTGATTGAAGAACAATGTGGACATGAACGCATTAAAATCTGTGTGTTGCTGAATCATGTATCAATTGTACATCAAGACAATGGTCTCGAAAGTAAGCACCGTTGTCAAGATCGACAACCATGCGTACATCCACATTTGAGTAAAAATAAATAATTGCCTCCCTATCATTGAAACTGTTGATAGGCAAATGACGTACACATTTTATGTCAGCAGTGAACTGGAAAAAGGCACCCAGTGCGTGCCATATAGTGCCTGGTAGCAGATTTCGCACTAGTACGGTGCGTGAGGATGCACTATTGCCACCATAAGGCATCCTATTTGCACGAAACTGTGAGCAGGGGTGGTAAGCACCTTTAGTGAAATGAGAAACATGGCGATTTATCTTCCGTCTGCGCGTCAAGACTGGCTTAAAAGCTGCATCATACTGCATGTGCTGAATATGATGTTTATCGGAAATATATCCCATCGGTTTGGAGCATGTCGTAGAAGACTGCGCATAAGGTACTGCCAAACCGTCTTTAACAGATTTAATGGGTCTAGTATGATCAGGTAAGTTTTTACTATCCGTTATATCACCATTAAGTGCACCCATCTGACTGCCATTAGAAAATTTTGTGTCACTTTTGACGACCTCGTTTGCATTCTTAAGAGTAGATGCACAGTGAGCATGTCGTTTCCAAAGAGGATGCTGAACAGTATTATTAGTCACATTTGAGCATGCCATGACAGACTGCCCGGAATGGCCAGTTAATGATTCTCTAGCATCAGCATTGACTGTCTTTTGAAGGCAAAACTTTGTACAGCGATCCAGATCAAAATAAATTGAACCAATCTGAATTACACCGGTCACGTTAAGATCACATTGAACAAACTGGTCTGTACTTTTACCACTCAGATCCTGTAAGTTTGCGTTGTGTTTAGTATTTATGTTAGTCTTCTGACGCCCAGATGTAACCTGATCCTGTCGATTATGGGAGACATTTTTTCCTGTGAGTATAGGATGATCTGTTAGACAGTTCGTCACATCGTTTTTACTGTTGTTGGCATGTCGCCAAAAAGATGTCCCAGATACGACAGTATTGTTTCGACCGGGGCCACTGTCATGACAGATCACGAGGGAAATTGTATCTGTCTCGAAAAGAGGTTTTTTCTTTACTAGGGCGAGATGACCCGTTAACATCACTCTTGGTATTGTTTCTATGTTGTACGTCACAACTGTTGTCGCCCGAGGGTGCCAATAGTGTATGCTTTAAAACGATATCTAACAAGCCACCAACCCTATTTCGTAACTTAGTAATTTCACAATTTTTCCGAGAGTTTCTCACCTTGCCTGGCATTTACCTTTCTGAGTTTGACCGTTCTACTTTTTTCTTTATGCAATAAAGTATCAGATGCGACTATTTTATTCCTATACTCATTTTTGAGTTGCACATAAAACTGTTCTTTGTTACGGATTGCTATGTCCTTTTCTTGAACAATTGATTCAAGACGCGTTACCTCCTACTTCAACTCCTGAAGGTGAGGGACATGAGATTGAGTTTCCTGTAGTATCCTCGTCTCTAATTCGACCTCTATCATGGCTGTATTTTTCCTTGCCATTTTCTTCAATCTCCTCTTAAGTGCTTTCTCAATATGAGGTTGTAGT
This sequence comes from Oreohelix idahoensis, assembly GCA_024509875.1. Taxonomy (NCBI): domain Eukaryota; kingdom Metazoa; phylum Mollusca; class Gastropoda; order Stylommatophora; family Oreohelicidae; genus Oreohelix; species Oreohelix idahoensis. The sequence goes on from JAMPIV010010639.1 coordinate 281,159, forward strand.
CAGGCAACTTGAATCATAAGTCCTTGAATCTGAGCAACCTGTGCCTGAATTTGTGTTTTCAAAGTTTCCTTTGACGGGTACCTGATTTAAGACGATCAATTTTATCTGGTAAATCATGAATTTGCATGGCTTGTATGTGAAGTTTCCTCTGATAGGCTACAGCGTTATCTTGCGAAATCTTCAATGTGAGTTCCTGAAACTCAGAGTCTAAAGTTTTATTTTTATCCACCAGTCTCTAATGACGCATAGGAATTTGCAAATTCCACTTGTAATGATCTGAAGTTCGACCTATCAATATTGGCCTGGAAGTTAAGTGCCATCAACTCTTTGTCTAAATCATCAATTGACTTCTCTCCGTTTGCAACAATCTCCAATAACTCATCTTCTCTCCTATACCATCTCTCTTCCATAGAAATATCATCACATCCCCCCTTCTCTACCTTTTCTAGATTGTCCATGATAAAACTCTGAAGAGTTTTGTCCTTGTAACCCAACCTCCTTACCTTGCCTGAGAAAATATTCCACGGCAAACATATTTCACTAATATTGTGACTCCAAATTGTCCAAAAATAATTCAAATGATATATATATTTAATGTGAGCAGTATTAGCAATAATTATTTCACCACTCAATATCAATCAACTGCATGAACTTATAGATGTTATTGTAGGAGCAAAAAATAGAGATACTAACAAGATTACAGTATAACAGTGGAAAAAGCCAACCGAAGAAAATACTAATGAAAAAACCAAGGCAGAACTGTATGAATTGTAGAAAAATGAAAAAAATGTGGCTCTACCACACTTATGACAATACAAGCACAATTTCACAACATATATTACATCTAATAACAGAGGGATAGCAAGATTAGATGAACAAATTCACAAACAATAATGAGGAATAAACTAAATAAAATACAATTCACTTGACAACAAATACAAAATTACAAAATTACAGGACCTTCACAACTAGACAAATAATTAATCTGGTTAATTCACTCAAGGCAGTAACACACAGCTATGTTCGCCGGCCCCTTAAGTTGAAAAAATCAGATGCAAAAACTAAAGAACGCCTACGAATTCACGACCGTCAATGAGATATAATGAATTCATAGGTCCCACCAACCAACCCGCCTAATACATAAACATATAGATACAAAAATACATATAACAAGAAAAAGAAAGAACTCTGGCAAAAGAGATTCTTCAAGCCACACACTGCATGTATCAATAAATATACTTATCTGTTTGTTTTTTTTTGGCCAAAAAAATCCTCCTGTCATCAGCCTCCGCCTCAGGAAACGACGATCCAAATACAGTGTGTTGACCAGGCTTAGGTTTAGAATTACAGCTTGCAGCCGATTAACACTGCCATTTTGAAAAAAATGTTTCTACATTCAGAAAATGTAGTCCACCGACTTGAAACATTTTCCTGACATCACTGGACGATATTTTGTTCAGGATCCTGGCTTGAGGCCCACATCTGTACTGTTGCGTGTCTTTTCTATTGTGAATGCCATTACTGAGTACCATGATGGTTACTTTGGCCAAGATCACTTCTAGGGTAAAACAAGTAGACATAACAACAAGCCAATATCGATTTGAAGCAATTAAGCCACAAAGGACGAAGTGGACGATATACACTCTGTTTATTAACAATTGACGCTGCTCCAACTTCAGTATAAAAAAAGCAAATATACCAAATGACATAACATATGCAGTCGTCGATATAACACTAGGCCGTCAGTTCATGTCTGGAACACTGTTCTTTCAATTTTCACATTTTATTTTCTGTCACACTCGACATTGAGAATCCATAATCCCTTTAAACGAAGATAGCTAGATACACCTCATAAAGGATCTTGATGTACTAGTGATGGAACAACATAGGGATGTATAGTCCGTTCGGAACATCGTGCCCACAGAAAGCGTCAATTTTCTCCAAAACTGTTTGTTGTATGGACATGAATTTTGGCATGCAGTCTTAGATTTTCCATGCAGTTATTAATATATTTTTTGCCCTTACAAAACTCATGTCATGTTCGAATTTTCTTCTTTACGTTATATAAAAAACTCTTACCGTTGTCTGGGTTAATTTTTAGTAGTTTTACAGGAAAGTTACAAGATCCGTTCAAAAATATTTTTTTTTTGGTTTGAATTAGTTACTCGCGACTGTGTACAATAGGTGCGCACTCGTGCGGACATGTAGTCACTACACTAATTCAAACACAAAAAATATATTTTTGAACGGATCTTGTATCTTTCCCGTAAAACTAATAAAAATAAACCCAGACAACGGTAAGAGTTTTTTATATAACGTAAAGAAGAAAATTCGAACATGACATGAGCTTTGTAAGGGCAAAAAATATATTAATAACTGCATGGAAAATCTAAGACTGCATGCAAAAATTCATGTCCATACAACAAACAGTTTTGGAGAAAATTGACGCTTTCTGTGGGCACGAATTTCCGAACGGACTATAGAATAATTATGTAATATTTAGGACCTCAAACACATCCGTTCACTCGCCATGGCACACCAAGGTAGAAGGCCCTACAGACGATCTCTGCACTTCTGCGTTCTAAGTTTCGCGACTGCCAAAATCACCATAGAGGCAATGACGCCACTTCCTGTATTAATAAATGACTCCGTATAAAATAAACAAACAACGGGCTGATCACCCGTTTGCCAGTCACTTCGATTACGGAAACAACAGCAGATGGGTTGATTTGCCGTTGCCCTAAAGACGCCACTGCGTGATGGGAAACAATGGCAAAGAAAACCTATCTGCTGTTGCCCTAAGACGCCACTAGGCGTAATGGCCACTGACTGCTTTGACGGTCGGTGGCTAAGGACGGAAGAAGAGAAGAGAATAAAATAAACAAACAAGGAGCCCTGTCGAGCTACCCAATGATATCGACTCAATCGTTATGAATTTTAATCATAACAGTACCCTTGCAGGAAGCTTGCCCCCAGCAGTCACAAGCTGTTACAGCTGGTACCCATGTAGGAAGTCTACCCCCAACAGTCACGTGATCTTGCAGCAGTGGACTCTGTGCATTTTGTTTGACGTGATGATGTTGCCAGCCTTATACACAACAGAATATTAGACGCCTTCTACGACATGCATGATGGAGTAGTAGGCATATTCTTTCATTGTCTCTTCAGCCACCCCCCCCCCCCCCCCCCCCCCCCCCCCCCCCCCGGACTACACGAGGTAATAAATAACTGACATAATGAAATACAAGTTGAGAAATTCTGTATGTGTATACACACATAGATACATATATACGTACACACATACAGGGATACATATCAGAATCTTTATTCTCCAGAAAATACATTGATATGTACTGACATGATATAATAAACTACAACATGGCATATAGGAGAATCATTAGAAGTTACAAAATGTAACTTTACATAAATTCATACAGCGTTAATGAGGGCAGTTACCACACACATACATACATATATACGTACACACACATACAGGGATACATTATGTATGTATCTCTGTATGTGTGTACTATATATGTATGTATGTATGTATCCCTCTATGTGTGTGCGTATACATACATACAAATATACGTACACACATACAGGGATACACATACATATATACGTACACACATACAGGGATACATACATACATACATATATACGTACACACATACAGGGATACATACATACACACAAACATACATACACACATACATGCATATATACGTACACACATACAGGAATACATACATACACACATACATATATACGTACACACATACAGGGATACATACATACAGGCATACATACATATATACGTACATACATACAGGGATACATACATACATACACACACATTCGTACACATACAGGAATACATACATATACACAAACATACATACATACAAACAGACACATGTTCGTACACATACAGGGATACATATCAGAATCTTTATTCTCCAGAAAATACATTTATATGTACTGACATGATATAATAAAATACAACATGACGTATAGGAGAATCATTAGTTTCTACATAAAATAAATTTACAGCGTTAATGAGGGCTGTTACAACATATATACGTACACACATACATGGATACATACATATCAGAATCTTTATTCTCCATAAAATACATTAATATGTACAGACATGATATAATAGATACAACATGGCATATAGGAGAATCATTAGAATTTACATAAAGTGTTGAAGACGTCTCAAGTAGTTATATGTGGGTGTTTTTACATCGAACCTTTGTGTTACACATACATAAAAATTTTTAAGCTTTCTAAAAGACATTGGCATATAATGATATGATATAACCTGCCAAAAAATGAGAATTATTGAAATTTACAAAATGTGTGTGGGATACCATTCAAGTTGAGCAATATGGTTGTTTTTACATGGGGGTTTTATCGGAATTTATGTTTGCCATAAAAAACTTTGACAGCTAGTAGAGTGAGATATTAAATATAGCATCAAATACAATAGTCGTTTGGTATAGTAGACAGAGCACAATTGAGATTAGACGGTGGGGAAAACATTTCAGCAATTTAACATGGGTGTTTTTTACATCGAAGTTTCCATATTCTGTAAGAACCTATAATTGCACTGATACTGACATATTTACATAAAACCTTTGCTTCAAATTTCCGCAACCCTAGCGACATTAATCCACTCACACACTTTGCATGCACATGACCCAAACTACCAATTATCAGTACGATTACATGCGTACGATAGCCTAGTTCGTTAATTCTGCAGCCAATGGATAGTACTTATCAAATTTATGTTGGTAACATTTATCTAAATGGGCGTCATATGGTATTGCTGCCTCTACTATAAAAGCTGTTTTGTTCTGTCGATTGATTATCGTTAAATCAGGTTTTACGGCATGTGTCTTAAATGAGGTGTTACTGCTGCCGAAAAGTGATGGTTTAACTATTATCTCTTTATTTATTGTTATGTCACTCTTATTATTGTATGAGGATTTCAGTTTCTCATAAATAATGTCTACAGCTCTATTGTGCCTTTGTTGGTATAATGTTTGAAATTTGGTACATCCATTCAATAAATGTGACACTGTTTCGTATGGGTGGTTACATATTTTGCACATTTTCGTGTATGTCTGTGGGTAATATAGATGTAAAAGACTTTCGCATTCCAGCAACTGTAACCTCGATCTCACAGCAACTGAAAGTATTTTATCACGTAATTTAACATTAGATAGAAAACTAGATGACAATGAATGGTTTACACATTTCATTTCGCGCACTATTCTCCCTTGTGATGATTTACTTTTTAGTTCACTTAGAATTAGGTTAAGTTTATGTGATTTAAATCCAGAATAAAAAGCATGTTAGACTCACATCTTCATCTACATCTACATGGTGTAATGGCCATGTCAACACCGATCATTTCACCCTCGATCTTTTAGCTAGATGGGTTTGTTTCATTTATCACTTCAAAGTTATCTATACATGTGGTCTATTTTACGTTTTTTCATATGTCTATCTAACGAGTTTATCGCTGCAGTTTTTACAAGACTATCATCACAATTGAGCATACTGACAAGGAATGAAATATGTCGAGAGTGGTATAATATGAAGGGGTTTGGTATGCCAAGGCCACCCTTCGACCTGGGACAAAAGAAATAGCTCCTTGTGGATGATTCATTTAGCGCTAGCCATGTTCTAACGTGGTGTACAATTTCATCTTCAATTTCTTTAAGTTGTTTTTCTGTGAAGTGTATGTTAGAAAAATAAAACATGAGAGGACCGAAACACATCGGGTTAATTAATGAGATCTTTGCTGATGTTGGTAGTGGGGCACAGCTTAATTTGGTTAAATTTGATCTAAATTCTAATATAAGGCTGCTTGCTTGAAACTGGTCCCATGTATTATCAATTGTAATGTCATGTCCTAGGTATCTGTAGGAACGCCCTCGATCAGAAGAGGGGATTTCATGACCTTGGATATTAATGTCCACCTTACGAGTGTTGACCCAATTGTTTCCGCTTCGCTGACCGCTGAACACTGCACACTTTTGTGGCTTAACCTCCATCCCGCTGGTCTCCATAAATACATATATACGTACACACATACAGGGATACATACATACATACATACACACATACACACATACACACATACATATATACACACATAAATCTTCCATCCGAGAAACATATTTCCAGTGACCTGGATTTCAAGGGCACCCTGCTGGTCCGGGCTATTGAAATAGATGGCTACACGTGTCTGAGACATCAGAAAGATGTCTTTATGAAGTTGGAAAAATTGGTTACCCGATCGTTTAACCGTAACACCAATGTAAATTGTTTTTGTTCAGCAATGTTTGCATATCATGGTGTATATAACATTTTTTTTTTACTGTATAATATTAGCATAGATTTGAAATTTGAGTTGAAGATTCTAATTTTTATTTTGCACTTGATTTGTTTAGATGCCCATGCATGTCCCAATTCATTGAAGGTTTGTCCTGCCTTTTAATTCCCAGTGCAATGAAAGCTTCTTTTACCTCTGTGTTTTTTTTTAACGCATACCACAACCTTCGTTCATCCAACTTCGTTTATATAGCTGTCAAGATATGTCTACGAATCTGTGCTATTTAAGGATGTTTCTAAGCGTAATCTGGATATTGTTTGCCAAAGGTAATCTTTGGCTTTTCTCTGTGTGTTTAAAGATCCACTTGCCGTGACCTGTCATCGGACATCACATATTGTTGCATCAGGTTACGGTTATTGGAAGAAGAGCCAGGTCTCAATTAAAATCTAGATATTCACGCTGTTTAGTTCGCGTTTGCGACACTCCATTTTTGTCATCCAATATACAGCTAGTATGAAACAATACTGTATCATGAGGTATCATTGTTGCATGTGGCTGCTGACCTCAAAGGGTTCTGTAAACTCTACTTTATGCAAAATTCTGAATTTCAAGTCTTTATTACGCAAAGGAACCTGTGGAGCAAAAAAAGAAAAGGGGGGGGGGGGGGGGGGGGGGAGAAACTGTGTTCGGCATCAGGAGTTTCCAAATTGTTTCCCTGTGTAAACTGCCGAAGGCCTTTTCCAATGTACTAATTCAGCCTACACAGATGAATTTAGTTCCAAGTTCTGTTCAATTAGTATACGCATTGTGGTCATCTGATCTATATAGTATTAATGTTTTAAAAAACCTGTTTCTTCTTGTCTTAGTTGTCTGTCTATAACCACCATACACTTTCCTTCTAGTCTACTGTTATATTTTATCTTCTCTAAAACTTCACCAAGTAATTTGCGTAATTTGTCTATAAAATGTAATAATGAGTACGTTATCGAGTTTGTTCCTAAACAAGGACCATCATAAAATATGTCGTGCCTTTATGTTTCATTGTTGGGCGAAGCTTAAATCTCGTTCTTGGAATGACACAATTGAAATTGTTTTACTTTGTTGAATTGGTTATTGTTAAGGATGTCTCTCTGACTTTCGTGTTTGGAATTGTTAAAAATATGTCAACTGTTGTTTGACATCATGTACAATGTTATGGTGACATGCAGTTGTGTATATGTATCTTTTTACATCCCTCTTCCGGGTCAGTATTTCAAGGTTTACAGTCTTTCATGTTTACAGTCTTTCATGTTTACAGTCTTTCGTGTTTACAGTACAACGTTCATCTCTATATCTACTAAAGCTTCCTCTTTTAACTTTCCGTGTCTGGCACAGATTCAAGATCATTTTTATTTTACGTGGGATGAATGATGTAAGGTTAATATTTACTTAATCCACTTCAAACATCTTCACTGACATTTTTGTTAAAGTCTTGCCAACGACAGGTAAAGAATGAAAGACGTTTCGAGGACGACGTTTAATTTGTTAAATACTACTTTGCGAATTAAATTTTCATTAAGTGTCTCAGAACTGTCTACTGTATGTATAGTTCGCTAACGTTGTTATAAAATATGTGAAGCTGTGAAGTTCCATAACTGTCACTACGGAAAATATATAAGCACAACGGTGGTTTTATTTTGCCTTCCATGCGAATTTTTGTGGTTGAATCCGCCAGCCTTTGGCTCTAAAGAGTGTAACCGGTAAAGTAACGGGGGAAAAGTGGGGGGAGGGGAAGGTTAGATTAGTTTGTTTGTTTCTACTTGTAGATGAGACGCCGCCTTCTGTTGTCACTTCTATATAGCAACATCTGTTAAAAATCCTTCCCGGTCCTCTCCAATTTTTACTTTTAGTAGAAACAATTCTGTCACGAGAAATTCCGCCATTTACTGTTAGAGACTATTTTAGACTCGAGCTTAAGGCAACTATATCGCTGAAGTTGAGGGTTTATTCTCAGCTCCACTCTGGCTAGAACCTAATTTTATTCATGTACAGTGTGTGTCCATAAAAGATTGTACACTTTTCAAAAAAATGTATTCTCGGCCCCATGATGTGGTACGAGGATGCTTTCTATCACAAAAGTAAGATAATCTCTGCAAGTTTTTAAGCATACCTTACAAAGACTCAATGTGTGCACCCTTCGTGACGCGACAGATATCTATTCAATAGTCCATTTCTTCCCACACTCGAATATTGTACCACACAAAACGCCTTCTGTTGTATGGTCTGCACCATTTTGCAAAATCAGTGCGCATGCGCACGGCGGGTATTTCAGTGAACGTTCGCAGTTGAGTTGCAACCGGTAATTATTACATGTCTCTCCAAACACTGGTCAAGAAGGTGAAAAAATAAAACAGGTACATTCTTTTATGGACACCCTGTATATCTGAGATTGTAACCATCGCATTTTATCGACTAATAGTTATTTGCACGTTTGGCAAGCGAAGATAAGTAAAGC
>JAMPIV010010640.1:0-62709 GCA_024509875.1 Oreohelix idahoensis
ACAGATCCAGAGGAGTCAGACAGTCTATAAAAATATATATATTAATATATTTCTATCCACTCACGTGCCCGCACATACAAGTGACGACAGTTAGACACACAGACGTGGGAAAACTATAACAATGATTATATAGATATTATGGGAACGAACTGACCACCACACTGAAATAAATGTAGGTATAGTTTAATTATTATAGTAAACTTACATCAGAACATATAAAATACATCAAAAAGCATATACACATAGTCATAAAAATCAAGGAATGCTACAATAGTGATAGACCCGTTTGTATGGTCCTTCCCCTGGATATTTAGCTCACAGTCCCGTTAGAAGAAAGTGATAACCCCAAAGAGTCACCGATACATATGATTTAGTCTAGGGTTCCCCCTTTTAAGGTATGGACAGACTTGATACTCTGCTTTATTCTAAGGGAAAATATTGTTAGCAATAACTTGCATAAAGGAAGTTACAACGTGGGTGACTCAAACAAAGAACATCCTTCAGTCTACTTTCACTCGGTTCTTTCATCAGGGCCCTGACTCACACAACCTTAAATAAACTCGTGCTGTTGTTTGCCATCTGGCGCAAACTTCGGGACACTCACACACTTTTTATCTGTTTCTGTCGTTTTAATGAAGCGGATCCCAGCTCTGCAGATTTGTTTGTTGGTTTCATCAAAATGGATCTGGGGAGCGTCTGCTTCATGCGATAGTTATTTCATACTAAAGTTAGTGTCACTTGACTCACGAGGTAAGAATTAGGCTTAAGCGGGCACACAGTGTCAGAACACGAGGTTTCCCTTAATTAGGGAGATGACCGGTGGACAACTTCTCTCAAAAGATAATCTAGGTTCACCACACACTTTGTCAACAATGTCGGAAAGTTAATGTTTTAGATTTTCTGTAATTATTCTTGCCACAAAGTAGCCTCAACACAGAGTTCGAGGAGAATGTGATCTGCCTCAAAGGCCCAGTATAAACATTTATTCTTTAAAAAAAAACTGTTAGTGGGATTGGTATTCTGTCCATCTCTGAAGGCACACACACTGTCAGACAGGTGGTACTTGAAAAAACCCACGTGGTTAAAGATATAAAATGTTTATGTTTCTCACAGGTATGTCTCTGTACTAAACGCCGGCAAAATTTGGGTTACCCCAGTATTCACTGAATAAAGAAAAAAGACACCTGAAATAGTTTACATATTATGTACTCAATATAACTTACGTTTTGAACTGCAAGCATAGAGCTTGACTTATCATTTAAACTTTCCCGTGAAATAAGTTATATTTAAAAAAATCAATCAACATGAATTAGGAATACCTACGTATTCCGTCAACACTCATGAGGCATCTAGCATTTATAAGTTAGTTAGAAAAATTATTGTCGTCTGATTATTTAGAAGTTAAATTTAATTCATTAATAACCGTCTGAGTTTAAGCTAGAAATTATAATTTTTGTTTTCCACTGTAACTCGTCACTATAAAATAATACAGACTATATAAATTAAGCACTCTGCACCAAATCTAACTAGTGAAATATGAAATAAGCGATTATCACTTAATCACTCACAAAATCTATATATATAGTGGTGGGTACCCTACTTCGGCGGGCGACACATAAGAAAAAGAAAGGACAGATTTTCCCCCCTCATTCTAGGCGCATGGAATGTGCGCACTCTACTTGACAAAGACTTTAACGCAAACAGACCCGAGAGGCGAACTGCCCTGATTGGGAGAGAACTGGCCAGATACAACATTGACATAGCAGCACTGAGTGAAACTCGACTTGCAGGTGAGGGCCAACTTTGCGAAAAGGGTGCAGGTTATACATTCTACTGGAGCGGGAGAGGAACTGAAGAAAGACGAGAAGCAGGGGTTGGATTTGCAATCAAAACAGCACTTGTTGGCAAGTTAGCAGAACCCCCAAAGGGAATAAATGACCGACTCATGACGGTCAAGATCCCCCTGCTTTATGGAAGGAAACATGCCACCATCATTAGCGCGTATGCACCAACTATGACAAACCAGGATGACGTCAAGGATAAGTTTTATGAAGAACTACATGCAGTCATTGCATCAGTTCCTAAAGCAGATAAGATTATCATTCTTGGTGACTTTAATGCAAGAGTAGGCTCAGATAACATCTCCTGGAATGGCACTATCGGAAAGTACGGCGTGGGTCGCTGTAACAGCAATGGACTTCTTCTCCTCCAGACTTGCGCAGAACATGACCTCCTTGTCACCAACACCATTTTTCGACTTCCTATCCGCAACAGAACCTCCTGGATGCACCCTAGCTCAAAGCATTGGCACCTAATTGACTATGCAATTGTTAGGAAGAAGGACAGGCAAGATGTCCGGGTGACCAAGTCCATGTGTGGGGCAGAATGCTGGACTGATCATCGCCTCATTGTGTCTAAACTTAAAATTCGTATCCAACCAGCCAGGCGCCCTCAGGGGAAGAAAACTCAAAAAAGGTTGGATGTCCCCAAACTAAAGAAGACAAAAATCAAACAGTCATTTACTGACACCCTAGAAGACCGTCTCAAATCTATCTCGTTAGACGGCCAAAGTGCGGAAACAAATTGGGCAGCCCTAAGCGAGCAGATCTACAACACTGCTACTGAGGTCCTGGGTCCCGCCATCAAGAAACAAAATGACTGGTTTGATGAGAACTCAGATGATATAAAGAAGATGTTGGCTGAGAAACACCATCTCCATAAAGCATATTTAAATGATCCAAAATCTACATCCAAGAAAGACGCTTTCAACAACATGCGTAGAATCGTCCAACATAAACTACGCCAGATGCGGGATTCATGGCTGAGTAATAAAGCAGATGAGCTCCAAGGATTTGCTGACAGCCATGACTTGAAAATTTTTTACCATGCACTCAAAGCGGTCTATGGTCCAACATCATCAGGATCATTTCCCCTCCTTAATTCAGATGGAAAAACACTAATTACAGACAAGGAAAAAATTCTCCAACGCTGGGTCGAACATTTTAATAATATTCTGAACCAGCCATCATCTATTAACGACGAAGCCATCAACCGACTGCCCCAAATTCCTATAAATGAAGCACTAGATGATATACCAACTCTGGAGGAAACTCAAAAAGCGATTCGTCAACTTTCTAGTGGAAAGGCCCCCGGCTCCGATTCAATTCCTGTTGAGGTCTATAAAGATGGCGGTACAGTTCTGATAGAGAAACTTCACATGATCTTCCAGCAAATGTGGCAGAGTGAAACCATCCCACACAACCTCAAAGATGCGTCAATTATACATCTTTATAAACGTAAAGGTAATCGCCAAGACTGTAACAACCATCGAGGCATCTCCCTATTATCAATCGCTGGGAAGATATTCGCCAGAATCCTTCTTAATCGCCTTACAGCTCATCTTGACAAAGGTCTTCTACCTGAAAGTCAGTGTGGATTCCGGAAAGAACGTGGAACCACCGATATGGTGTTCGCTGCAAGACAGCTACAAGAAAAATGCCAAGAACAGCACTGTGGCCTGTACACAGCTTTCATCGATTTGACAAAGGCGTTCGACACGTTCAGTAGAGAGGGTCTATGGAAGATCATGGCAAAATACGGCTGCCTAAAGAAATTTATCTCAATAGTGCAGCAACTGCATGATGGAATGCAGGCTAGAGTTCAGGAAAACGGTGAGCTATCGGAGCCTTTCCCAGTCTCAAACGGAGTTAAACAAGGGTGTGTACTTGCACCGACTCTGTTCAGTATCATGTTTTCTGCTATGCTGACTGATGCTTTCAGAGACGGGGACACAGGAATCAACAATTTGGCAGACTATACACCAACGTTTGGCATCGAAGTGGCATTAGTCTACAGACAAAGCTGAAGGTGTACAGAGCTGCGGTGCTTCCAGTGCTGCTTTATGCATGTGAAACATGGACTGTTTACAGGCGCCACGTAAAGAAGCTAAACCACTTCCATACAGTCTGTCTCAGGAAGGTAATAAACATCAAATGGCAAGACAAGATCCCAGATACCGCCGTTCTTGACAGAGCTGGTATCCCTAGCATCGATACTATACTGATGCAGTCACAGCTTCGCTGGGCAGGTCATGTAGTCCGCATGCCAGACCATCGACTGCCAAAGATACTCTTTTATGGTGAGATGCAGAAGGGTAAACGCTCCCATGGTGGCCAAAAGAAGCGCTTCAAAGACACGCTTAAGACTTCATTAAAAACCTTTGACATAAGCCCTGACACATGGGAAGCTGCTGCGCAAGACCGAACTGCCTGGCGCACATCTCTTCGTAAAGGTGCAGCGGCATGCGAATCATCCAGAAGAGTAGCAGCTGAACAGCGGAGACAAGCTAGAAAAGACCGTGCAATAAAACCTTCACATGAAGCAAACATTCCCTGCCCACACTGTCCGAGATCTTTCCAGGCCCGCATCGGGCTCATCAGTCACATTCGTACTCATAGACTATCCTAACATATTCCTAATAATTGGATGAACAGAGTGGTCTTCATCACCCGTGATGGACGAACAACAAAAAAACCACATATATATATATAAATATATATAAATATATATAAATATATATAAATAAATATAAATATAATTCTATTAAATATACTGCGACTTTGGAGAAATAAAATATTTAAATATATAAATATCTATTAAATATACAAAATATATAATATTATTAATACATATATAGAAGACTACCATTATATATATTTATACACATATTAGGGCCAACAAGTGCCTTATATCAGCTGGGATTTCCAGACAAATGTCTCAAACTGCGCCGAGAAGATGTCGGTTATCGTGCCTCACCTGAGCGCTCAGCCGATGCAACTCGTTGTGGCAGGTGAAAATGCAGACAAAATGTCGCCTATAGGTCTGGCGAAAGCGAATATTCACAGTTTCGTCCACTACGCAATAACCTCCCGAGCCTGGCATCTACGTAATAACATCACTAGTGCGTTTCTAAATGAGAACAGACACTGGCGAATGTTAGAATGGGAAAATAGTAATGTTTAAGTCGCAAACGAACGAATGCGAAAAAATACAAAAAGGATAAAAGAGTGATAATAAAATAGAGGACACGGGTGAAGAAAAGAAGAGTATATAGAGAATTTAATGATCATAACTATCTATGACAATCTTCTATGTAGAAATCAATCACTTTCCTGCCAGGGACTAACACGTCTGTGAATTGCCAGGCAGTAGGCGCTGGGTATCTGGCTCCAATGACTATAAGAGCACTTGCACCGCAGAGTTCAACAGAGATAGATGATTCATGCACTTCTGGTAGTTTGCAGGATAAAACCTGGAATACAAATAATCACAACCCCTGTATGGTCCAGCACTATTCTGTCCTCACACACATTAGACATAATAAACAGTGTCAGACATTGTGCTAACATATGCACAGGACAATTTACCTCACTACCACTCACAGCCAGTTCCCTGTGACTACACTTTCCTTATAAATCCTAAGTAAGATCTAGTTGTCCATGATCCGCCTACATACAATGATTTGGTCTAGTATAAAGCACTAAGTAATACCTTAATCAAATCCTTAAAATAATCCTGTCATACTTCCTTATGTTCCTGGTAAGTGTGTCGTTCCTTTAAGAAATACTGCTTCAAACACTTTGTCAAACTTACAGACGTACTTTGGCCATCATTCTCAATTATTCTACACATTTTACAAGGCTGGCTTTCGTCTCCAAGAGTTTACACATGCTACACACTTCCTAACGCACAAGTGGATTAATAACAGGAAAATTACACAATTATATATATATATATATATATATATATATATATATATATATATATATATATATATATATATATATATATATATATATATATATATATATATTCTTACCCTCAGGCAATACACACAAGCTGTAACAGGCTGTTAATGAGCATCTAGGTCTACTAGGCAGATGCGGTTGGCAAAGGTACAAGACGTTTACACTTTTACCGCTTTCTTCTGTTCAGCTGTATTTTTTTTTTATTTTGTGGCCTCAATTTAGCCAAGGTCAAGGTCTTATACACTAGCACATCCGCCGTATCGGATGGCATGGGGCAAAAAGGGTGTTAAAATCTCAAAATGAGGTTTAATTTTGCCTTCTGTTCAATTAGAAAATTTTTTAATCTTAAGTATCTTTCTTATTTATGGGGCGATTTTGGTCATCTAAAGCTTGAATTATTCTATGAATTATTCTGTATTGATATATCTACTAATTGGTTAGTTTGCAAAATGCATTTTAATATATGTATGCTTTAACTAGCTAAATTGGGACTAACCTGATGTAACGAAGCCCTTTCTCTTGATATTTCTATCTTACTAAAATACTATTCGAGAAAGTTTTTACACCTACCTCTAGCGTAACAATCCTGTGGTTGTATTATATGATCCTTTCCGGTGATACTTCTTTATTCTTTATGAAATTAATTAGCTTCGTACTATAAGTTGCACAAAATGGGCCTCCATGTTAAGCATAACATGTTTCATTATACACACCAAGAATGACGCGTTTTCATTGGCTAGTGTATCAGAGAGTTCTCAACATATGGCGTGCGGTATGGTCAGATTTACTCCTAAGTATACAGAAAACCGTGTTTCGAGACAGACTAAATCACGACAGAAGGCAATGGTAATGATTTGTTTGCAGAGCTGTTAGAAGGTCTTGGTGAGGATTTTATTGAAGACGTGAGAAATGTGAATAAAAAAACTTTATGATGCTGACTTAGAAGCAGCCAGAATTCGACGAGAGAATATTGCTTTCAATATTACTGAATATGGAGAATAGCCAATGCCATCAGGCGCCCAAAATATCAAAGGAAACACTGGAAAAGTATGATTCCTCTCAAAAAGAAGTACAGAGCAATTCTCCTGGTCTATCTTGAGAATGTAGACAGAATGAATGACGATGAAGTGGACCAAATTTATAATGTGTGGAGGTTAATACGCAGTGATAAATGGAGACTGTATCAATATTGGGTGAACTTATATTGTCGCCAGATCAGGGGTGAAATGAGAGTTAAATCTGAGCAGTATGAGCAGATAGCTAGAAGGTACCAAGAAGTTCTGCACCAGGAGGACAAGATTATATTGGAAAAGGCTACTGTAATAGGCATGAAGACAACGGGTGCTGCTCGTTATCAAGGAATCCTTCGGGAAATTGGGCCTAAGAATATATTGGTTGAGAAAGCTGCAGAAGTGTTTGAGGGTCATGTGATCACATCTCTCACTGACCAGTGTCAGCATGTTGTCCTTATTGGAGATCACAAACAGCTGAGACCCAATCCTTCTGTCTACGAGTTCAAGAAAAATAATGGCCTTGATATTTCACTTTTTGAAAGGCTTCTGAACAATGATTTTCATTATGACTGCTTGAAGTGTCAGCATAGAATGCCGCCTGAAATATCCAGACTGATGCGGTTACCTGATCTTTATCCAAATTTGAAGGACCATGATGTGGCGAAGACTTACCTAGATGTGTTAAGAGTAAAAATAAATGTTTGTTTCATCCAACACACAGAATATGATCAACAAGAGCATGAGACCCGCACATTTAGTAACGAATTTGAGGCACGTTTTATCATTGGATTATGTGAGTAACTGCTCTTACAAGGGCAGTTCACAGCAGAACAGATAACTATTCTCTCTCCTTACGCTGGGCAGATTCATTTGATCAATAACCTTATTGAACCATTGGCAAAATCACATAAAACTGTAGCACAAATGAAGGGAGTGAAGATTTCATCAGTGGACAACTATCAAGGAAATGAAAATGGTATTGTTCTCCTTTCATTAGTCAGGAGCAATGATGATGATGAAATTGGTTTTCCCAAGGCCAACAACAGAATTTGTGTAGCTTTATCTCGTGCCAAAATTGGCCTTTACGTGGTCGGGAATTTTGTAGGCTTATCAAGAAGTAGTCCATCCTGGAAGACATAACTGCTGTAGATAAACGCTTAGGGTTCTTAAAAGATCATATTACTTTAACCTGTCTGAGACACACAAAGAAAGAGACAGATATAAAGAGTCACAATGACTTTGATAACGTCTCTGAAGGTGGTTGCTCCCAACCTTGTGAAATGAGACTCAAGTGTGGACATAACTGCAAACGAGTCTGTCATGCAGACGACATTGATCATAAGAATGCAGAATGTAATGAAAGATGTGGATACATTTGTGAAAAATGCAAACAGCACTGCAATGAAAACCATCGCTGTGGACAGCATGATTTTTGCCGAAACCTTGTAGAAAAGCGCATCCCCATACTGGCCACCAGATTTTTAGTTGTTACGAATGGGTTTATCTTCTCATGGAAATAAGTTGAATAATTTGAACATAGACTGAAGATCTATGGTACAGGCATCATACTGATAACACGAATGGAGACGGGTGAAAACGTACATGACATCAATGGTTCAAGAACCCCAGGTCGTCAGGTGGAGGGTCCACAAATTATCCTTACGTTTAATGTACATCAGAGATAATGACATCATAGAAATGGCATGGCATATTATACATGTATTATCGTTTCACCCTTCAACAGTCTCGTCTTAACCATACATTTCTGGCCGCTGTACTAGAGGTGAGATCCACCTAAGTAATGTGGGTCAGATAATGTACACGTAAAATTATACTTCTGCAAATTATCACGAAATTCTCGCTGTTCTGATACATCTTAGTAATAGTAGTGGCGGCCTTCGAAGAATAGATAAAATGCCACTTGGAGCTCTCTTCTCCACAATATGTTAGGAGCTTGAATAAAATACGTCTTACCATGAAGACCACAGATAACGAATGACCAAGTATCTTAGCCGTTAGCATAAATTAATGCTAAACGCATTACGTCATTAACAACTGGTGACGTATTAAATATGTAGCGTTCAATATAAGTGAAAATCCGTGCGAAAACATGATTGAACACAGAGAGACATATTACCGCAAAATTAACTTGTATAGCCTATGTGTGTTCATGATACAAAATACATTAATATTCTATCTTTAACACTCAGACAACAATGAAAAAAATGTGTATGTTAAATTATGTGCAACGAAATGTTAACAATGATTGAAATGAACATCATTCAGTATTTAAAAAATCAACGTACACAGTATTTGCGAGGGATTAGGAGAGCTTGTTTTGAAAATATTTTGGTTATAGCTTATATGTTATTCTTTGGTAATTATTTCTAGAGGAATCAAATAATTCTCTCGTGTGTACAGTGAGCGTTGAGTACTGTCTCTCTTTCTGCTAAGGAAGCCAGTGGACCGATTTACCAAAGACAGTTCCGTTTTGGTACATGAAAAGACTCCTGTCGTAACCTTGTAGTTCTTGTCTAATCTGAGCCGCTTTCATGCTAAACCCGCTGTAGCTGACCATCAGAATCTTACACGCTGTGGTCAGTAACAACTGCTCCATCAGAGTCAGCCTGGGGTAGAGGACAATGACGATGTCACATAAAAATAGCTGCATAAAATATTGTTTGTAATCAGAGCAGTGTCTCAAGTAGATGAATAATGATGAGAAACGTCATGTAGTAGGCAGAGTCGTGTAGAGTAAGGTTATGTAGTAGGCAGAGTCGTGCAGAGTAAGGGTATGTAGTAGGCAGCTGTGTAGAGTAAGGTTATGTAGTATGCAGAGTCGTGTAGAGTAAGGTTATGTAGTAGGCAGCTGTGTAGAGTAAGGTTATGTAGTAGGCAGAGTCGTGCAGAGTAAGGTTATGTAGTAGGCAGAGTCATGCAGAGTAAGGATATGTAGTAGGCAGTTGTGTAGAGTAAGGTTATGTAGTAGGCAGAGTCGTGTAGAGTAAGGTTAAGCAGTACGCAGTTGTGTAGAGTAAGGTTATATAGTAGGCAGAGTCGTGTAGAGTAATTCAAGTAGTAGGCAAGAGTCGTGTAGAGTAACATTATGTTGTAAAGGGTCGTGTTGAGTAACTTTAAGTAGTAGGCAGAGTCGTGTAGAGCACTATAGAGCACTTTTAGTAGTAGGCAGAGTCGTGTAGAGCACTTTGAGTAGTAGGCAAGAGTCGTGTTGATTAACATTATGTTGTAAAGAGTCGTGTAGCGTAACTTTAAGTAGTAGACAGAGTCGTGTAGAGTAACATTATGTTGTAAAGATTCATGTTGAGTAACTTTAAGTAGTAGGCAGTCGTGTAGGGTACTTTAAGTAGTAAGCAGAGTCGTGAAGAGTAGCATTACTTTGTAAAGAGTAGTGTTGAGTAATTTTATGTAGTATGCAGAGTCTAGGCAGAATCATGTAGAGAAACATTATGTAGTATGCAGCGTTGTGTAGAGTAACTGTATATAGTAGACAAAGTCGTGTAGAGAAACATTATGTAGTATGCAGTGTTGTGTAGACTAATGTATTTAGTAGGCAGAGTCGCGTAGAGTAATTTTATATAGTATACAGTGTCGTGTACTAGTAACATTATATATTATGCAGTGCCATGTAGTGCAGTGTAACATTATAATGTATGATGTGTCGTGTAGAGTAATATATTATGCTGTATGCAGTGTCGTGTAGAGTAACAACTCTATAGTGTTTTACACAGTAGAGCATGAAAGAAAGAAGTAAAATGTCTTACTGGATCATGTAGTAGCACAGAAGATACCGTATAGGACATTAGACAAATGACACATATTCTAATAACGAACGCCAACACGCGGCAAGTGTTTTGATGTCACAAGATAATGAGATGAAATTTGGCGACTATGTCATGGCATAATGTGATAGTACTATTGCTTCTTCAAGCAAATCGTATGAGACGACTAATAAGAGGTTGACTGCGGGGCTGGTAACTTTAACCTGTAAAACGAATAGCCAAATAAATCATTGCTGAAGGAGCACATGATGGCTTTTGTGCAGACTTTCTTCAAGGTGGTCAGTTGCTTTTTTCTATGAATGTTTGGGTCTCCTTTAATTTCTGTTACCATAGCAATGCAAAGAAAGGACTACTCTTTTTGTTCTCCTTAATTCTTGTCTTCTTCTTTCTTTGGCCCATGGTTGCTGACAAATTGTCTCCCCTTTGCTCGGTCGACAGCCATCCTTCGTGTGGTGCCCTAGCTCTGGTTCATGCTTAGCATCTCCGCCTCCATGGTTCTTCTCCAGGTGGCTTTTGGCCGTACTTGCTTTCGCTTTCATTCCGGAGTCCATAGCATGGCAGGTCTGGTGATTGGGTCAGTGTCTCTTCTGGTTGTTTTAAGCGAAGTTAATCATGTTTTTTGCGTCTTGTGTTTTTTTTTCTTTAACTATGTATTTGTGTTTCGTTTCATTCTTCTTTTTTTTTGGAAAATTATGTTTTCATTTTTATTTATTCCTTCTCTTTATTATTACTACTTATCAGTTGAATTTTTTTTAATGTTGTGTAGTTCTAATCCTTACGCTTTTTGGTTATACTTAAAAGGTAAAGGTAGACACATAGAAGATACTGGGGTAGGGGAAAGAAGTGTCAGAGACTTCACTATACTAGGTACAAGTTTTATGAAGTCAGGTGACCAATTCCCTTCCTCACTGCTTTTGCCTTCCCTAATTCAAGAACAAAGTCAGATACCCATTTACAGCTGGGTAGACTGGAGGGTGATGCGATCAGGTTTCGAACCTGGAACCCGGTAACTTTGCTGAGAGAGGCAAGCACTCTACCCACTTTGACAGTCAAACGC
Organism: Oreohelix idahoensis; assembly: GCA_024509875.1. NCBI lineage: Eukaryota > Metazoa > Mollusca > Gastropoda > Stylommatophora > Oreohelicidae > Oreohelix > Oreohelix idahoensis. Next base: position 11,678 of record JAMPIV010010640.1, read on the forward strand.
TCGGTGGTGACGGTTCGATCCCTAGTTGAGGTGAGATTTATTAGTCCACTCCAGGGTCGACCCAGTGTTAAGTCCTTTTGCGCGTGTAATTTAAATGTTGAGCACATCTAAAAAAATATATATATGATTAATTATTTACGCGCCGTCATACACTATGTTGAACACAAAAGCGCAACGCGGTGCGCTCGGGGGTTTGTTGCCAAAGAACAATTACGTTATAAGAAGAGATGCCTAATGGCTATGGCCTGAGACGGTCGTCATTGGACGGAGCTGATTGTAAGTCTTGCCCAAATTGTGGGAAGCATTCATGAAGATATTATAAACTCCTTGTATGGAGTATCTACGTTAGCCAGTACAGGGCTCGTTTGCATATTATATATTATGCTGTTTTCGTCATTTCCAAGATCTGGCTGAACTTCGACACACATACGCCATGTTGTGTTGCTAGTGGGTTCCAGATCCTTACCGAATATTATCGGGATTATTCTTCAATATATTTAGAGAGTTATTCAATAAAACCCCTGACGTTTTATATAAGCTCCGTAATGAAAGCCATGGTAGAACTACTTGCCGTAAAATTCATCGCCGTTGTTGTTGCTGTTTTGATGAGTCGATGGGTGGAGAGCGGGCACTTAAAAGCTGACCATTATTGCCTCTTCTCGTTCCATCTTGGTCTACCCTGTTCAACCTGAAAGTTGGTTATAATTGGGGTATTTAGTGTCATTTTATTTACTAATTTTGTATTCAATTTAAATAACTATTGTCTTTTGTAGTTGGTGATTTTGATTTATATTAGTATTTCTCCATTTTATTTTCTCTTTTGTATTGTTTATAAATAACTATTGTCCTTTACACTTGGTTTTAATTTGTATTAGTATTTGTTCTTTTTGAGTTGTTGCCCTTTTTTTATATACCTCGTTGTGTTTCCTTGTCATATGAGTAGTTAGTTTTTTGTTAATGCTTTGTTAGTTCTTGCTGCTTAATTTCTATTTAGTTGGATGTTTTTCCTGAAGTACTAACCTTATATGTTTTCCTTTGTTTTATGTATATATCTTTTAAGTATTGATTGGGCATCTCTTGGGGCATCCTCGTTGGTTCTTTCAGCAGTTTGAACGCGTGTCTGCCTTTTCTATTTTTCTTCCATGTTGTTTTCCATTCCTCGTTTATAGTTATCTTCACTTGGCTCTTGATCTCCGACCTTCCCAGTCCTGCTCTTATATTGTTTTTACTTGTTCTTCCATTCTTGGCGTTCTGGTCTGCCAACTCGTTACCAGCAATATCTATGTGTGCTGGAACCCACACTAGCCTCACACTACATCCTCTGTTCCCTAGAGATGTATTAATTGCTAGAATTTCTTCCTTTATGTCTGGCCGGCTACATTTACCTGGGTGTTCTAGTGCTTGTAGTGATGATAGTGAGTCTGTAAATATCGTAACAGCTTCTGGTGGGTTATCTTCGATTATTTCTAAACTTTTAAGAATTGCTACCATCTCTGCGGTAAAAATCGAAGCCCCTTCCGTTACACTGTAGCTCTTTTTTATTCCCCATTGTGGTATTACAACTCCGGCACCTAGTTGCCCACTATCACCCTTGGATTCATCAGTGTAGACGGCCAGACTTTGTTTAGTTAATTGATCTATGAACTTTCTACTTATCATTTTGGCTTCCTTATCTTCTATATTTTGTTCGATCTTTTCAGTAAGTGAGTAGTCTATGATTGGTGTTTTTAGTTCCCAGGGTGGTATTTTGCTTCTGTATTTATTACTATTTTCAATTGTGTTTGATAGTTCTTTGAACTGCGTTAGGTCTTCTATAGTTCTCCACCCTGTTGGATATCTATCTTTATTTAAGGGGACGTCCCATACACTTGGTTGGTTTTTGACAAATGCTTTATATGCTGGGTGGGTCACTTCTTGTGCTACTTTACTCCAATAATTTAATCTCAGTTCTTTCCGTCTTAGACCAAGGGGAGGTATGCCAAGAGCTACTTCTAGCGCTTCTACTGGTGTCGATATAAATGCACCTGTAATGGTTCTCATGGCTGCATTTTGAATCTTGTCCAGTTTTGCTTTGTTAGAAGCTGCAGCTGAGTCATAGACTATGCTGGCATAATCCAGTTTCCCCCTGATGAAAGACTTGTAGAACATAAGCATTATTTTATTGCTGCCCCCCCCCCCCCCCCCATCCATTACCTTTTACAATCCTTAGTATATTTAGGGGTCCCCTACAGCTTTCTACTAAATTGTCTATATATTTATTATAATTTAGTTGTTTATCTAAAGTTATGCCCAGAAATCTTGTTGTTGAGGAGGTACATATTTTTTGTTCTTTAATGGTTATATTGATCTTGTTATTTTTTTTTTTTAATTTCCTTTGCTGAAAATCATACCTACTGTTTTGTTTACATTAATTTGGAAGCCCCAACTTTTCCTCCACTCTGAAACTTTGTCTATTTGATTTGGAAGTTTTTTGTAAACATGGTCCAAGTTTTTCCCAGATCGCCAAATGGCACAGTCATCTGCAAATTGTGATACTGCATTCTTTATGTCGTTAAATTCATTTGCTAAGTCATTTACAGCTATAGTGAAAATTGAAGGTGAAATCACTGATCCCTGAGGAATCCCATTCTGTTCACCGCCGTTCTTGAAGGGTCGGCCGTTATAGAATGTCGATCAAGTCCATGATCAAAGTTATATGAGAATGCAATGAACTATGATGTCTCGATGTTATAACCTAAACTATTGATATGATACCTACTACTACAATGATTGATCTTCTGTATTACGTCCACCAAATAAACGTGTGTCTGATGTCAAGCCATGACTCCAATCAACATTGGTTACCAATTGGTCAAATTATGTATTAACCTTGGCCCATCTTTTGGCCCACGATGTTTTATTATTCGCGTTCTATATTAGTCGGCAATCCTTGTAAGCCCGACCATGACTGACAACATTTTAAGTCAGTAGACATATTGTCAGTCTCGTATAAAGACACGCCGTGTTAACCAAAACATAAAATAAACCCGGCGTATCACCCAGCCTCATGAATTGGGTACCACAGCAACTTTAAGGTGGCCGGCGTGATGCTAACAACATCACCCCTAATGTGCAGTATGGTCAAGAAAATATTGGCCTAACACCATATTCCCAATATGCCTCAATGGGATGTAACGGGATCCTATATTCATTCATTCATTCATAACCCTCCACTCCCAAAGGAGCATAGGCCTTCAACAAACACATGCAAAGTCATCCTGTCACGTGCCATCATCTCAAGTTCTTTCCATGTTCTCCTCAACATTTTCACCTCTGTTTCCAGCTCTCTTCTCCATGTGCTTCTTGGTCTACCTCTGCCTCTCTTGCCATGGGGGTTCCATAACAAGGACTGCCTTGTAATGCTATCAACAGTTTTCCTCAGTGTGTGTCCTATCCATCGCCATCGTCTTCTTCTCACCTCTTGTTCCACTGGCACTTGTCTAGTTCTTGGGCATCAGTTCCACGTTGGTAACCTTGTCATACAATTTTAATCCCTCTATTCTACGCAAGCACCCATTTATGAAAGTCTGTAGCTTTTTGGTAGTTGTCTTTGTTGTTCTCCATGTCTCAGAGCCATACAATAGGACTGACTTCACATTTGAGTTGAAGATTCTTATTTTCGTGTTGGATCCGATTTCTCCTATATATATATATATATATATATATATATATATATATATATATATATATATATAATATATATATATATATATATATATATATATATATATATATATATATATATATATTTTGTCAATATGAAACGTCGAAAGCTTGCCTGGTTTGGGCATGTAACTCGTCATGACTCCCTTTCGAAAACGATCCTCCAGGGAACAGTCGAAGGTAAACGGAGAAGAGGAAGGCAAAGAAAATCCTGGGCTGATAACATCAAAGAATGGGCAGGACACGGTTTCTCCACACTTGTACGCATTGCTGAGAATAGAGAGCAGTGGAGGACCCTGTCTGCTGATGCTTCCACCATGGCACCCCTACGACCCATGACGGGTTATGGGTTGAGATGATGATGATATATATAACATAAAGCTAATATACGTGCACATTTCCATTTTACCCTCTTAACAAGTTAGTAAAACTTACAGTGGTTAGAGCCCTTGCTTTTCGAGGCAAAGTTACCTGGTTCGAACCCTGGTAGCGTCACGGTCTGCTGTGCTGTAAAAGGGTATATGACTGCTCTAGATTTAGTACTAGTCACCATTCCAATCATTACTGGCTTTAGGAACGCGCCCCCGAAACGATGCCTCGATGGACACGAGGTTGGGCGCTTGGATAAAGAGGTCAAGCTCTTGCCCGTGCAGCATGCCTCTGCTGGTGAGTCCCGAGGAGCGGCGCAGTCGATACAATCTGGCACCAGAACAAATATATATATATATGCTATACCTCATGTCCATATATATGTTATACCGGTACCTCACGTCCTTAGATAATTTTAAGGTCGAGAGTTTCGACTTGCTCGAGAACTGAGACCTAGTATAGGAAGTCTCTAACACTTTATACCTCAACAGCAGTATTTGCCAGAGGACTACCATCACCTTTTTTAATTTTTTACATTTTTTAACAATTCAGTAGAGCATAATGCCGATTAGGCTGTAAAATTAATCAACAAGAATAGAGTAAAATTGAGAAAAGAGAATTTAAGTGAGGAAGAACATAACATTTCTCTTTATCATGACTAAAAAAAAAAATTTTTGTTAACGTTATTTTTTATCAGAATCGACATCATTGCACCCCGGGCAAACCCACAGGTGCTCAGTCTCCTTCAGCATATGTCGAAAGGTATGAATGCTAATTGTTCCTGTTGCGCACTGGTTGTATACACGCCGGATGCGTCCTCTTATACGTCCATCCTTGCTAGTCTTACGTTTGATACCAAACTCCAGCTGTCTTAGCTCTGATGATTCATCAATTGGAGTGTCATTCTCTAACAGCCGATCATTAATTGTCTTCAGTTTCGCTCTCTTATCCATATCCAATGCATCTACTATTGATGCTCTTGAAGCTAGTATGTCAGCTCTTTCATTGCCGCGTACCCCTGCATGACCAGGACAGTAGACTCACACCAGTTCCTGAAGATTCGAGTTAATTAACTAAGTATTTCGATCTTCTAAGGTGAGTTCATGTTACCTAAAGCCCGCTCTCTCATCTTGTCCATCCTGTACCAGAGCAATGTGTACTATCGGCTGAGTGCTGACATGAAGTCTGTCACCAAATAATGCTTTAGCTTGAGCCCTCACCTGGGGAAGAAACAAGGGAATAGTGGAGGTAAATTATGATTGCGTTAATGGAGTTCAACGATCTGTAGGCTTCTGTTTATGAATCAGTTGTTCAGTGATGAAACCCCAGGAAATGAATCAATTGTAAAGTGATAAGGTTTCAGTAGATGAATCCATTATAAAGTGATAAGGCTTCAGTAAATGAATCCATTGTAATGTGATAAGGCTTCAGTAAATGTATCCAATATAAAGTGACAAGGCTTCAATAAATGAATCCATTACAAAGTGATAGGCTTCAGTAAGTGAATCCATTGTAAAGTGATAAAGCTTCAGTAAATGAATCCATTATAAACTTATAAGGCTACAGTAAATGAGTCCATTATAAAGTGATAAAGCCTCAGTAAATTAATCCATTGTAATATGATAAAGCTTCAGTAAATGAATCCATTGTAAAGTAATAAGGCTTCCATAAATGAATCCATTTTAAAGTGATAAAGCTTTAGTAAATAAATCCATTATAAAGTGATAAGGCTTCAGTAAATGAATCTATTGTAAAGTGATATGTATGATGAAATACAAATAACAGAAAAAAATCAGTGGCAGAGATGAAGAAGACATTAATAATTCTGTCAACTATGAACATTTCAGGCCTACATTCCACGGTGGATGCAAATTAATTATTATTTGTAGTTGGAAAGTTATCGTAGATTTTTGCATTCAAAGAAATATATTTTTTTTACATATAGTTTTTGTATTTCAGTAAGCTAAATGAGTTTTCTTTGCAATAAAATGCATTATTTGTATGCACATATTTTAATTATGCGCATATTTATATGTTTTTCCACGAAGGGGTCGGCAGAATTCACCGGACAATAAGAGGGGTCGTTAACCTTCACCGGACAATCAAAGATATCCGTAGCCTTCACCGGACAATCAAAGATGTCCATTGTACAAGAAAGGTTAAGAACCTCTGCTCTAAATGCCTTATGAAACGCCTGCAACCAATGACGAAAAAAATTCCTCCAGCTTTTCGAAAAAATATAGAAGATGTGTGCATTGCACCGCGAAAGCTAAATTGAATGCCCAATAAAAGAGCCCGCAGGCCTTTCGTTTTTTTTCCATGATGCATTGACCTTTGACCATAAGTATGACTACAGTGACCCAGTGAAACTGAAATGGAATGGAAAGGAAATAAACAACAGCAGGAGTATTAGTGCCGCCGCCAGAACATGCAGGAGTGAGAACATAACATTTCTCTTTATCATGACTAAAAAAAAAAATTTTTGTTAACGTTGTTTTTTATCAGAATCGACATCATTGCAGCAGTGAGAACACAACACAATTATTTCCAGTTATGTTTTAGTTCGTAACGTACAATAGCCTAAGTGGTATTGTAATAAATTTCGGCAAATTCCTTTAGAATATCGAACAGCAAAGTCTGACCAAATACCGCAAATACATACTTTCTAAGAGCAGGACAGTCATATATATATATATACAAGGGCAGTTCAACAGACAAGAGAAATGGCAGACAGAGGGACTGCAGATCATAGACCAAAGGAGACTCTTAGAAAAGTTCAAACTGTCGTGTCTCCAGTTCATGTTGATCCCTAAATTGCTAAAGGCTCTGCTTATGTATGAAATAAGCACACAAGTACAGTGGAAGCCATAGAGAGAAATATCAACAAGCTCATAAGGAAATGGTTAGGAGTGCCAACCAGTCTCTGTCAGAAGTGTAGCACTGTACTCTAAGAAGACAAAGCAGGAAAGGCAACGCTCGCATTGATGCTGTGTGAATCAGCAGATGACCTAAATGGGTGTGTTTGAACTGATGATGCGTGAACCAGCAGATGTCCATTCAGCCCATACTGAAAACTGAAAGGGATTGGAAACTGAAAGAAGCTGTTGGTGCTTCCCAGTAGTCTCTAAAGCTGAAATAGGTAATCGGATGCACACAGACTAATAGACGGGGATTTTTCATGGTGACATAGGCTGGTGGTCCAAAGTATCAATCAAAACGTAGAGATATAGTAATTCGGGAAATCTGACAAGGTGAAAATTATAAGGGGGTGCAAAGAGCAGAGCAGTGCAGCAAGCCCAACAAGGCCAGTGGACTACATGGGAAGGAACTCTGCAGAGGTCCTTGACATGGTATGATATATAGCATCTCTTGGACTCAGCTTCATTATCAGATCAATGTATGATCTTCTACCATCGTCCGAAAACCTTGTGAGATTAGGAAAATCTGATGATGCTCAGTGCCCCTTGTGCCAAGAGAAGCAGACACTGGAACATATGCTGTCAGCTTGCAAGGTATCATTAGAACAAGGGCGATATACGTAGCGCCGCAACAGAGTACTAAATGAGCTGCCTGCCACAATAGACCTGGCATGGGTGAAGGCGAACAGCAAAGTCAGACCAAGTACCGCAAATACATACTTTCTAATAGCAGGAAAGTCAGCCCATCCCAAACAAAATTTCAGTTTACCATCTATTCTTGCACTTTGCAAATGACTGGGACATGGCAGTAGATCTAACTGGGTGAGGGACACATCCGGAAATCTTTAGGAGATTTCAAAGACGACCACATATAGTGCTATATTCCTCATCGTTGCGCCAGATAGTAATGATAGAGCTGACCGTGCCATTTGAATCCACTATGGATGAGTAACACTCGTTCAAAGTGGCCAAGTATAATGATATGATCACGGACTTGAGACATGACGGGTTCACAGCAAATGTCATAGCTGTTGAGGTCGGTGCAAGAGGTATAGTGACTGCCTCATTGTATGATCTACTGAAACTATTGGGCGTGAAAGAACGGCCAAGAACAAGAGCACTTTAGAGGCTCGATGAAACTGTGGGCAGGGCATCGTGTTGACTGATGAACCACCGCAACGGGCTATGGAATTCAGGACAGTGATTCTTTTTTACAACATGATGGTTACTTTCACAATTGCCCACAGCTTGGATAAAACTAACAGTGAAGCTGACAGCTGCGACCGAGGTGGAATTGGATCAGTTCCCAGCACAGACTCTGAAAGACAACAGGAAGCTGACACTTGTGAGCCATGACCCAAGTGGGCCCGTCCCTTATAGTGTAAAGGAGATTAAAGGGCTGAAACATTTGATCGGCAGGATGGACCTCCACTGATGTTTAAATGATCAGATTGTTTCCAGGGGTAGTGCTCTGTATAGCTTCCGATCGTATACATATATATATTTATATGCCCCGTTTAGTTCCAGGGAGTCTCTGAAAAGGCAAAGAAAGATTAAGACTACTGCAACCTCAAGCATGTCGTACAAGGCGACTAATATAAGGTTGTGTATGGCGCTGTCAACCTCATTATGTAAAACGTACTGTCACAGAAACCACTGCTGTCAGAGGGTGTGAACGTTTAGTGCAGGCTTTCTACAGGGGGATTAGATTCAGTGCTGGCTATATGCTCCGTAGGGAGCGTCAAAGAGATGATGATATATATACGTGTATGTATTTATGCATGGTATGTGTGTGTATGTATGTATATATATATAAATATATATATATATATGTGTGTGTGTGTGTGAGAGAGAGAGAGAGAGCGAGAGAGAGAGAGCCATAATAATGCTCTCATTTTCATATTTATGTGTTTAATACCCGAAGTATAAAGCTGTGTTTTTGTCCAGTATAAGTTTACCACATGGCAGTCAAATGCCCTCAAGGCCCGCTTCTGAAACGATGCTTTAAGTGCAAGTCCACAGAGCATTTGATATCCGCCAGTCCCTCAAGGAGCTCCCTCCCTAAACGTACTGCCACAACTAGGTTGCCTATAAGGTGCAAGCCAAGAGATGGCCGTTACAATTGTCACCCTAAGGGCGCCAAGAAAAGTGGTCAATGTTCAGAAGAGGAAACTCATCTAAAGCAGATAGTGGGGAATGTAAGCCAACGTCCACAGAAAACGAGTGTAAAACACGTTGGAAGCAATCCCCCGCCAAGGTCGACAACTGCATGCACTGACCAGCAGAACTCACAAGCAAGCAGCGACATTGCACAAGTAGTCGAATCTTCCAAACCACAGCAACTGGCAGCCCAACAACGTGCGATGAGAAACATGACGACCAAGAGGGTCCGCAGCCGGGCTGGTACCCCCTACAGAATCTGAGCCCCAAGCCTCGCTGCTCAGAAAGAATGAGGCGCAGGGTCAATGGCGGACAATAGGTTGTGAGAACCACAACATCTTCAGGAGGGAGATATGTGAGAGAGCCATAATAACGCTCTCATTTTCATATTTATGTGTTTAATACCCGAAGTATATAGCTGTGTTTTTGCCCAGTATAAGTTTTACAAGAACACCAGTAAATAGTCCTCAGCTCCGCTACGCGTATGTTACTTTCGTGACGCAATTATTACGCGCGGGCACTGCGTGTGATTTGGTCAAGCCGCCTATATAAAGAGAGCGCAGGCAGGCTAAAGACCCTTTTCGCAAGAGTGGTCCAGACGAAAGAAACGAAGTTAGGCACGGCCTGTGTGGGTAGGAGATGGACAAAGAAACCAGAGCACGTTAGCAATTGAGCACTGGCTGGATGTTTGTTTGATGTTTGTGTAATGTTTGTTCATTAGTTTGCTTTGTGGGTTTGGGTCACTGAAAGGGTTGTATGAATAAATACAGCCCCTACCTTAGAATCAGAGTTTTATTGTTGTTCGGGTCGGGTGCGAGTGTGCAAGACAGTGATCACTTATCACAACAGCATCATCATTTCTCGCCCCACCCTATCATATATATATAGTTGTCCGTAGAAGATATCCATGCGGCGGACATGGTAAAGCCAGCGTAGTCTGCACTGTATATATATATATATATATATATATATATATATATATATATATATATATATATATATATATATATATATATATATATATATATATATAGTGTTTAATATTCGTTGTTAGCATTTTCATCATAATAAATATTGCTTTTAAGTGTCAATGTTAGTGTGCCATACCGAGTAAAGTGGAAGCAGTTTGTTGCTGCCCTACAAGACAACACCAGGCGTGATGGCCAATGACTGCTTTGGCAGTCAGCTAAAGACCATAGGTGAAGAAGACGTTATTTTACTCACAGGGAAAAGTAGCATTATCCATATAAGGCAATCTGTTGTGAGTAGACAATATTATACTCACCTCCTGTGAGTCAGTAGCCAGGTACACATGATGTCCTTTAGCCCAGTAAGGCTTAATGAATCTCCACACGGCTGACTCTAAACCTTCTTTGTTTCTAGACACCGTCTCGAAAGGGAATGTTTTACTTCGGCCCAATCTTATGTGGACACACACCATGTTCAGATTGGCTACGTCGAAACCTCTCATTTGTCTTATATCGTCTTCAGATATAATAGGCTCAAGAACAGGAAACGTCGCATTACAAAATTTATTGGCGTGACTTTCAAGGTGGGACGATCCTAAGTAATTAGTAGCATTTGTTTTAAGAATGCTGATACATTTGCTCGTGCTGGGTACCAGAGCGTCAGTGTCAGAAATTCGGATGCCATTAGGGCATCGATTACCGATACATATTTTCTCACTACAACATCCAGTATTGCGAAGCTGTTGCCAAACATAGTATTCGTCTTTCATGTCCTTGGCGATATCAGCAAGAACTGTGTTCAGCTCCTGGCGCAAGGCATGCGTGGGCGTCATCAATCTGAGCCAGGCCACCTGGAAAAGACGCCATGAAGGAACTCGCGCCCAATCTGGAAATTTGTTGCTGTACAGTGGATTTTGTGCTGCGTCGTAATACAGTTTCTGGTTTGTTCTAAGGTAAACCACATCATGCGGGTACTCAGCATTGAAGTCTATTTTGTTCAGGTGCAAATCTTTTCTTGGACTTAGAACCTGTGTTCAAACAATGGAGAATTTCAACGTTATAAAGACGATGCGAAAAGTGGACTATCTTATTATATGTACTCAGCAAACACACTCTGGTATCATTGGACAGTTTTGGAAATTACTAAACATACTTATACACACGCACAGTACACATGCGAATACACATATCCTCGTATTTCTAACGTATATCTAACCCAGTACATACATATATTTTCATTGTTCTTCTATCCTCCCTATGGAGCATGGAATGAGTACTGTAGCTGGCTCTTTCCTGAAAGCCTGCACAAATCATTCACATACTCTTGTATCGGTGGCTTCTGTAGCAATTTGTGTTACATGATGAAGTTGCCAACCGCATGCACAACTTCATGTAAGTAGCCTAGTACGACATGCCTGAAGGAACAGTAGTCTTATTCTTTATTTGTATCACAAGAGACACCGAGAACTACAGGTAACACAGACATGTACACATGCATAAATATATACATACACGCATACACGAATGTATGTGAACGTAATAGACATAATGTGTCTGTATGTGCAATTATGTTGTCACATAATTTGGTTCGCTCTGTTTTCCTCTCTGGCAGTATTGAACTACCTTTATTGTGCGTACTAATTATGCAAATATTCGATTGTCGGCACATTATATTTTTCTACCGTTCGACAGTATTGGTATTCTCGAGTCAATGTTTACACTCCTTCTCTTCATTTGTGTCGTGTTTGTTTACCTGAGAGTTGATACAAATCAGACCAGATTGGCTGGCAAGGTCATTTTTGTGTAATGACGCCCAGTGGTTGTTTACATACGGAGTGCCGGTCAATAATCGATCTGTTGGCATATTACAGATACACCTTAATCACACCCGGACAAGCTTAGTATAAGCAAGATGAATCTTAAAGATTTTGAACGTAAAATTACCGAGAATAGACGGATATAGCAACTCCTTACACGGAAAACTAACCGTTTGAATTTTACAAACAAATGAGTCATGCAGAAATTCCACACGGAAAACATGAACTTTTGAATGTATTGGCTGGCATTTGAGGCGCGAATAGACATTCACGGTGATTGGACGTTTTGTCGGAAAACATGTATTGGAGCACCTTTTGATTAACACAACAAGGAAACTCTACAATTTAATACGGACACTGGACTCCTACAGAACCTACTCACAAAGTCACAGAGGGCTTCTATAACAGAAATAATACCCCAGACGTGTGTTCGAGGCATCTACATCAAGTTGCCAAGACTACTCTACTGAGCGAGAAGTCTAGTTCCCAACTAGTTTGAGGTAAGTTGTATGATCTGGATTTTGCTGATGACTTGGCTCTCCTGTCCCATAACCGTAATCAGATGCAGGACAAATTGAAAACACTCGATGAGAGGTCACAGCAATTGGGTCTGAAAATACACAGGGAAAAGACAAAAATAATGCGAATAAATGCAGGTAATGAAAACAGGGTTGAACTTGAAGAAACACCAATACAAGATGTAGAATCATACACATATCTTGGCAGTAATATAGACAAAGTTGGAGGGACAGACAGCGATATCAAAATAAGAATACAAAAAGCAAGAGGAGCTTTCATTGCATTGGGAAATATATGGAGATCAAGAGAAATCAAGTCCAACACGAAAATAAGAATCTTCAACTCAAAGTGAAGTCAGTCCTATTGTATGGCTCGGAGACATGGAGAACAACAAAGACAACAACCAAAAAGCTACAGACTTTCATAAATGGGTGCTTGCGTAGAATAGAGGGATTAAAATGGTATGACAAGGTTACCAACGTGGAACTGATGACAAGACTGGACTGCCAGTGGAACAAGAGATGAGAAGAAGACGATGGCGATGGATAGGACACACACTGAGGAAACCTGTTGATAGCATTACAAGGCAGTCCTTGTTCTGGAACCCCCAGGGCAAGAGAGGCAGAGGAAGACCAAGAAGTACGTGGAGAAGAGAGTTGGAAACAGAGGTGAAAATGATGAGGAGAACATGGAAAGAACTTGAGATGATGGCACGTGACAGGAGGACTTGGCATGTGTTTGTTGAAGGCCTATGCTCCTTTGGGAGTGGAGGGTTATGAATGAATGTAACATATATTTTATACTTTGAATTTCACATGTTTATACTTCCTAGTGGTTGTAAAAGTCTATACGAGGTTGGCAACCTCAGCATATGAGAAAAAGAATATATTAATAAATCACTACCGCAAGCGCTGGTGATTGCTTCATGCTAGTTTGTACAGAGACCCAAAAGTAGAGGTAACCCCAGACTCAGTGAGTGAGTGATGATTACTTCACATGTGCATAGTAAATATATTATCATTTTGTGAGATATATGTAACTTAAAAATGTTCCTCCGGGCACGAGCCATTGCACTCGCGCTGTCCAGACACATTTCCCCCATTAAATTAACCAAAAGAATAATGGTGATTTTCCATCATATTCCCTGAGTTATGCAGTATATGCTCATGGAGAATAAAATTTCCGATTGACAAAAACTGGTGGACGGACAGCGGGAAAGGCGCCTGATTAATTTTCCAACCACAATATACATAGCAGCGGCATTTGTTCTTTTTATTTCGTCTAAAGTTCGTGGTACAAGACCATTCGTGCTGCGAGTCTGTAATTCAGAAAAAATATTGTCGACACTAGACGGCCACATCTGACGGGCCTGTGAAGATACTCAGCACTGACAACATGAGAAGTTAGGCCTTGCGCCTTCGCTCGGGACGTGCCCCTTATCACAGAGAGACGAATTGACGAACAACAGCAGCAGTGCTCACCGATTTTCAGCTAAGTGCTTATTAAACAGGCCACAGCAACGAACATTTACTTTCCATCAAGTATCGATGACGATAACATAATCTTTTTGCACCCCATCAAAACATAACCTTGTTTATTTTTAAATGTTACATAGTAATTGATTATTAAATTTATTACATGTTGTTTTACAAATTCCTAGTTGATTCAGTTATTAAAGATAGGAGTGTACACGTATGAATCCATATCTTTAATGTATATTTACACCTATAGAGCCAATAATAATAAAAATGAGAAGAAGAAGGATTTTACTGTTAATACAGTTGGGGGCTTGAACGAGCTAAATCATACAATATATCTCTTCACAAAAGTTGTCGGGCAGATAAAAGTTAACAATGCTAAGCAACATTCAGCATTGTACTTGATTTCTGAAATAGCTTGTGGACACGCCCTCAAGGTAGAAGCATCATCATCCTTCTATCTGTATATCTGCCAGGTGTAATCTTGTCCGAAGGTAGATACCTTAGAAGACCCACATTAGATACTCTAGGTTTTGGCCATTGTTGGACCATCACTGCAGAGCAAAGGTGAGGTATCCCGTGACATATGTGACAGTTTACTTCGCTTTCTCCATATAACTGATCATGGGAATACGCCCCTGAAGTGATAGACCTCAGCAATTTTTTATCCGTTTTTCCTCTCGGCGTATTCCTTTTCCATTCGGCTTGTTGTGAGAGCTTTTCACCCAATCTGAGGTGGCGCTGTATGGAGCACCGCCACTTGGTGCGTTAGGCAGCTTTATCTTCCTCTTTGAACTTCAGCTGCAGTCGCCCGACTGTTCTTCTGCCATCTACCAGTTGTCCATAGAAAATATCTTTGAGGATGAGATCATCTTCCATGCGACGGACAGGGCCAAGCCAGCTTAGACTGCGTTGTCTAAACAGTTTACACATGCTTTGAAGGTCAGCATGTTACAGCACCTTGACCTGCGTCACTTTGTTTTTTCCACGAAAAAGTAGGTATGAAAATATCTTAAAGAAAAATATCTTGCAAGCGATTCTTAACTTCAAGCACATAGGAGTCTGTGTTATTAAATCATCAATATTTACTGCTCTGATAACTGGGGCGCCCTCTGGTAGCGTTTCAAAGTAATTCTATATTTGTAATACCTACATCATATATCTATAAGTATACTTAAGCACATACACAGGTACACCCGCACGCTAAGCATTAACATACGCTTACGCACATACAGATAATCCGTCTCTCTGTTTAGCGGTCTAATTTATCAGTATCTAGCATAAAGACGCACTCAGTATATATTGTTAATTTTTTTTTTTTAAATAAAATTTTGCCTCGTTTTGGCGAGGCGTGTCCCGTTCAAATTAGTCGGTTATATTAGGGCGCATGTCCAAATATAAAAGACTTCAGGTCTTGAAACTATATATAAATCTTATATTAATGTGTGTGTTTGTTAAAGAAAGAATATTAATGTATTTTGTATCATGACCACACATAGGCTATTATCAGTTATTTTGCGGTAATATGTCTCTCTGTGGTAAATCATGTTTTTGCACGGCTTTTAACTTATATTGAACGCTGCATATTTAATACGTCACCAGTTGTTAATGACGTAACGCGTTCTGCACTAATTTATGCTAACGGCTAATATTCTGGGCCTTTCGTTATCTGTGGTCTTCATGGTAAGACGTATTTTATTCAAGCTCCTAGTACTGCGGAGGAAGAGCTCTAAGTGGCATATATACTACTCGTCAAAAGTCAAGGGCCACCCTATTATTTTCAATACACTTTTATATAAGCGCATAGAATGATTAAACGAAGGAAGTTTTTAGTAAAAATGGGTGCAATATCTTCCGCTGACAGTCCTCTATGTACATTAAGCATAAAAACAACTCACCGACAACCATGGTGAACACGTGCAATTTGGTTTGCTGACCGTAAATTCACATGTTTAATCTGTTTTTTTCAAACTTCCGTACAACCAAACAGGTGAAGTAATCGTGCTGATTGACATTCCACGTGCAATGGCGACTTTTTGTGAACAGAGTTCATTCTTAATTTGTTTTACAATCAGCAGACTTACGGTAGTTTCATCACTTGCAAAAACCATGCCACCGAGAAGAAGTCTTGACACCTTACAAAGAATGAGGGCTATAGCGTGGGTTGAAATGGTTTATCTATCCGTGAGGCTGCTAGACGGCTTGCAGTGTCACACTCTACTATCCAAAGAATTTTGGAGAGATTTCAAGCCACAGGAAGTGTGGGGGATCGCCACCGGCCAGGTCGCCTTAGATGCACCAATAAACATGATGACCGGTACCTCTTGTTATCAGCCCTGCGCCATCGAACAGTGACTTGTTCCACTCTAAGATGCCAGCCGAGACAAACTGTAAACGTTAATGTCAGTCAAAGCACCATTCGCAGACGTTTACATGAATTTGGACTGGCTGCTCGACGTCCTGCAGTCAGAATCCCTCTTACTCCTGCTCATCGCAGAGCCCGTGTTGCTTGGTGTCGCGAGCACATCCGATGGACAAGGCAACAATGGAGTCAAGTTCTCTTCACTGAAGAATCTCGCTTCACTGTGTCATTCAATGATGGCAGGATTCGAGTTTGGAGACGACCAGGAGAACGATTTACTGATGACACAATTCGAGAGGTGGATTGTTATGGTAGGGGTTCTGTCATGGCCTGAGGAGGCTTCTACAGACACGGCAGGACCCCACTCTACATCATCCAAGGCAACTTGACCGGCCCAAGATACCAGAAAGAAATCTTGAGACCAATTGTTCAGCCTGCTCTGGAGACCATAGGTGGTAATGTCATCCTCCAAGATGATAACGCTCGACCCCATCGAGCTCGTGTGGTGAATGAGTTTATTCAGCAGCATGGGATCATCAGGATGGCGTGGCCAGCTCATTCACCTGACCTTTCTCCGATTGAGCACCTCTGGGATGTCCTTGGTTGAAGAATTTCAACAAATCACCCCCTGCCAATGGATGTTGCACAGCTGACTGCATTTCTGCTTCAGGAATGGCAAGCTGTTCCTCGGGATACTTTTCGGACCCTTGTGGACTCGATGCGTCTACGCTGTCTTGAATGCCTTGCTGCAAACGGTGGTCATACCCGATTTTGAAATGTCTATTTGTCCAATATCTATTGTGTGACTTTTGAAAAGGTGGGTGACACACTTCACAGCTTCATTGCGTTTGAATGTGTGTTTCCATTTCTTTACGTGACATGTCAATTTGGTATTCAATAAATGCCGTTTTGACTGATACCAATTACGTTTATATCAGATTTGTTTTATGGTTTCAACCAAGGTTTTTCTAAGTGGCTCTTGACTTTTGACGAGTTGTATATTATATTCTGCGAAGGCCGCCACTATATTATCTAGATGATTCAGAACTTAGCGAGAAGTTCGAGATATTACTGAAGAAAGTATTCCAGTATATTTTTTCATGCACGGTGTCTGGTCCACATTACTTGGGTGGTATGCACCTCTAGTACAGCGGCCAGAACTGTATGTTTGAGACGAGACTGATGAAGGATTCTCCTATATTTATGTACCATATGCCATGCCTTACCTGTTATGAGTAAAATCATAACATATCTATCGATATCGACAAGGCTTGTTTATAGACCAGCTTGTTGATATACGTTTCCTGGGTTACTCCCGGAAATGCGTCATTGTCTTTTGGACAGATATTGCAGACGCTTTTGCCGGCTTCACTTAGCAGAAATGAGCGATACTTCTAGGCCTTTCTTATGTGTTCCTGAGTGTGAACGGACGCATAATTGTCCAGCTCCTATATGTGTGTTCTTACTACAGAGTTATAAAGATTTACTACAGCTAGATCGTCCATCTGCTTCGTGGAGTCTATGCTGGATTTATATATTAGGACAGGTGAATGCTGTATCTCAAGGAAAGTGAGTGGAAATATTAAATAAAGTATGCAGCAACATGTCGAAGACATCTTGTCCATAGCCGACTGAATAGCGACGTTTCAAGACTGGCTAGGTCATGCCATTGTCGTACATGAATATCGAATACATGTTAATTGGAGCTTGTTCAAGTAAATAAATTGATATTCGTCTTCACGTCCAAACCGGCCTTGAAGACTTCTTTACTGTTGAAGACTAAAAAGGTATTTTAAAAGTCTACATAAAAACTGTTACCGGCATAATGGAATGCCGTGTTGAGTTCACACAAGTAAATGAAGTATTATGGGAAGTTGAATTACGAAGTTGAATACCCTAGACAAGATATCAAAAGAATAACAACTCATAACAGTTGGGGGCCAAAGCCAAAGGATTATCGATCCACAGCCTGAAGAAAAGTGATTTTACAGAAATAATTACAGACGTCGCCTGCAGTTCGTGCCTGGTTCCAGTTTTCAAAGATGGCGCACGTTATCGTCTGCTAGCTTGTGAGAGGTTTTGCGTCAATTTTTACAGTGCAGTCCTTACTTGTTCCAATCAATAAGGGAACATATATGAAGCACATCTTGTATACTGCATCCTGCTTCGATTGAAGTTTCGAGTTTTCTGCCGAAGATGGCGTGTTTCAAGATAACGACAGACCAAAGTGGAGTTTGGTTCGTGTCAGCTGTTTCAGTGTGCTAGACCTTACGTTGGTCTACGTGGCTAGTTCTAATCGGTGCTGCAAGGAACAGACGGTGGAACTAGGAGGATTTTGGGTTCTGGCAATAAGATAAGTCACGTTTTAGCTACATACAGCCTGTGTTGCTAGATTATTTTATTTGCCAGCGTATTATTTTTTCTCCATGTTTTACGATTCAATGTCGTTGCTGTATTTATAGTGCGGGAGATTGGCTTTGGGACCTTTGCATTTTTTTTCTATACCTCAATATGTATGGTGGAAAGAGATTCATAGACGCTCTTTAGGGTATGCACCTGTGTAGTTCAGATTGAGGAGCCGGCGTACATTGCTGTGGTTGATACTGCCTCAATTGAAGTAAACAGGTCAATTTTTTTGTCTAGTTGTGCAGTTTTGTTAATTAGCAAGTTTGTTTTTTGTAGTACAGTTCATTGTAATTTTTTATTCAGTTTCCTACATTATTGTTCGTAACATTGTTGATCTAACCTTGCTATCCTTGAATTAATAGATGTCATAAAAGTTGTGAATTCGTGCTGTACTGTCATAAGTGTGGTAGAGCTACATTTTATTAATTTGTTCTAATTCATGTAGTTCTGCCTTATTTCACTATTTGAATTTGCTTCTGTTAGCTCTGGTCACTGTATTCTGTCATCTTGTTTGTACTTTTCTTTTAATGCTCCACATTTATAACATCTATATTACTTTCTACTATTACATGCAGTTGGGTGAATTTCAATTGGTGAAATAAGTATTGAAAATATTATTCACAGATTGATAATATTATAAATTTACTTTATTAGTTTGCTATTGAAAAGCACAATAATTGTAAATTATGGCAACCTTGACAGATTTGGTAAAGGTTGGTAAAGATTTTGGTTTGGAAGGGGATGCCTTAAAAACCTATGTAGACAAGGAACTCACGAGACTTGAAGAAAGGAGAGGAGAAGAATTCGCTGAAAAAAGAAGACAAGAAGAATTGTCTGAAGAGCAGAAGAGATGGCTCTTGAAAAAGATAAATTAGCCTATGCTCAGGCTTAATTAGCAGCACAAAAAGCTCATGAGGAAATCAAATCTCAACATGAAATCAGATTAGCTGAATTGGAACTTGAGAAATTAAGATTACAACAACCACAGGTTAATCCCATGAATGTTGATACGGGTAGAAGGGACCATACTGCTCATTTTAAGATAAATTTACCTAAATTTAACTCTAATATTGACGATATTTCATGCTTCCTTAGTAGATATGAGACGTATTGTCAGGAGTTTAATATTGATCATGAAAAACTACCTGGTCAAGTAGGCTCATTAACCTATTAGTGGGTGAAGCATGCACTGCAGTTTGTACCATGAATGAACAGTCTCGTTAAAAAAAAAAGAGCAAAAGATTTTATGAAGCTGTGAAAACCTTGCATTACTTAAGAAGTATCATTTGTGAAACTTTGGTAGACAATTCCAAGTTTTGCACATAGACAAGATTGACCTAAAATAAAAAAAAAAACATTTGAGGAATATCTGATTTGATTCTAGGCATAGTCAATTATAACACACCTAGGCAGAGGTCAAACAGCATTGATAAGAACTATAGAGTCAATCAGAATTTGCAATATGGCAATAATAGAGGCAGATATAATTTTAATAAGAAATTTCAACAGCCTCAGAGAAATTACAACTCCAATGATGATGGTTATTATGGACCACAGTCATCATTTAGATCCAATGATTACCAAAATAGAGGAGGATATAATGCCAGATCAGGCATAGGACAAAGGTCATTCCATAGGAATAATGACAATTATGGTAATAACAGAGGTTCTTATCATAACAATAATTTTAGACAGTCAAGGAATCCTGAACGTGCAAATGCTGTCGTAAATGTCAGTGACAATAATTCCGGTCAAAATCATGTTGGTATCGCTCATGCGAATGCTTGTAGTGTCGACCTATCCAACAGTGTTAATTGTACTGAATGTAACTCTTTATTTCAGCCAGAAGAAGATCCTAGGCTCAGGTGTGGACACCCTTTGCCAGTAATGTCCTCGTATAATGGAAAAGGAATAATGGTATTTGATAACGGTTTTGTGAACAATCAATTTGGTTCACTACTCAGGGACACTGGATCAGCCACTGTGGGAGTTCGCAGTTCATTGGTCGACCCTGCTGATTACACAGGAGAGGTGGTCCAATGCATTACCTTTGGGAGTACAGTGGAATATTATCCCACTGCAGAAGTGTTTTAGATACCCCTTTTTTCACAGGCAGGACTTGTCTATTGTCAAGACCAGTGGCTGGGATAATTTTAGGGAATATCCCTGGACTTCGTGCATGTACTGATGATGATATTGTGAGGTGGGAGAGGAAACGATATGTATATACCGCCAGGAGTGAAGCTGCCAGAGCTCAAGCTCTTGGGCATCTACATGCTCGGGTACATGCTCATACTCAGAGTGACACTATTTTGGATAATGATGGTGGTAATGGTAACAAGTTTCTTCCTCCCATTATTGAGGAATCTATTGATGATTTCCATGAGGTCGAGAAATTTTCATATGTCTATTTTGACTCCATGGAGTCACTAATTGATGATACTATGGAACCAACTACATCCACCACGGATTATGTGGTGCTCAGAATAGTTGATGACAATGTTACTCATGTGAGACCATCCGCATCTATTATTGATGTTGTGGTACCTGACATTGTTAATGTCAATGGTGGTCTCAGGTCAGGGGTATTCGGGTGATGTACCCTTCAGTCAAAACTATATGATTGGCTGTTTGTTTTTCTTTTCGCCATGGTCATTATAATATATGATGTCTCTTTTTCTTATAGAGACTTCATGGATACTAATATTGCTTTCGCTTTTGTATTTCAGATGCTGACATCCCATGAGTTCATTTGGTATGTGCTTGTCGCTACATTAGGTTGTGTGGCGCTTTTAACCGTACTATTTTTCATTTCAGACTATATAGGTCGTGTTTCACCATGCGGGGATCATGATAACGTCATACATGTTCCTTTGCAGAGATGTGAATGTTTTCTGTTCTCTAATCATGTACGGGAGATCTTGTTTCCCTATGGTACTTATGATGAGGCTAATAGGGTTGTCCATTCTAATGCTTCAATGTGCAGTATGCACACATCTAGAAACTATACTTTGACTATGTGAATTGCTCTGTGATATGCGAACCATTTGTCTTGGTTAGATTTTCTACTGAAGAAACTATCTATTGGTAATAATTATTTATTTCATCGCACGTGGGGTGAACTTATTTTAGCAATTCAGTCTTTGTTGAATACTTTGCGTTTTCACAATATTACTGCTAGACTCTCCAAAACGTGGATGACACCGGAGACATTAAACACCATAACACTGAGAAAGGAAATGAAAAGAAAGAAAACAGAAGCGAAGTCCATCAAGTTAAAGCAACTATATAGCGAACAGTACGGGCAGCTGGACAAGGAGGTTAGACGCCAGGCCCGAGCCAGCAGAAGGGATTTCCTGGACGATCTTGCGGGACGGGCAGAGGAGGCGTCGCTGGGAAAGAAGCAGGGCACAGTATACAAAATAACTAAATTCATCAGCGGAAAACGAGGTGCAAACAATATTACATTAGTAAGAGATAAGCAAGGAAATCTCATCACGACAGCAGAGGGGCAGAAAACGGGATGGGCAGAGCACTTCAGAGAAACTCTGAACAAGGAACCACCAGAGACACAATTGAATGTTCCTGAGGCTGAAATCGATCTAGATGTAAATACAGACATTCCACGAAAGGAGGAGATCATCACAGTAGTCAAGGAACTGGGGAACGGAGGGGCTCCTGGCCATGATGGCTTGGATGCAGAGCTGTTTGGGACGGGTCCTGGGCTAGCGGCAGAGCTATTGGGGCCCCTGTTTGCGCGGGTCTGGAGGGCGGGGGTGGCACCATCGGAGTGGAACGGGAGGGGGGGGTGGTGGTTGTCAGGTTGCCCAAGAAGGGAGATCTTGCAGACTGCAATGGTTGGAGAGGGGTCGCTCTTCTTTCGGTTCCCAGCGAAGTGCTGGGCAGGATGGTTGTACAGAGAGTTTCAAAAGCGGTGGACCATAGGCTGAGGAAAGAGCAGGCGGGGTTTGGAGGGAACAGAAGATGTATGGATCATATATTCAATCTCGGGAACATTACAGAGCAGTGCTCAGAATGGCAAAGACAGCTGTACATTAATTTCATTGATTTTGGAGGGGCTTTCGACAGCATACATAGGGACAGTTTATGAAAAGTACTGAGGGCTTATGG
Organism: Oreohelix idahoensis; assembly: GCA_024509875.1. Lineage (NCBI taxonomy): Eukaryota > Metazoa > Mollusca > Gastropoda > Stylommatophora > Oreohelicidae > Oreohelix > Oreohelix idahoensis. The sequence goes on from JAMPIV010010640.1 coordinate 34,508, forward strand.
AATTCCAGGCTGCATGGTGTCAATCATAAAAAGCCTGTATGCCAACTTTACGTGTGGTGTTGGGCAGAGCAACCTAGCCTTTGAGGTGAGGACAGGAGTACGACAGGGATGCCCCTTATCAACCACTCTATTTTTGACAGTCATAGATTGGGTGGTGCGCCAGTCGGCAGAGGGCAGTCCAGGAGGAGTGAGATGGACTGCGTTTTCTACATTGGAAGATCTGGAATATGCAGATGACATTGCACTACTAGCAAATTCACATCAACACATCCAGGAAAAAAGGGATAGACTTGATGGGTTTGGCCAGCGGGTGTGCTTCGGCATCAATAATTTGAAGAGGTCAGAGGTCGTGGCGCTCGGTGTGAGTGTAGTAAAACTAACTCCGTGTAACCCCCATCTCAAATTTCCCCCATTCAAGAAAATCTAGTAACGTAGATTTCCAACCTATAATACTACAGCGTTTTAACGTTTTTTGGGCCATAAAAACAAATCAAGTGCAAAAATATTTAACTAACGATTTGAAATTTTGTCACTACGCCAAGTAAATTTACCACCCATCACGACATCCGTACCCTACCTCTCTTCTTAGTGTTTAGAAACGAACGTCGAGAAAATTGGAAAATATTTGAATGTTTCCACTATTACGTTAGAAAACTTGCAACTAAATTCTAGGGTTGACCTTGGTTTGAAGGCAAATACTACTAGATTTGAAAATAAACAATTAGAAAATCTATTAATAACTATAGCCTTAGTGACGGTTACTAGGGCCATCGCAAAATGCACTAACACAAACGCGTGGCTAAGATTTGAATCTTCAAAGGACAAGCGTATTGAGTCTCATTCCCCACAACACCCTTCCCAATATTTTATGACGAAAGCCAAAACAGTTGGCAGAAGAAAAAAACAACTTGTTACATCGTCTTGAAACGGGAGAGAGGGGAAAAGGAGGAGGATTGTAATGAAAAGAATCAAGGCTAACTTTTGCGTTTGAAAAACTGAAACTAAACCCAGATTTGTGCAGAGGGGAGGGGAAAGATAGAGACCTAGATAACTTATAAAGAGGAAAAATGCAATGGATGTATGGAATTATAGCGATGATATTGTTTATTAAAAATACCATACTATTTCATATAATAATTTATCTTGCCTTATAGAAAAGTATTTTGTTCAGAAGAAATATAGAGAAAATTACATAGATGAGAACGATGAAGAAGAGTTAGATGAAAACTAGATAGGATGATAGAGGCCAAAGGCAGTTTAAGAATCACTTTTAAAAATTGAAATCGACCCAATAATAACCGAGATATTGTAGAAAATAGAAATTGGACGGAGAGACAAACACACTGAGGGACTGCTCAATTTTGAAAGTCTTCGAAAGTTACATTTTAGGGGACGCGTTTTTGAACAGTCAAATTTGCTTGACTCTTGTGATTGGTTAATGTTAGTTATGGGAATAGGGGGATAAAACTAACGCGTTACCAGAATATGCAGCCACTTGAGAAAAATATTTCACCAACTGTAGATTAAGAGCAGACTCATAGCAATTGTGACCAAATGCCTTTGCGGTTTGGGCGACAGCAATCTACACCTGTGCCATTGATTGCCAGTTAATCTTACTTTTGTGTGAAATATTTCATTGACTACGGTAAGATAAATACTTTTATTGATATATTTTATTAATATGTAGAGGCAAACCCAGATAGGGGGCCAAAAATTTGTGTTGTACGACATTGCCATAGGAAAAGACTTACGACATCATAGCAGGCATGCCTAAGCAGAATTATTGAGAAACGAAATTAAATTGTGGTTGAATATTGTTATAAAGAAAAACCATTACGACTGTAAGTCCAGAAAGCTACTGGCAGTCTTCTGCAGTGTCACAGTGTACGAATTACGCCAGAAAACATACTTAGAATGATTGCACAAAAGAATTAACAGGTTACCAGAAGACAACTGTATACCTATCAGATTGTATGGAAGAAAATCATTGTTTAAAGTAACAGGGGCGTTGCAGCCATATGGAAGAAGAAGGTAAACACAGTACAGAGTGGAGTCAAATAACTTAGGGGCTAGTGCAAATGTTTTGCACACGACCCTGACCACAAATGATGGTAAGTTTGAGTACTTGTGGAAATATTATAACCAGCAAATAAACGTAGGGGAACGTCCTTCTTTTTCAGGGTTATATTGCCTGTTACCATTGTGGTGGCAGGAAACCTTGTGAATACATACTTGGAGAACAGAGAAAGCCTGAACCAAGTTGTATGCTGTATTTTATGACCTGAAGAAAGACTGTATGCTGAATATATATATGATCTACTGAAACCTACGTCAGAAAGAAACATCAGATGAAGTCCCCTTACGTGGGCTTTGAACACTCATTCAAATAAAAATTTCCACACGTGACTTTCATATTTGAGGGCATGATGAAAATAATAGTCCTTCCCACCATTGACTCACACTTATAGACAGTACTACAGCAGTCTGTGTTATACACCTACAGTGACACTTGTTTGTTTATCAAGATATGGACAAAGATTCCACCTTATTTATTTATCATATGTAAATACATTCCTTTTCAGTTTTAACCATTCCTGCCCCAAAAAGATTTGAGGGACAGGAAAATAAAATTGTAAAATAATTGTCTAAACTTAACAACAGTCTTACTTAAGTCCATTTCATTGAGTTACAGTTGTGTTTGTTTCATGCACATATCACTATACTTCCATTACCCTAGACACGTAGCCATATAAAACACATAACACTATCTTAAAATATTTCCCGGAGTGAGATCTTCGAGAGGTAGCGGATAGGTACCCTGAGAATACATCATCATCAACAATTAGACTCAGGGACTTACATAGCTTGACCTCACTCCGAGTACACGTAGTTTGATAACATCTATAACCTCTCCGGCGCACACGCCACGTAGAGCAACCCTGGGCCCATGTCAGTGAGGAATCAGCAACTGGTACAGACAGACACCTTCACATACCTAGGATGCATAGTAGCACCAGACGGCGGGGCAGGCAAAGACATCAACATCAGAATGAATAAGGCAAGAACAGCCTTTTTTTTAGCCTAAACAACATTTGGAAGTCCTCTCAATACAGCACAAGCACAAAATTAAGATTGTGTCGGAGCTGTGTGCTTTCTGTGCTTCTCTGTAGTGCGGAATGCTGGAGAGTTACAGAGAAGGAAATGTCGAAATTGTCCTCTTTTCACACAACATGCCTAGGAAAAGTTCGCCGAGTCTTTTGGCCGAGTTCCATCGCCGACCAAGATCTGCTTGCTCGGAGCAAGCAAGAGGACATGCACACCATCATAGCTGGTGGACGCTGGGGCTGGGTTGGCCATGTCCTCAGAGGGGACCCCGATGCCATCACAAGAACAGCTATGCTTTGGACCCCTGAAGGAAAACGAAAGAGAGGCCGACCAAAAACAACCTGGCGGAGGACTGTGGAGGCTGAGATGCAAAGAATGAACCAGAGTTGGGTCACTGTACGAATGATGGCCGCCAACCGAGCAAAGTGGAATCAATTTGTTGTTGCCCTACAAGACGCCACTATGCGTGATGGCCACTGACTGCTTTGATGGTCGGCGGCTTAGGATCAAAGAAACTCTCCAAAACCAGAACAGGTTATACTGAAATTACCTTTCTCGGTCACAAAGTAGGAGGTGGATTCTTAAAACCTACAGAATCTACTGTTTCCAAAATTCTGAATCTTGATATTCCTCGAACAAAAAAACAAGTTCGGAGTTTGTTGGGCCTCATAAACTTCTATAGATGGTTTCTACCCAGTTTTTCAGATATAACGTCAGTTCTGTCTGCGTTAGTGAAAAAAACACTCCAAATAAAATAATATGGTCGCATGCGTGTCATGTAGCCTTAAACGTGATTAAACTTGCCTTCTCGAAATCTCCAATATTAAGATTACCTGACATTCGATATCCTTTTGTTCTCAGAGTCGATGTGAGTAATTCAGCGATCGGGGGAACATTATTGCAAGAATTTGAAGGCCACATGCACCCGACTATGTACGTCAGCAGGAAATTATCGCCTACGGAGCAACGATATCCAATCGTCGAGAAGGAGTTACTGGCGATAGTCTTTGTTTTCAACAAACTCCAGAGGTATTTGATGGGAGCCCACTTCACTCTGGAGACAGACCAGAAGCCCTTGGCATATCTCCAGACAGCTAGATTGACGAATCAAAAACCAGCGAGAGCCTCGTTAGCGCTCCAGCCTTATGACTACAGCATCAAGGCTATAAAGGGTAGTCTCAATGTGGTGGCAGACGTCCTTTCGAGATGTGTCAAAGACACCACGTCATCTATCAACTCAACAAGTCCAGATGATGCACGTAATTCAATGTAGTTCATATATGTACATTGAGATGTCGTGTTCAAGAACTTATCGCTTCAAGAATCACGTAATCTAAGGTCACTGAATGGATTGTACATATATTACAGTGATTTTTTGTCAATGCGACCCGCACAGCAACATGAAGATGCTGAATCCTGGATCACTCCATATCGTGTAGTATATCTTTCGACGTATGACACTTCATAGAGACATCATGCACTCATGTCCATGCGCACCGTCCAGCTACAGACTAGCAAACATACCATATGTGCAATGGTTTCAATTGGATCATTTCTAAATGATTTCGATACACACACCTTTTGTGGTAAAATACTTTATGCTATGCTTTCAGGGGACATAAGTTGAAAATGAAAGTCACACAATTATTCAAGGGAAGAAACAATAATATTTGGAATGGAACTTATTTCGGATAATTCACTACGTAGTTTGATGACTTATGGATTTTTCGTGTTAAATTATTCTTCTTCTTCTTTGATCCATAACCACCAACCGTCAAAGCAGTCAGCGGCCATCACGCCTAGTGGCATCATGTAGGGCAGCAACAAATTGATTCCACTTTGCTCGGTCGGCGGCCATCCTTCGTACAGTGCCCCAACTGTGGTTCATTCTTTGCATCTCAGCTTCCACAGTTCTCCGCCAAGTTGTTTTTGGTCGGCCTCTCTTTCGCTTTCTCTCGGGGGTCCATAGCATAGCTGTTCTTGTAATGGTATCAGGGTCCCTTCTGAGGACGTGGCAAACCCAACTCCAGCGTCCGCCAGCTATGATGGTGTGCATGTCCTCCTGGTTACTCCGAATAAGTAGTTATTGGTTGCTGATGGTGTTTGGCCAAAAGATTCGGAGAATTTTCCTTAGGCAGATTGTGTGGAAGGAGGACAGTTTCGACATTTCCTTCTCTGTTACTCTCCAACATTCCGCACCATAGAGAAGCACAGAAAGTACACAGCTCTCATGCAGTCTTAATTTGGTGTTTGTGCTGTACTGGGAAGACTTCCAAATGTTGTTGAGAATAGCAAAGGCTGTTCTCGCTTTATTCATTCTGTTGTTAATGTCCTTGCTTGTTCCGCCGTCAGGTGTTACTATGCATCCTAGGTAAGTAAATGTGTCTGTCTGTTCTAACTTCTGGTTCCTTACTGTTATTGGCTCAGGATTGCCCACATTGAGTGTCATGACCTCTGTCTTCTTCAAATTGATGTTCAGGCCAACCTGCTGGCCATACTTATTCAGTCTATCGGTTTTGTCTTGAATGTCTTGATGTGAATGCGCGAGTAGTGCAATGTCATCTGCATATTCCAGGTCTTCCAGTGTAGAAAACGTTGCCCATCTAATTCCTCTTGGACTGCCCTCTGTTGTCTATCGCATCACCCAATCTATGACTGTCAAAAATAAGGTTGTTGTTAAGGGGCATCCCTGTCATACTCCTGTTTTTACTTCGAAAGTTACATTACTCGATCCAACACTGCACGTAAAGTTAGAATAGAGGCTTTTTATGATGGAAACAATGCGGCTGGGAAATCCATAAGCCCACAGAATTTTCCATAGGCTGTCCCTGTGTATGCTGTCGAAAGCCTTTTCAAAATCAACAAAGTTAATGTACAGCTGTCTCTGCCATTCTGAGCACTGCTCTATAATGTTCCTGAAGGTAAATATATGATCTGCACATCTTCTGTTCTTTCTGAAGCCCGCTTCTTCTTTCCTCAGTTTATGGTCAACTGCTTTTGAAATTCTCTGGATGATTATCCTGCCTAGTATTTTGCTGGGAACTGAGAGGAGGGTAATTCCTCTCCAGTTGTTGCAGTCTGCAATGTCGCCTGTCTTGGGCAATTTGACAATTATACCTTTACTCCACTCTGTTGGTGTTGTCTCAGTTTCCCAGACTTGTGCAAATTGTGGTTATAATAGTTCGGCTGCTAGTTCAGAGTCTGTCTTGAATAGCTCAGCATTTAGAATGTCGTGACCAGGCGCTTTTCCATTTTTTAACCCTTTGATAGCTGTGATGATTTCTTCTTTTCGTGGAATGTCTGTATTTACGTCTAAGTCACTTTCAGCCTCGGGAACATTCAGCTGAGTCTCTGGTGATTCCTTATTCAGTGTTTCTCTGAAGTGCTCTGCCCATCTTGTTTCCTGCCCCTGTGCTGTGGTGATGAGATTTCCTTGCTTGTCTCTTACTAACGGTATGTTGTTTGCACCTCGTTTTCCACTGATAGCTTTAGTTATTTTATAAACTGTGCTTTGTTCATTTCTCAGTGCTGCCTCTTCTGCCTGTCTTGCAAGGTCATCCAGAAATGTCCTTTTGTTAGCACGGGTTTGACGTGTTACTTCCTTGTCCAGCTGACTGTACTGTTCACCATATATTGCCTTTAACCTGGGAGACTTAGCTTCTGTTTTCTTGTCATTTCCTTTCTCTTCGCTATGGTGTTTAGCGTTTCTGGTGTTATCCAGTCTTTGCTCTTTCTTTCCTGGAATCCCAAGCATGACTTGCTGCTTTCTTGGTATATTGTTGAGATGGTGTTGAATTTCTGGTCAACATCGTCGGTCTCTGTTCTTTCCTGGCTTTTGGTAATCTGATATCGTCTCTTTACGTCGACCACGAACGCTTTTCTGGTGAGGGGATCCTTAAGTTTCGTGATGTTATATCTTTTCTGTTTGACTGCAACTGGTCCAGCAGCTCTGAGTTTCACCTTCAGTCTTGCTACTACTAGGGGATGATCACTTCCCACATCTGCGCCTCTTCTTACTTTCACGTCTTGTAGTGCATGTCTCCATCTGCCATTGATCATTATGTGATCTAAAGGTTTTTGTCTCGTCCGTTAGGTGATTCCCATGTTAACTTGTGCACTTCTTTGTGTTGAACAAGTGTTCCTCCAATGACCAGGGTGTTAATACTGCAGAAGCTTATTAATTTGTCCCCATTCTCATTTACTGTTCCACTGCCGCATTTCCCCATTACTCTTTCGTTATAATTATTGTGTGTTCCAACTTTCGCATTTAGGTCTCCCATTACTATAATAAGATCGTACCTGGGTATAGTTTCCATTTCCTTTTGTATCTGTTGATAGAACTCGTCCTTGATCTCTTAATCGCTGTCGTTTGTTGGTGCATAGCATTGTATAATTGTGGTGTTGGTGAATCTCCCTCTCAGTCTTGCTCTTATTAGTCTGTTGTTAATAGGTTTCCATTCCAGTAAAGACCTTTCCATTCCTTTCTTCAGGATAATTGCTACACCTTCGTTGTGTTGACCACCCTCTCTACCAGAATAAAGTACTGTTTCCCCTGTAGCTGTTTTTTTCTCCCCATCCCTGTCCATCTGCTCTCGCTTATTCCCAGGATATGTAGTTTGTAATTCCTCATCTCTGCTGTGATCTGTCTCAGCTTTCCTGCCTCATTCATAGTTCTGACATTCCAAAAACCAATTTTGGTTTCGTGTTTTGCGGGCTGGGCATCCGTTTTCATGCCAGTGGCTTCCTTTCGGTTTTCACCACTGTCAGTCATACGAGCCTGAGACTCCGGATGTCCGTCCCGCATCAAAGTTTTTTCATTTGTGTCCGTTTCCGTAACATGTGCGATTTTTTTACATAGACAGGGGTGTCGGCCCTGTGCTAAAACCCCCAACCTGGAGGACCAGGGTACCAGCTTTTGTCTGACCCCTACCCACGCAGACCAGTCCAGCTTGGTTGAACCTACCAGGAGTAAAACTCCCACTGGCATAGCTCTGGGGATTGTTACATTATTGAATGGACGATAATCATGGACAAATTCAAGGATGAATTTCTACATTCAACTCATAACAGTATATGATCATTTGCACGGGATTGAAATGACATTACTTTAAATACTAGCATTGTTCCATACAAGAGTAGAAAGTAATAAATTTAATTACACTATAAATTGACTTCTTAACAAAATTTATGTCACACTCACACTAGTCTTTGAGACATTGATGCGTTTTTACGCCATTCTATAATTTATGATTTCACCACATTGGCTTAGTGTTACTATTTACCCACATTCATGTGTTACTTACCTGATTTTTTCACTGCTCAAGTTATGTGTATGATACAGTATTGACATATCATTCACAATCACACAAAACTTTATGCATTTGACAATGTGTAGCAGTCACAGACCTTAGTGGTTAATTGTCTGTCTCACTTCATCTATTATTGAATTATATTATTATTAATGCTTTGCATTATAATGTTACATTGATATGACATTATTGGACTAAGTTACATGACGAGACAATAGGTGTTCCTGACGGAATGAAGTATGAGAATGCATGGTATGATATGGTTATTTGGTTGTTACATGTTGATTGACTTTGCTATAGTTACCTCATTCTAATGTTAAATTGATTTGGGTCTTTCGTAGACATTGGTATTAGCATTATGTGCTATATTCCACAACTCGTGTGTTAAATTGCCTACATTGGGGCACAAATATAGGTTCTATGCAATGTAAGTAATACCAGCATTGACTTTTGATGTTACCATCTGTTCACGTTGTTATGAGTAAAATCATAACATATCTATCGATATCGACAAGGCTTGTTTATAGACCAGCTTGTTGATATACGTTTCCTGGGTTGCTCCCGGAAATACGTCATTGTCTTTTGGACAGATATTGCAGACGTTTTTGCCGGCTTCACTTAGCAGAAGTGAGCGATACTTCTAGGCCTTTCTTATGTGTTCCTGAGTGTGAACGGACGCATAATTGTCCAGCTCCTAGATAACCACTTTGAGAATAATAGTTGAACAAAGTCTGGAATGGAATTCACCACTATACATCGGATTTGTGGACTACGAAAAGGCATTTGACAGTGTAGACAGAGAATCACTTTGGAAATTGATGAGGAATTATGGAGTTCCCCTGAAGATCATTAATTTAATAAAGAAAACATATGAAGACATGACATGCAGAGTTCTTCATGAAGGACAGCTTACAGAACCGTTTGGGATAAGAACAGGAGTGCGACAGGGATGCCTCTTGTCTCCATTTCTTTTCTTGCTGGCAATAGATTGGGTTATGAGATCATCGACGACACACAACAGAAATGGAATCCAGTGGACTCTGACTAAGCAGTTGGATGATCTGGATTTTGCTGATGACTTGGCTCTTCTGTCCCATAACCGTAATCAGATGCAGGACACATTGAAAACACTCGATGAGAGGTCACAGCAATTGGGTCTGAAAATACACAGGGAAAAGACAAAAATAATGAGAATAAATGCAGGTAATGATAACAGGGTTGAACTTGAAGAAACACCAATACAAGATGTAGAATCGTACACATATCTTGGCAGTAATATAGACAAAGTTGGAGGGACAGACAGCGATATCAAAATAAGAATACAAAAGGCAAGAGGAGCTTTCATTGCATTGGGAAATATATGGAGATCAAGAGAAATCGGATCCAACACGAAAATAAGAATCTTCAACTCAAATGTGAAGTCAGTCCTATTGTATGGCTCAGAGACATGGAGAACAACAAAGACAACAACCAAAAAGCTACATACTTTCATAAATGGGTGCTTGCGTAGAATAGAGGGATTAAAATGGTATGACAAGGTTACCAACGTGGAACTGATGACAAGAACTGGACAAGTGCCAGTGGAACAAGAGATGAGAAGAAGACGATGGCGATGGATAGGACACACACTGAGGAAACCTGTTGATAGCATTACAAGGCAGTCCTTGTTCTGGAACCCCCAGGGCAAGAGAGGCAGAGGTAGACCAAGAAGCACATGGAGAAGAGAGTTGGAGACAGAGGTGAAGATGATGAGGAGAACATGGAAAGAACTTGAGATGATGGTAGAACTCGGTAAATTTTGAAGGTGAGGTCATGATAATACCAAACGCTCTATCAGTTAATATAGCCAGTATGTAAACACCGACTATTCCCCTTTGTCTGTCTCCGAGTCCGTAACAATATACCTTGTGGTCACACAGGTAGATTAGATACTTCTTAGATGACAATTTTTTAGCAGGTGCTCTGTCTTGCAGCTGTGGTGTTTTTGTTTGGGACTGTTTCCGAGGTGTTTCTGTTTTTGTTGGTATTTTTGAAAGGGCAGTCTTTCTTGTAACGATTTTATAATGAAGTCCCTCAGATTTTTTTGTCGATGTGTAATCCATGAATCTATTTATTTTTTGTACTGAAGCAGTAGTACTTTCTGCTTTAATGTTCGTGTATGCTTTTGGTACTTTATCGATGGATGTGCTTTCATATCTTTTAGGTATATTTTTTTCTGCTGCAAAAAACAGTCCTTGCTCATTCGAAAGAATCGATCCGTGTGTGAACGTTCGTACACGTCGAGTGTTTGATGATCTCCAGTGGCTAAGGTTGTGAGAAGATAATATCAGTAAAGACTGTGGCGATTGGAGCTGGTTGTCTACTTGTAGTGTAGTAAAGGATCTTGACGTTGGATAATCTTTGATATCCATCTCGTCACTATGTGTGGCCATGTCCTTTCCATAATGTGGCATGACGTTGTCTTGCTGAAGGGCAAACACAGGTAATCTGGCAATTACATACGAAGAGTAACAGTTAACGAATGTTATTTTTGTAGAGTTCAGTTAATGAAATGTAAAGAGGATTGCAAGGCATAGAATGAGGTAATTAATGATAGACAAAGCAGGCTCTGAGGTAACTGTGAACATACCAGTTATACAAAGAGAACACTAACTTATTTATAACATAAACCTCCAGGGAAATTGAAAGAACTAAACACAAAGAAAGATTTAAAGGGGAGACATCCCTAGCAGAATTGAAGGATGGATTATACAACTGGAGAGAAATGAAGAGAATGGCAGGAAACAAGATGAATATAGAAGTGACATCACCGTCTTATGAAAAGAGAAATGTGTCATCGTCGGCCTATGAAAACTGACGTATGTCAAGTTTGACGTATGAAAAGTGAAATGTGTCATCGTCGGTCTATGAAAACTGAAGTTTGTCAAGTTTGACTTATGAAAATAGAAATGTGTCATCATCTGCATATGAAAACTGAAGTTTGTCAAGTTCGACTTATGAAAACAAAAATGTGTCTCATCGGCCTATGAAAGCTGAAGTTTGTCAAGTTCGACTTATGACAATCGAAATGTGCGACCATCGTGTCATGAAAATAAAAAAGTGTCATTATCCGCCTATGACACTATGACGAGTATGATATCATCGGTCTATGAAAATAGAAGTGTGTCACCTTCGACCGATCAAGATAGAAAGGTGTCAACCATCGGCCAACGAAAATAGAAGGGTGGTATCTTCTAACTATGACATTAGAAATGTGACATCATCGGCCATTAAAACTAGAAACGTGTCATCATCTGAGTATGAAATTATGACATTGACTGAACATTACTCTCTTTATACAAGGAAAGTGAACTGGATGTAACCTGGGGAACCAGGCTTCTAGAACAAATTTTCAGACGTCAAGATGGAACTAGCAGAGAAAGATGAAAACTGGGTAGTCAAGAAACACATGAGGACAAGGTAATTTGACATCACTGAGATAAGAGATCTGATGAAGAGTGTAGTATATATCTGTACAGTTTCTGGAGCTAAGATATAACTATGTATATTATAAAGCAACTAACTAACTAACTAACTACTAACATTCATATTTCATGGTAAGCTTATCTTCTTTCTTTATCTATTACTTACGTAGTGAACCATCGTGACTGCACCAGTGCTCCAATTCACAAAAGCAAAACGAACTCCATCGTGCTAAATGTATAAAAATGAAATAGACTATTTAATAGATGTGTTTTATTCAGAACCTAAGTAAATTTTATGTATTTATTCGATCATTACCTTTTCAGGCTTAATTAATTTCGGGCAAAAAATTCAAAATTATCAATGACAAAAAATACCGGTTTGATAAAAAGATCTGCTTAAACTATACTCAGGATAACAATACATGTTCATTATTTAAATGTTGGCATTCTTGTTATTTCGTAACAGACTTATTCACTAGAATGTTGTAAAAAATGTCAAATTTTATTCAAATGAAATTAGTTTCTGGCTATCAAGTTTCAAGTCTACATATAGGCCTAGTGTTATTCATAAAAAAAAAAAAAGTCTTTAAGTGGTAAATCGTAAGTATCAATGCTGGTATATCATAATCAAGTGTATTTTTTTAAAGTGTAATGCTTTAACAACTTTTTTTTAGTCATAAGTGTCATCATTGTCACCATTGTCGTAGTCGCCATCATCATCATTGTCGGAGTCGTCATCATCATCATCATCTCCTTTTATGTTTCTTATGGAGACACCGCTACAGTCGACCTCTTTTACGAAGCTTAGGTCAAAGCACATCATCATCGGTGATAGCGGTGGTTTATGTAGCAACACCTTCTTCTGTTTCATCATCATCATAGTCATCATCATCATAGTCATCATCATAGTCATCATCATCATAGTCATCATCATAGTCATCATCATAATAGTCATCATCATCGTCATCATCATCGTCATCATAGTCATCGTCGTCATCATCATCATCGTAATCGTCATCATCATCATCGTAATCGTCATCATTGTCTCTTGTTGTGCTTCTTACGGTGTCACCCTGCAGATGATCTCCTTTACGAAGCCTAAGTCAAATCACATCATCATATGTGACAGCGGCGGTGTCTGTAGCAATCTGATAAACACGAGACAGCCCTATGCACAGTCTCATACTCGTCGCCTTTTGCACGCCTGAGAGAACAATAGACCTCATTTTTCTGTAACTCCTGTGAGACTCCCGGGTACTACAACGACAACAGGTACATAGCATGATAATAAAGGCAAAGGGTTGACAATTATAATAACCACTGAAATCTTCACATATAAATGTGTCATCACTTTACCGTAAGCATATGTGTTGTGCATATGGCGTAATAAGCTCAGAAAAATGACAATGCTGCAAGGACATTGAAGAAGTTGACAAAAAGAACTATAGATGATTGGTGCTGAACAAACAAGCATTTCGATCATTTGTACAGATCCCGAATGGATATACTCACAGACAACGTCAAGAATATTTTTCACAAACCTTTCCTTTCTGAACATATTTTCTATTTATTAATATCCAACATCTGAGCTGAAACAGATATAACCATAAATATCTTGCTAAGTACGAAAAACATCCCAAACTTTGTGCTGCATTGCGCAGTGGACAAAATACAGCTTCTAGCGACCGAACATTTCATTTAAAGCTTCTAACTCTACAAGCAGCCAAAAACGTGTTCTCTTTTAAAATTGTATGCAGTCAAAAGTCTAACGTTTCTTACATTGTTAATATTAAAATAAAAACTCCGCTATATTTAAACATTTACTTTCAGCCCGAAATACGATTTAATAATAATACTGAGTGAAGGATGGCTTCTGTGAAGTATTGAATCGCTGGGGAACCTGTATACTTGCGTGTCTCGCTTTGTTTTAAATAGTAGAATACATGTTAGAAGATTACCACATTCCATGACGCCTCCTGTAGTTCCCGTTGGTCCCTGAGAAGACGAAAAGCAATAGCACGGCTGTTCCCTGAGGAATGTCGTATGAGGGGACTAAAATGATGTTATGGATGGAGCTGATAACTTCTTCAAGTAAAACAAGTTGCTACAGAACCCACTACTACAAGAGCACATGAATGCAGGGTACCACCGGCAGCTGTTGATCTGTGCTCCATGATTAGCAGAAAAAGGGGAAATTGTAATAATAACATGCCATGACACATTATTATTCTTCTGTTTTCTTTATTTCTGCATTTAAAGAACTGGGCCCCTTACAGAAAGCCCGCGTTAAACCACTTCATTTATTCTTGCAACGATGCTTTCTGCCAACCTCATGTACCACTAAATGAGCGTATACAGGTATACCTCGGAGATATTGCGAGTTCGGTTCCAGACCACCGCAATAAAGCGAATATTGCAATAAAGCGAGTCAAACCCATTTTTTGGCTTCCCACTGCATATAAAAGCCTAAAATCATGTCTGTTAAGTGCGCAATAGCACTAGGTCTTAAAAAAAACAATGTACTGTAAAATTATACTTACTTACTTAGTCATTACCCTTCTACCGTGAGGTGTAGTGGTTTGGAAGAGAGAGCGCCAGACTATCCTATCGGCTGTCTTCCTCCTGGCCTGGTTCCATTCTAGTCCTCGGTTCTTCAAAGATTGTCTGATGTTGTCCTCCCAGCGGACTCTGGGTCGTCCTCGGGGTCTGGATCCTTGGCTCTTTGTTTCCCATGCTTGTCGTGGTATCCGATCTTCTCCCATTCAGCAGACATGGCCAAACCATCTTAATTGGGACTGTTCTACTTGGGTCTGCAGGGGGTAGGATTTAAGGCCTTGACGTATCGTCTGGTTGCGTACCATGTCTCTTCTTGTTACTTCAACCACCTTCCTCAGATACCTCATTTCTGAGGTTTGGATCTGGCTTTTATGGGTTGTAGTCATTGCCCATGACGCGCATTCATATGTCAAGACTGGGCCATAGGTGGAGCGGTATACAGCCATCTTCGTTTTCTTACCAACCTCTCTCTTGCTGAGGAATCCTCGATTTATGGCCTGAAAAAGTCTCCCAGCTGCTGCTTTTCGAGTGGCCAACTCTTCTTTGATGCCTCCCTTTCGGTCTATAATAGCTCCGAGGTATTTAAAGTGGTCGACCTGCTCCAGGACCTGTTCTCCCAGCTTAATCTGGTGTTTTCTTTCTTCTCGTGATATCACCATGGATTTTGTTTTAGAGCTGCTTATGACCACCCCTCTCTTCTCCAGCTCTTCCTTCCAGACTTGCAGGTTGGATTGAAGATGTGCCTCTGATTTAGCAATCAGGGCAACATCATCAGCAAATGCCAGCTCTGAAATACAGACCTGTCTCATCTTCCAGTACCCCACTGAATACTTTCTTGTTCTCTCCTTACATGCCTTGATGACATCGTCTATGAGGAGTATGAAAAGATAAGGTGACAGGATATCACCTTGTCTTACACCAGTGATGGTCCTGAATTCTTCTGACTTATGGTTTTCTGTCCTTACATAATTGTAGAAGCTCTGTATAGCATGAATCAGAGGTGCTGGAATGTTCTTCCTTGCCAAACAGTCCCAAAGTTTGCTCCAGTGGACCCTGTCAAACGCCTTTTCCAGATCTATGAAACAAAGATGGATCTCTCTCTTATACTCAAGAGCCTTTTCACTCAGCTGTCTGAGTGTGAAGATTAGGTCTTGAGTACATCGGTTTGCTCGGAATTTGCACTGGATCTCATCCAATTGTGGCTCAGCTAGGCGTCGGAGTCTCTGCTCTAGGATTCTAGAGTAGATTTTACCAGGGACACTGAGAAGGGATATGCCTCTGTGGTTTCCACATTGTCGATTGTCACCTTTTTTGAAAATTGGTGTTATGATGGCAATCTCCCAATCCTTTGGTATGATCTTGTTTCACCACGCTGCCTGTAGGACCCTTAAGAGTAATAGGTCACTTGATGCTCCCATGTACTTAACCATTTCTGGTGTTATACCATCATGCCCTGCTGCTTTGCCCATCTTGATTTTCTCCAGTGCTGCCTTCAGTTCTTCCATCTTTATGTCATCTTCATCACCATTGGTTTCCTCTTCTGTGCTAGTGGTTATCATTTCTGATGCTTGACCTTGCTCACCGTCAAGGAGTTCTGAGAAGTATTCTTTCCATTACTTCCTTCAGGGCAGTAAGCAATTTGCCTTGCTTTTCCTTTATAAATTTGAGAGGGCATTGTTTTTCCTTCATCGTGTTCTTTAAGGTCTTATAGAACAATTTCTGGTTTTCTTGCGCATCTTTTTCTAGCTTTTCTCCAAATTCTTCCCAGGACTTCTGTTTTGCTGCTAGCACTTTGTTCTTTGCTTCTGTTCTAAGCATCACATATTCTCTATATTTCTCTAATTGTCCTGCTGTGTTTTTAGCTCCTAAGTATTGTTTCCATGCCATTTTCTTCTCTCTTATTTTCTCTTTGACTTCCTCTGTCCACCAAGGTGTCCTCTTTCTCTTGTTCCCAAGTCGGACTTCTCCACATGCTTCTGCAGCAGCTGTCTTTATGATGTCCTTGAATTTAAGCCAGAGGCTTTCAAAGTCATCAGGTTGTTCTTCTGTGTTTCTCACCGCTGCAGCAATAAGCCCCTGATATCTGGTCTTAATTTCTGGCTCTCTCAGCTTGTAGGTCTTAATGCTCATTTCTCTCGTTTGTTTACTTGGTTTCTTGCGTGATGTTGGGCAGTTCTTAGGCTGAGCAACTCTTTCAGTTGTTCTTTTGATTGTAAGCAGGTAGTGGTCACTTCCAATCTCTGGCCCCCTCCAGACTCTAGCATCCCGGACATATTTGAATGAGCTCCTCCTAACAATGGCGTAGTCGATCACTGACTTCTCATTCTTTGTTGGTTCACATCTAGTGTATGCATGTATGCGCTTATGGGGGAACTTTGTGTTTGTAATAATCAGATTCTGCTCACTGCAGAATCTAATGAGTCGCTTTCCATTGTCATTGAGAGTATCTTCTCCATATCATCCGATAACCATCTAGCATGGTCATTTCCAACTCTGGCATTGAAATCTCCGAGCATGATAATTTCATCTAGGCAGTCATCCACTGTCCTTTGAAGCAGCTCGAAGAATTCCTCCTTGACTTCTGCTCTCTCATCCTCATTTGGCCCATACACTATGACCAGGCTGACTATGGTTTCTCCTTCTTTTAGTTTTACAACCATAATGCGCTCCGAGACAAAGTTCCATCCCTTGATATTATCTTTCTGGTTTTTGGCCACAATGCAACCCACGCCCCCTTTAGCTCTTTCAGATGTGGGTACACCACTGTAGAGCAGCGTGTTGCCATCGAGATCCATGACTCCTTGTCCCTTTTTTCTTTGTTTCCGTTATAGCCAGGATTTCTAATTTTGCTTTCCTCATCTCTTCCACCAGCTCCTCTTCTTTCCCATCTATACTTCTTGTGTTCCACGTTCCATAAGTCGTAGTCCGTAGTCCGTTCCAGTTCGTCGCCTTTAGAATCAGTTCCGTTTTCTCTCTTGTAGTTCGCGTAATCATGTTTTAAATCAAACCGGTGATTGGCCTGTTGTGCCTTTGCATGGTGGAGGGGCTGCCTCCTTACGGCCTCCATGTAGGCCGCCCTCCTCCTTTTTCAGCCGGGCTTGGGACCGGCCTAGGCGGAGTTCTGTAAAATTAAAATTCTTTATTGCTAAAACATCGACTCGCTCGAAGCGATGTTCCCGCCAAAATTTATCGGAAGAAGAAGACACGTTCTAGAAAGAAAAAAAAAAGAATAATTTGAAAAAAGCGCAATATTTGTGAAGCGCAATCAAGCGAGGTATACCTATACCCATAAACACCGTCCGTAACGCTTGAGTTCCTGCGCTGCCGTGTACATTTATGTAGCACGTATAAAGGAGATCACGCAGAGTTCATTGACATTATAGTGTGCATCAGGTGACATTTTTGGTACACAATTCGCCAACTCAAGCGAACGACTTTTTCCGGTATTCCTGTATGTGAACACCCTCAGATTTAAGCTTGAATGTACTTGGAGAAAGCCCCCGTGTAGTTTCCAAGGATATTTGAGGAGGCAAAGAAAGAATTTGACTACTGCAGCTTCAGGCATGTCGTACAAGGCGACTTATAGGAGGTTGTGCATGAGGCTGGCAACCTCATAGTGTAAAATAATGGTCACAGAAAGCACTGCTGCTAGAGGATGTGAATGTTTGGTGCAGGCTTCCTGCAAGGGGACCAGTTAGAGTGGTGGCTCCATGCTCCAGAAAGAGCGCAAAGGAAAGTCACGATGATGATGATGATGGTAACGATGATTATGATGATGATAATGATGATGATGATAATGATGATGATGATAATGATGATGATGATAATGATGATGATGACGATGGTAATGATGACGATGACGATGATGACGATGATGATGATGACGATGATGATGATGATGACGATGATGATGATGATGATGATGATGATGATGATGATGATGATGATGATGATGATGATGATGATGATGATGATGATGATGATGATGATGATGATGATGATGATGATGATGATGATGATGATGATAATAATGATGACTATGATAATGATGATGATAATTATGACGATGATAATGATGAAACACGGAGAAAGCAGCGGTTAATCTCCGGTTCTGGCCATTTCCAGAGAGCTTGTTCTGGAAAGGAACCACTCACGGCCTACTCGATTTCTCTGTTCCTTTATGTCGGATAATCATGCAGAAGGTGTTGAGCAGCACTTAAGCAGTGCTACTGGTTCACGAGTTAGAAGTTTGTGTGTGTGTGTTACAGAGATCAATGTGACAAAATTGCCGGCATCCCAAAAAAGATATTGACTTATATCAATCAATACCCTTTATCTCCCCGAGGAGCAGTTGTAGGAAGATCCCATTACACGCCCAGTGAGGCATATTGGGAATATGGTGTTAGGCCCATATTTTCTTGACCGTCGGCACACTAAGGGTGATGTGGTCAGCATCACGCCGGCCGCCTTAACCTTCCCAGGGTTGCTCTGGTACCCATTTCGAGGAGCATAGGCCTTCAACAAACACATGCCAAGTCTTCCTGTCCTGTGCCATCCGCTCAAGTTCTTTCCATGTTTTCCTCATCATTTTCACCTCTGTATCCAGTTCTCTTCTCCATGTGTTTTTTTGGTCTACCTCTGCCTCTCTTTCCCTGTGGATTCCAGAACAAGGACTGCCTTGTAATGCTATCAACAGGTTTCCTCAATGTGTGTCCTATCCATCGCCAGCGTCTTCTTCTCAACTCTTGTTCCACTGGCACTTGTCTGGTTCTTATCATCAATTCCACATTTGTGACTTTGTCATACCATTTCAGTCCTTCTATTCTATGCAAGCACCCGTTTATAAAAGTCTGTCGCTTTTTGGTTGTTGTCTTTGTTGCTCTCCATGTCTCGGAGCCATACAATAAGACTGACTTGACATTTGAGTTGAACATTCTTATTTTCGTGTTGGACTTGATTTCTCTTGTTCTCCATATGTTTCCCAATGCAAAAAAAGCTCCTCTCCCTTTTTGTGTTTTTATTTTGATATCATTGTCTGAAACTCCAACTTTGTCTATATTACTGCCATGATATGTGTACGATTCTACATCTTTTAGTGGTGTTTCTTCAGGTTCAATCTTGTTATCATTTCTTGCATTTATTCTCAATATTTTTGTCTTTTCCCTGTGTATTTTCAGGCCCACTTGTTGTGATCTCTCATCGAGAATTTTCATTTTCTCTTGCATCTGATTATGGTTATGGGTCAGAAAAGCCAGATCATCTGCAAAATCCAGGTCATCAAGCTGTTTAGTCAGATTGACTTATATCCTGACATCAACATATACAAAAATTGTCTTAGAGATACTGATATCAAACTAAAGATACAGGAATGCCCTAAGAAGGGCGACCTTGCAGACTTCAACAACTGGGGAGAAATTACTCTCCTTTCAGTTCCCAGTAAAATACTTACTTACTTACTTACTTAGTCGTTCCCCTTCTACCGTGAGGTGTAGAGGTTTGGAAGAGAGAGCGCCAGACCATTCCATCAGCTGTCTTCTTCCTGGCCTGGTTCCACTCTAGCCCTCGGTCCCCCAAAAATTGTCTAACGTTGTCCTCCCAGCGGACTCTGGGCCGTCCTGGAGGTCTGGATCCCTGGCTCTTTGTTTCCCATGCTTGTCGTGGTAGCCGATCTTCTCCCATTCTGCAGACATGGCCAAACCATCTTAGTTGGGACTGTTCTATTTGGGTCTGCAGCGGATGGGATTTTAGGCCCTGACGGATCGTCCGGCTGCGGACCATGTCTCCTCTTGCTACCCCAACCACCCTCCCCAGATACCTCATTCCTGAGGTCTGGATCTGGCCTCCGTGGGCTGCAGCCACCGCCCACGACTCGCATCCACATGTCAAGACTGGGACACAGGTGGAGCGGCACACAGCCATCCTCGTTTTCTTACCAACCTCTTTCTCCCAGTAAAATACTAGGAAGGATTATTATCCAGAGAATTTCAAAAGCAGTTGACCTTAAACTGAGGAAAGAACAAGTGGGATTCAGAAAGAACAGAAGATTTGCAGATCACATATTCACCCTCGGGAACATTATAGAGCAATGCTCAGAATGGCAAAGACAGCTATACATTAACTTTGTTGATTTTGAAAAGGTTTTTGACAGCATACACAGGGACAGCCTTGTAGCGAAATCTGTGAGATAATCGCTTATTTCAGTAAGATTTTAGTCCTATGATAAATAAATACACCAGCCCTCAGGTGTCTGACTATTTTCATCTTCAACGCCAGTAGAGCGCTGCCTTTTGTGCAGTGGAAATGCTAAGAAAATGACCCACCGTAAAAATCTAACACGCTTTTAGTTTCGGTTTAGAAACGTACAATAAACATTTTAACATCTCACCGATCTGCTGCACTAAACGGTGGGAAAAGCTTGTAATTAACGTAATATGTTAACTTTAACACTAAAATTTGTAATAATTCGGACATTTCCCAGTAGTAAGAACGAGACGATTGTAATAATTAACGCCAAAACTATCAAAGTTTTGAAAAAACCCCTCTTCGCTCTGCAAGCGGTCGCTTTAATATATAAACGCTGTGGGCAAAGCCAGCAGAGACAAACACACAGACAGTTTTCCATTTCCTCCTAGCGGTAATATTCTGACGTCACTCAAACTAGTTGGTTATTTGAATAATGATAGAGACAGGGGGGAAGATGGCCGACTTGTGTGAAAGTTATATTTGACGACTGACAGTGACAAAACTGAAAAATCTGAACCATAATGAAACTGACCATAAAAATTATATAGTAGTATAGCTTAGTGTTCCCTGAGCAAAAATATGTTTTAAAAAATATGGTAGTCCAAGTATTAGCCAAGTTATTGAGAAAATACTATATGTCTAAGAACGCTTGTGTAGCGTAGTCCTGAACTAATATCTAAGGGCAATTAACGAGAGCCTACCTTGCCTACCTATATCGAAATATGTCAACAAATGTTTTCGACCAATCGCTGCACGAGCTGTAAACCGTCTCGGGAACCGTAGGCTTGCAGGATTGCTAGATGGAATCTGTGCAAACGGTAATGTGTATTTGTGACCTCAGGTCAAAAGATAAGGTATGTCCCTCAGAACAGTGAGCACAGTAAAATACCAGGAATCGTAAACTTTCATTAGATACATGGATTTAAGTTGTAGAAGCATGGACACAGGAGTTATGAGTGATTACATGCAGAAATAACTTAGAGCGAAGGCTGTTTTCCCCGGTTTCAACTGTGATTGCAAACACTATAAGGGAGGCAGAAAAAGGTTAGCTTGTTTAATTGGTAGCGCCCAATTGGCCGGTTTAAACAAGACCTGGATGGAAGGAATCAGTTGGGAAACACCGGAAGAATAAATTATCGGAGTTTTGTCAGATCGACAGATCGGGCAGAAAGTGGTGGTTTTACAGAAATTTTTGTAAACATAAACTGACCCAGCCAGCCAATCGAATCACTTGTCTTCCGTTTGTCCGCTACCTGTAATAAAAAGGGAAACAAATCTGGAATATTTCTCTTGAACCGCCAGAACCAAATTCGTCAGAGGACAGAATCAGATTCTACCCCAGCTCCTTCGCCATTTGCCAGTGAAGCAGACTGCATGGGTTTATTAAAAGCCTGTTGAATCTGAGATTGTGGGTAAGAGAATTAAGTCATAATATGTATAATATTAATTACTAGTGTTTAAGGGAAGTGATTGTGTGTGTGTAAAATCTCATTATGTGATTCATAGAAGGAAAGCTGCTGTGTGCTGTATAAATTATGTTCGACATTTAAACTAAGGCCGGACGGAATGAAGGTTGTTAGTTTTAGAAGCTTTTAAAGCCTTTTCTGATTGCTGGACTAGACAATACTATCAGGAAATAGTAAAAGAGGAAAGATTGTAATTTAATGTATTGTTAGAGTAGGCCTATAAACTCAACACTCACCATAAGGCCTATGCAGTTAATGATGTCAATCCTGGACATATTGGGAAAGTGTGTGTGTTGTAATGCTGTGTTATATTATTGCATAAAACTTATTTAGACACTCAACACTCCCCATAAGGCCTATGCAGTTTTGGTGATGTCGGTCATGGACATATTAGGAAAGTAGGAGTTGTAATGTTGTTATATTATTGCATAAACCTATTTGTCACTGACTGAGTCTACCTTTCCTGTGTGCTGTAATGTTGTGTTATATTATTGCATAAACCTATTTGTCACTGACTGAGTCTACCTTTCCTGTGTGCTGTAATGTTGTGTTATATTATTGCATAAACCTATTTGTCACTGACTGAGTCTACCTTTCCTGTGTTATCATCACTTATTCTGAACTGCCTCACTAATCTACAATCTGGGTAGGAGGATTTTAGAGCCAGATGCTATGTAAGACCTATTACATTTCAGGTCAGAGGTATCCTGTCACTCATCTTGTAGCAGAGAAGAACATTGGTGTTGTACCTAGCGGTGTATGATTTGAACAAGCACCCTGTACCTACATCAGTTGGAAGAGTGGGGACCCTCAGTGTTGGGCTTCTCCATCTTATATTCTGGCTTCAAGGAAAAGGCGGAAGCGAAGAAGTTAAGTCAAATTAGACAAGACTGACTCGCAGAGCATTGGCGTACCACACCCGGTTATAGTAGTAGTGATGAAAACAGTGATGATTAAATTAGTCTGGAAGCAACATAGACTTTAGTCAGTGTGACATTTTCAAAAGCTACATAACCTAGAAATATTGTGAAGTCAAGTGATATCAGTAACAGTGAAGTCATTGTGACAGTTGTCAATATCTACTCCCCTAATACTGAAGATAAAATCAAGTACCAAACTATTTTTAACATTGGTTCCAGAGGATTAGTTGCACTAAGACTTTTCATAACAAGGGAGCATTAACAACTAGGAAAAGACTTTAATTTTAGTGATTGACTTTTAGTTGGTGTAGATACATGCAACATCATCAGTGTGATTTTATTTTTAGGGTTTGGGTTTACACAAACAAAACTAAACAGATGACTGTACATAAATAAAATTAAGAAATTGTAGTGCACTGGTTTTATTACTTTATGTCAGCCTTGAATTACTTTGAATTTAATTAAATCCCCTAGAAACTATAACAGCCCATAGGTATAACTCTGAGAGTGGCACCATAGAATTCTGGTACTGAATATTACTATCTCGGCCAGAAATTCTTTACAGCCTGACTTTATACCTATTAACTCTATACACCATTGCTCTTTTCTGAGAATGGGGTATTTCTTTTAAGACCAGACTCTTCTCTGGCAACTATCCTAGTATCACCTGATACACCTGGTTATCTTATTCATCATAAATTAAGAAACCTCTCGCGACAGCTTGGACGGACAGACTGTTGTTCTTGCTCGTTACACATAACGTTATTGGGGACGCTAGTTTAAAAAAGAGGCATCGGAGTAATTCAAATCCTATTGGTTGGTATAAGAGTATAGGAGTAAAAGGGGGGGGGGGGGGGAATAGAAAAATGTAACTAAAACTAAACATTTTTTTCTATTGGCATAACTAACGCAGACTGACCAATATACTACGAGGCACATAGTTTGTTTGGAGTTTTGGTTTTGTTTTTTCAAACTAAATTCAAAAAGATTTAGTAGTGCCTGCTTTCATTGGTCGGCTCTAATAGATATTGGCAAGAGGCATAGTGGTCTCGTGGCCATTTGACTAGAAAATGTTATACAAACAACTACGTTGAGAGCAGATGTGATAAATTGTAAAATTAACTACTAAATTCACGATCTGGACGGGGCAGAGCAAAACTGAGGCCATATTCTTTGCCAGTCAACGTTATTTGTGACATATTTCTTTGAACTAGTGGTAAGAATGCTTTATGTATTTACATGCTTGATTAAAACTGCACAAGTTAGATACTGCTATGGGGAAAAGTGAAGGACATGCCGGGAGCAAACATTATTGAGTCCTCACATTGAACTGTATTTGACTGTTGCATATTATTATGATTTTGTATTAACTATTTTGTATTGGAAGATGTTAGGAAGCCTCAGTGTTCCATGAACACTCTTTAACATGCCTAGAGCGTTTATAATTTAGAAAAGAAAAGAAAAATCATATAAAAGGAGATGTGGTTACTCCACGTTATTGTATTGAAGCAAACTAGGTAAACGTACAGTGGCGTATCTGCCGTAGGGACCGGAGGTGTGGTCACAGAAAGGGGTGAGTCATATAATTAGGGGCTGATGCACATGAATGCACACGAGGCTGACCCCATTCCATCATGTATGCATAGTGATAAGAAGTTGTGATCAGATATGAAAAGGCCAGGGTGTCTTTTTATTGCAGAGTTTTTATTTCCTGTTACCATCTGGTGACAGGAAACCTGATGAGTGAGTGAAAAGTGAAAAGTCTCCATTTAAAAGTATATGCTGTCAGCTGATAGCCTGAAGGAGCCTGTGTGTGGGTGCTGATCTATTATATCTGCAACCACATCCTGACTTATTATCGTCATTACCAAGAATCCCATGTGACACGTTAACAGCTGGGACATCTGACACTTCCTCCTAATAAACTGGTCCTTATCAAAATAAAACAGAATTATATGGGGAATGACGAAAACAACAGCTCCTCATAACCAATGACTATCACTAGCAGTTATTAAGGTTTTAGTCTGTGAATACACCTACAGGAACTCTATATAATAACATTACATTCATAGGACCAAGAGTCCATATTTTTTAGTTAAAGCATTATATGTAAATATATTTCCTCATTTTCAAAGACCTGTCCAAAAGAGATGGCGGGACAGGCAGATTAAATTGTACAAAGAAAAAACATTCCAATTTTAAAAGAAAACTTTAACCACAGTCTTATTTATTTTCTTATAGTGAGTTAAAGTGTATTGTGTTGATGTACCATCATCTTCATTTCACCCCTAGACACTAGAAACATCATACACCAGCCACTAGAATCAAAATACGGACTGTGTGAGATCTAGGGAGGTAACGTTAGGTTCCCTGATAATATATACCATTATCATCATCATCATCTTTTTTAGATTCAGGGGCCTACATGTGCTTGACCTCACACAGTTGACACAGACACAACTATCTTTCTTGTTAGGTATAACATCTTAACCTCCCCAGCAAATTTACCTTTGCTACAAGCCTATGGAAAATACTGAGGGCTTATGGAATTCCCAGCTGCATTGTTTCCATCATAAAAAGCCTCTATTCTAACTTTACATGCAGTGTTGGATTGAATAATCTAAGTTTCGAAGTGAAAACAGGAGTACGACAGGAATGCCCCTTATCAACAACGTTATTTTTGACAGCCATAGATTGGGTGATGCGCCAGACAACAGAGGGCAGTCAAAGAGGAATTAGATGGCCGTTTTCTACACTGGAAGACCTGGAATATGCAGATGACATTGCACTACTCGCACATACACATCAACACATCCAGGAAAAAACCGATAGACTGAATAAGTATAGCCAGCAGGTTGGTCTAAACATCAATCTGAAGAAAACAGAGGTCATGACACTCAATGTCGGCAATCCTGAGTCAATAACAATAAGGAACCAGAAGTTAGAACAGAAAGACACATTTACTTACCTAGGATGCATAGTAACACCAGACGGCGGAACAAGCAAGGACATCAACAACAGAATGAATAAAGCGAGACCAGCCTGTTCTAGTCTCAACAACATTTGGAAGTCTTCCCAGTAAAGCACAAACACCAAATTAAGACTGTATGAGAGCTGTGTACTTTCTGTGCTTCTCTATGATGCGGAATACTGGATAGTAACAGAGAAGGAAATGTGGAAACTGTCCTCCTTCCACACAATCTGCCTAAGGAAAATTCTCCGAATCTTTTGGCCGAATACCATCAGGAACCAAGAATTACTTATTCGGAGTAACCAGGAGAACATGCACACCATCATAGCTCGCAGACGCTGGAGTTGGGTTGGCCACGTCCTCAGAAGGGACCCTGATACCATTACAAGAACAGCAATGCTATGGACCCCCGAAGGAAAGCGAAAGAGAGGCCGACCAAAAACAACTTGGCGGAGAACTGTGGAGGCCGAGATGCAAAGAATGAACCAGAGTTGGGGCACTGCACGAAGGATGGCCGCCGACCGAACAAAGTGGAGTCAATTTGTTGCTGCCCTCCAAGACGCCACCAGGCGTGATGGCCACTGACTGCTTTGACAGTATGCGGCTATGGATCAAAGAAGAAGACACAGGAACGCAAGCGGGGCTTTCCTTTCATCGAGCAATACAAGAAGAAGAAACCAAGACTAACACATTAAAACAGGATTTTTCAACTCAAATGCCAAGACTGTCATACTATATGGCTGTGAATCATGGAGAACAACAAAGATGAAACATATGTAGAAAACAAAGAAGTTCAAGACTTTCATAAAGAGGTCCTTGCGTAGGATGGAAAGATTATAATGGTATGACAAGATTATCAAAAAAGGTGTTGCTGGAAATAATAAGAAAAACTCCAGCGGAACTGGCGCTGAGGGAATGACTTTGGATATGACATATATTGAGGAACCTACTAACAGCATTACAGGCAGTCCTTGACCTGGAATCTCAATGTAAAAGAAATATAGAGGGACCTGAAAACACTTAGAGATGTAGTAAAATCTGCGAGAATAATCGCTCATTTCAGTAAGATTTTAGTCATAAAATGATAATAAATAAACCAGCCCTATTGTGTCTGACGGTGATGCTCTCACACGCCAGCAACGCTGCCTTTTGTGCAGTGCTAAAGCCTATAGAACGATTCCACGGTAAAAATCTAACACGCGTTTTAGTTTCGGTTTCGAAAAACGTACTACCAACATTTAACATTTTGCCAGATCTGCTGCATACATTTTGCAGCCTAGACTTATAATTAACGATTTTGCGGAAGTGTGCCACAAAATAACTATCTGAATTAACGTATTCTGTCAACTTTAACGCTGGTAATAAGTAGTAATCCTTACATTTTTTGGTAGTGTTACACGATACAATACAAATTATTAACGCCTATTCTTAACCCGCCATGAACAACCCCGCTTCGCTTGACACATTCTGCCATGCATATATACGCTGGAGCAAAGCCAACAGAGGCAAAACACGCAGACAATTTTATTGCCTCCTCGCGGTAATGTTTCTGACGTCACAAAAACAAGTTAGTTATTTGAAAAATACATGCTAGCGAGATGAAAGAGAGGGGAAGATGGCCGTCTTGTGTGAAATATTTATTTGACGATGACCGGTGACAAAATTGAAATTCTAAAACCATAATGAAACTGAACATAAAAATTATATGGTAGTATAGCTTAGAGTTCACTGAGCAAGAATGTGTTTTAAATAATATGATAGTCCCAGTATTAGCCAAGTTATTGAGAAAATACTAAATGTCTACGAACGCACGACCAGACAGACTGTTGTTCCTGCTTGTTTTTTTCATAACGTTAGTGGGGACACCGGCTTAGAAGGGAGGCATTGAGATAAGTTCAAATTCGCTTGGGTAACAAGAGTATAGGAGGAGAGGGGAGCGGTAGGAAAATTGTTACCAAAAACTAACATCGTTTTGTATTGGCATAACTAAAGCAGACTGGCCAATCGACTACCAGACGCAGAGTATGTTTGGAATTATTTTGTTTTTCAAAAACTGCATTTGAATTCTGGTAGTCGCAAGCTTTCGATTGGCCAGTGTCGTGGTTGAGTAAAGTGTAGAGTATTTGAAGAAGATTTACCAAAATGACTCTCTCTCCAAGCCTCAACTC